>PJEM01002693.1:58680-124241 GCA_004023845.1 Helogale parvula
ACCTCCAGCCCCTGGCCTTACTCACTTCCCCTGAAACACCTGCCACAGGCTCAAGGTCAGGTTCACTCCTCCCTTCCTTCAAGGCATTCTCCACAATCATCCTGGGCCAGACCAGTCTCTCCCGACCTGTGCAAGGAACCGGACACCCTCAGTGCTCGTCTCAGGGTCCCAGGGTAAATGGGCAATGACAACACAGGGGGCAGATTAGCACCGTGACGGGGGGGACATGAAGGTGGCTGCAGGGGACCCGAGAGGTGACGCCCAGCAGAGATGACTCCTTCAGTTACCTTTGGCTCTTCCCGTGGACTGAGGCCCCGCTGTGCACGTCAGTGGGCATCCCGGCCCCTCCTACCTCTTCTCCGCTTCCCCCCACCACCTCTGCCATGCAGACCTCCGTGCTACCCCAGCCCCTGAACACGCCCTTCTCCAGGCGGCGACATTGAGACCCATAAGGGAGAAATACACCCTCTTTGCTCTGTGCGCACCGAGTTTGGAGTTTGTTGCATAGTGTAAGGCGGGTGCTGGCTCAAGGCTACTGTTTGCTAAGCTCTTACATGCACTTTTTTATTTGATACACTATTGTCATTACGTCTTTTTTTCAAATGAGGAAACCAAGGCACAGAGAGGCTACAACGTGCCGGAGGGAAACGCAGGGGCAGCTGGGCTCTGGGGCCCCGGCACTTGACCAGCTGCCACGCTGCTCCTTTGTAATCACACCTCCTTCCTCAGAACCGGGGTGAGGTGGGTCTTCTGGCTTCTTCTCTCGGGCCACGGTTAGCTTGTTGCGCCCCCGGGGAGCCCAGGCCTCCAGGAGAGAGACCCTCAACTCCTCCTTCCTAGATGAAGCCCTCACGGTCCGCAGAGTCAGTTCCCAGGCTGTGTCTCATGGAATCCTCCCAAGAGTCTGGGGAGACAGTTGTCTCTGCCTCTATCGAGTGAGGGGACACTCAGCGAGTCGCACATCTTGCCCCGGGGCTCGGCGACAGTGTGCTCTAGAGGAATGGGTCCAGTTTCATGAATAAGAAACAAAGACCCGGGGCCTGGGTGGCTCAGTCAGCTGAGCATCGACTTTGGCTCAAGGCATGATCTCGCAGTTCATGAGTTCGAGCCCCGCGTCAGGCTCTGTGCTGACAGCTCGGAGCCTGGAGCCTGCTTCAGAGTCTGTCACCCTCTCTCTCTGCCTTTCCCCCCTCAAAAACAAATAAAGATTTTTAAAAATTTAAAAAAAGAAACAAAAACCTAACTGATACTGGCTGAGGGAAGAAAGATAGGGGTTTCATTTTCTTCCATCACAAGAAACGAGGAAGGTAACCCCCTCCCCCCATTGTCAGGTGGCTTGACAATGTCAGGGCTGGGGTTCCTTTCGCATCCTTATCGCCTCATTACTGCAACCAGGCGGCTGATCGGCCAAGCATCTAGGGGAGACTAGGAAGGGCTATGTCCCTGTAAGTCTCTGTCTTTTTATTGAGGACGACCTCCAGTGTCACCCTCCTTCTTTACCCGACAGATCTGCTCTTACAGCCCATTAGGCAGAATAGGGTCACATGGCCGCACTTGGACCAACCACAGGTCCAAGGGAATCAGGTGTTCCTGACCAATCTCACTCCATCTTCCAATGCTGCGATCGCAGCTTTTCTGCTGGCTCCATCAGCAGATCAGGGTCCTGCTTGTCAGGAGGAGGAGTGGCCACCGGTCAGGTGAGGTGACAGGCAAGGGTATACTCCCCCAGACACCACGCTCAGCAGTTCACAGACAGCGTCTCATTGGGCCCTCGCGCAGCTGTATAAAGCCCGGGACTGTTTAATACCAGTTCTGCAAAGCCAGTGAGCACAGAGCAGGCCTGTGTTCTAACCATTCTACCAGACTGCTGGGTGGTGAAGGACTCAGACACCGGGAGAGCAGGAAGCTGTCCAATGGGGCCCCTACCAGGCCCTGCTCACCACCAGCCCCACCGCACACCCGGCTTTCCTGGGTTTTGCGTGTGCCGAATAGGGGTACCTGTCTGGGGCGGGTGGGCGTGTGTCCCCGCCCCCCACGGTGCTCACCACGGCTGTGCTCTGGGGAGCTTTGGCCAGAGGCGTGGGCTGCACCCCTACGTCTTCTTCCTTCATCCATCAATGTCTGCCCATGCCAGGCACCCAGTCGGGCCTCAGCAGGAACAGACTGGCACCTCAGGCACAGATCCCGCCCTCAGGGACAGATCTTGCCGCCCAGCGTCTCCTATTTCTGGGGAACCTGGGGTGGAATGTTTGAAGGGTTTCAGAGCAGAGAGAGCTCATCTCTGGCTGGAGTGGGGGGGGCCCAGGGTCCCTCATTATTTTGCTCCTCCCTCTTTTATTGTAAAACACACAGAGCGTGAAACTTACCACCTTGTAGCGCCCAGCTGGCTCAGTCCGTGAAGCATCTGACTCTTGATCTCAGCTCGGGTCTTGATCTCAGGGTCGTGGGTTCAGGCCCCACGTTGGGCTCCATGCTGGGCGTGAGGCTTACTTTAAAAAATGACCATCTTAACCATTTTTAGGTGTACAGTTCAGTAGCATTAAGTGCATCGATACTTTTGTATAGCCCCACAACTCTTTTCATCTTGCAAAACTAAAAGTCTGCACCCTTTAAACACACTCCCCTTTTCCTCTCCCCCAGCCCCCGGGAGCCACCATTCTACCTTCTGTCTCTATGAATGTGACTATTCTAGGGACTTCATATAGACAGCACTGTACATGGGGCGCCTGGGTAGCTCAGTTGGTTGAGTGTTGGATTTCAGCTCAGGTCATGATCTCATAGTTTGTGAGTTCAAGCCCCGCATCAGGCTCTGTGCTGACAGCTCAGAACGTGAAGCCTGCTTTAGATTCTGTGTCTCCTTTTCTCTCAGCCCCTCCCATACTCGTGAGCATGTATGTGCTCTCTATCTCTCTCTCTCTCAAACATAAATAAAAATACAAAAAATTTTTAAAAAAGAAGCACTGTACAGTGCATGTCTTTTTGTGTCTGGCTTATTTCACCGAACATGATGTTTCCAAGGTTCACCTGTGTTGTAGCAGGTGCCGACATATCTTTCCTTTTTAAGGTGGAACACAACACCATCGTAGGGATGCGCTACATTTTGCTTATCCCTTCATCCATGAGTAGACACTTGCGTTTCCACCTTTTGGCGACTAAATTATGCTGCCGTGAACACAGCCTGTACATAAATCTTTGCCTCTAGGATTTCAATGACTTTGTGTCTATCCCCCTCCCCTCCCCCCCCCCACACACACACAGCGGAACTGCTGGGTCCTATGGTAATTCTGTTTCATTTTTTGAGGAACTGTTGTGCTGCTTTTCCCCAGCGGCTGTACCATTTTACGATCCTACGGAGGGGAGGGGCAGTTTTACAGCGAATATGAGGTTGACTTTGAAGGGGGGGACTGGTGAGGTGGACGCCCCCTGCGCCAGCCCAGAAGAGCTGAAAGAAGTGTGCTACAGGGTGAGACAGACATTTGGCTTTGGTTTTGGTGCATTGTGTTGCCCAGCCTCTCTCGGTCTCCCCCACTTCCTGGGTCCTGGACCCATGGGCTCGCCCTCCTGTATTAAAGCTAGAAATATGGGCCACTCCTGTTCCCAGACTGCCTTGCAGATGGTGCCTTTGAAGCTCACCAATCCAGATCTGAAAACAAAACCTGGGCTGGGAAGCGGATCGCCTGCTCGCCCGGGCGCCTAGGACAGTTGTGCCCAGAGCTGGGGGTCGAGTGCGGGATGGGCCGGTCGGATGGACTGCGGCATCCGCTGGTGTTCAGAGGGCTGAACTCACGGGCTGATGTTGGTCCTGTTTGTAAACCACAAGCCCAGGTGTTTAGCTCACTTATGATTTATGAGTCACCCCACATCCTTTGAATAAATACCCTCTTGAATATCGATTCTTCAAACATCCTTTTCTGCTGAAGTTAACCAGAGTCGGTTTCTGTTGTCCGCAACTAAGAACAGCGCCCTGTAGAAAAATTGGTGCCTGCTGTGGTTGGAGGCACTAGATGATGAAGGAAATGCAGGGAAGCTGCGGGTGGTTATCTGGACGGCTTGGGACTGAAGACAGTAAAAATTCAGCACATCAGAAGGGACCAGCTCTTGAATTCTATGGCACGCAGAGGGAAACAGGAATTCAGCGTCACCGCCAAGAATCACCTAGAACGAAGGATCTGTTGATTGCCAGGCTCTGAGACTGAGGCCCCATTGCCTTAAAAGAGAATGAGGATGTAGGCGCCTGGCTGGCTCAGTGGGCTAAGCCTCTGATTCTTGGTTTCGGCTCAGGCCATGATCTCAGGGTCATGGGACCTGGCCCTGCGTCTGGCTCTGCACTAATCAGGGAACTTCCTTGGGATTCTCTCTGCCCTTACCCCGACTCTCAAAATTGGAGAGAGAGAGAGAAGAGGATGAGTCTAGCTGGCTCTCACAGGGCTGGACAGTTGAAGAAACAGAAGACAGTCTCCTAAATTCTAGAATCTTGGCTCAAGACCTGGATCAGAAACCGAGGACCTCTGTGCTAAGAGTACCACCCACCCAATCTTGCAGCCACCAGACTGAGACAGTGAGAACCGGAAGCTACCAGTGCTACCGGAAGCAGAACAGTGAGCTGAGCTGTGAGCGGCTGTCATGGCCTCACCAGCTCTGCTCTATGAAAGTCAGACCTTTGACTGGGAAAGCGTGAACTTGGCATTTGCATGGAGCTACGTGGGAGGTGCTGGGGGGATGCTGAACTCCTGACTCCCACGGAGCCCCCTTGCAGCTGAAGCAGCCCGTCCCTGCTGTCTGATAATGCTGATCCTGCCTTAACAGGGCCCCTTTGGTGACCCTCCCCCACACTCCCCAACCCACCCCCCATGTTTTCAAGCCACAGTAGGATCTATAGATGTCCAGTGGCATGGGGCAGGACTGGGTATCAACCCCAGCCCAAAATCTGGGCAAAACTTTGCTGTTTCATATGATCAAAAATCTGGAGGCAATGCATGAGCGGATCAGTTGAGCCGAACTTACTAATACGGTCGTGCCAATCGGCAATTCTGGATTCAAGGTGCCAGGCCCCTCTGCTGGGGGCGGCTCTATTGTTTCCAGGCTGGTTTATGGCTTGGCAGGTACGTTGCTGAAGCCTGACTCAGCGGAGGCCCATGCTCACTGAGGTGGAGATGACAGAGATGCCGAGGTGTAATGCAGAGTTGTGAATTAACCATGAGTGACCCGCCACACCTGAGCTACAACCCTTTCGCCAGGACAGCGGGCACCACCTTGTTGATGCAGCCCAATGGCCTTCAGAAGGCCCCAGTGTCCTGGGGGGTCCTGCTGGTGGCCTGACCCCCGGTCCCTAGGGTGGAAACCAAGCTGGACGCACAGGGACAAAGCGGGCGCTTACATTAACAGCAGCAGCACCGAGAGTCATTGGCCTGACCGGGGGGACTCGTGGGGCCCGTGGATCACAGGGTCCCCAAGGCAAGAATGGATTGGCCACCCACAGGGACACCCGACTTTCATAACCGGAGAGGTCTGGATCCGGTAAACAGAAAGTGGACGTGAACCCCTCCCCCCAACATCACTCCCACTGGTGACAGAGACATGTGATCCCCCTCCACCCCCAGACAGAGTCTGCTCGCAGACCCAGAGCTCCCCTAAATGAGGGAAGAACCCAACATTACGTTCTAAGTCTGTCCACTAATCTCCCTCACGCTCCCCCAAGGGGACTGTGGCCATTTACAGAAGGACCAGGCACTGGAGGGCAGGGGGAGGGGCTTGAACTTGGCCAAGTCCTTGGTTCCTCATCTGTAACACGCGGACAATAACATCTGCCTCAAAGGATTGTCCGGTTAATTGAGCAGAATAAGGGGAGGGCGGCTGGAACATAAACTCGCGTTGCCTGCAGCTGAATTCTAATTCCTCTGTCAGTGTGTGTGCATTCTTCCATTTGCCTCCACCTTCACTGCCCTGCCCTTTGCTGGGCACTGATCTTTCAAAACTACCAGCCCTCCCTGCCATTGACAGAAGATGAAGTGCAAGCCGGGAGCAGTGCTTGGCCTCCACATCTCTAACCCAGGCACCAGCTCGGGCAGCTCCGGCAGGGGGTAGCAACCCTGGGACGGGGATCTACCTGTGTTTTCTCCATGGTGGCACTGAGATCCTCAGAAGTTTATAAAATGAGGTGACAAATATAGAGCTTGGGACACGGTGAAAGTGATAAAGAAGGAAGGAAATAAATAGTGATAAATGGGTGGGTGGATGGGCAGATGGATGGATGAATAGGTGAACAAGTGGGTGAGTGGATGGATGGGTAGATTGATGAATAGATGAATGGATGGATGGACAGATGGACAGGTGGGTAAATGGATGGAGGTGTAGGGGATGGATGGGTGGATGGACAAATGGATGGGTAGGTGAGTGAGTGGATAGGTGGGGAATGGATGGATGGTGAGTAAGTAGATGGAGGGATGGATGGATGGATGGATGGGTGGATGGGTAGGTGAGTAGATGGATAGATGGATGGATGGATGGATGGATGGATGGATGGGTAGGTGAGTAGATGGATGGATGGATGGATGGGTAGGTGAGTGGATGGTTGGATGGATAGAGAAGTATAGACACACAGAGAGAGATAATGGCTAGACAGACTTAGAAGATGGATTTGACATGACCTCTAACCCTCGAGGATCTTCCAACAAGGAAGATGCAGAGCTAAGCATGGAGTTAGCTGGGAAATCAAACTATTGTATCTGCAGTTAGTGACTGTCAGAATCTGCAATTTTCCAGCCACAACCGAGTGTGTGATGAAGGTTAAGCTGTGACATGGGGCAGACACGCTTGATCGCCCCAATAACACACCTTTAGTTCATTTGTTCGACTTGGATTTATGAGCACACATGTACCAGGCAATATCCTAGGCTCTGGGTATAGAGGAGTGAGCAAGATACCTCCATGAGGAGATTCCGGGGCAGGGAGGGGAGACAGGGAAAGATGGACATGCAGAGCCAGCCAGATGAGGATAATCGCTACGAAGATAAACGAAGCAGGGTATGAAAGAGGGGCTCTGGGCGGCTCTTTCAGGAAGGCGGACACCTGTAGAGAGGCCCGGATCTGGAAGGAGCCGGGCTTTCCCAGGATTATAGTCCCTGCATGGCTGAATTGGGACCATGACCCAGACAACGCACAGGTGTTGGGGTTCTGGGGCTCCTGATCCAACGCTACAGAATGGTGGGTGTGGTTGGGACCAGCCAGTCGGGAGCTGTGTGATCTCAGCCTCTGAGCCACACTTCACTGTGCATTCCTCCCTCCGCTCCTGAAGGCACTCCAGAGAGTATTTTCACAGATATTTTGTTTTATACGCTGCCAATGCAGTACTACTGTGTTATTTGATGGAGGCCATGAAGGCCAAGCCTCAAAAGAGGGCTCCAGTTCCGATGGGCTGAGGGAGGAGGGCTGCAGGCTGGGTCAGAGAGGGCTCCTTAGAGTAAATGAGATCTGATCAGGCCTCAGGAGGAGCGTTCACAAGGTGATGCCGAGTGCCAGACGCCCAGACAAGCCTGGTGGCCACATCTTCTCTTTCCCAGAAAGAAGGGGGCTACTTATTAGGATGAAGTTCAATGACAAAGGACAAAAAAAAAAAAAAACCTAAGGTAAAAGTACCTCAAACAGAGGGGCGCCTGGGTGGCTCAGCCAGTTAAGCGTCCGACTTCGGCTCTGATCATGAACTCGTGGTTTGTGAGTTCAAGCCCCGCGTCAGGCTCTGTGCTGACAGCTCAGAGATTGGAGCCTGCTTCAGATTCTCTCTCTCTCTCTCTCTCTGCCCCTTCTCCACTTGCATTCTGTCTCTGTCTCTCTCTCTCAAAAATAAATAAAAACATTAAAAAAAAAAGAGTAGGCCAAACAGAAAGAAATTTCTTCCTTTCTTATATAAAAACTCCTGCAATGGGGAAGGGGAGTGATGGGCATGGAGGAGGGCACTTGTGGGGCAGAGCACTGGGTGTTATGTGGAAACCAACTTAGCAGTAAAGCATTTTTAAAAAAAGAAAATCTGCATAAATCACATAATGGTCACTTGCCCATAAGTGGTGTTAATTATTGTTATTATTACATGTCCTCAAGGATTGTAGAATGCAGACAGAAAAAAAAAAAAAACAACTCCTGGGATGCCTGGCTGGCTCAGTCAGTAGAGCAAGCAACTCTTGATCTCAGGGTCATGAGTTCAAGTCCCAGTTGGGCGCTGGGTGCAGAGTTTACTTGGAAAAATAACAAATAAAAACGTCTAAGCTAGGTGGTCAGGTGGCAGGGACCGGACCCCCTCCATCTTCCTCCTTCAATCTCAGTGTTTGGCTTTCATCTCATGGCCCAAGATGGCTGCTTGAGTACCAGACATCACGACTGCATGACAGCCAACAGGGCTGAGGAAGGGATGAAGAAGGGAATGCCTTCTCCTCAGCAGAAGGGTTTCTAGAAGACTGTCATTTAACTTGGCAGTTCTAAGACTCACAGAGGGCCCACAGACCCCTGGAAAGCCCACAGGTTGGCACTGCTGTTGGCATCCGGGGAGGGAGAGATGCCAGCCACTCTCCCAGGAAGCCACTGCGGCTGTCCATGGAGCACTAGCCAGGGGCCACTTCCCAGATGCCCATGCGCTGGGCCCTCCAGTGGCCCTCTTCCATCCGTCTCCAACTGGAGCTGCTCCTCCTCCCAGCCAGAGCTTTCTCTGGTGCCCTGGGAACCCAGAACCCTGGGGGTTTGGGGGAGAGGGAGGGTCCTGCAGAGTTGGACAGGCAGGGGTAGGAGTCCTCTGACCTGCACCTCCCACCACAGATGGACTCCACTTTCCCAAGTGTAAGAGCAGGAGCCCCAGGGAGCACTTAAATCAAACCGCTATGAAAGCCTCTGCTAGAGACAGACACATGGTAGGGGCTCAAGAAGGTAAGCAAGTGAGTGAATGAATGAATGAATGAGTGAATGAATGGGTCAGTGAACCAATCATTCAATCATGGTGTCATTCAGTCTAACCTCAACTAAGTTATCACCCAGCTTCCACTTACATACTTCCAGCAACAGGGAGATCGCTCCTTCCAGGGGCAAAATGGTTTTAGGTTTAGACTCTCCTGATGATAAGTCAGATTCCCCCCTCCCAGGTTTCCCATCAGCCCCAGTCTATGTAAACGTGGGACCCAGAACACATTTAGGATCTTTTTTTTTTATGGGATGGTACCCAACTCTCTGTAGGCAAGGGGAGGCACAGAAACCCACAGCTGGGTGTCGGAGCCCACAAGTCTCTTGGTCATCTTCTTGTGTTTCAGATGAGGCTGTAACCAGAGAGAGGCTATGACTCAACTAAGGCCACACAGCTGCCTAAGGGCTGAGCCCAGAGCAGACCCCAGATCAACCTCTCAGCTGTGTTCCTTCTTTAGTTTTTTAATTAAAAATTTCTTTCTAATGTTTATTTTTGAGAGAGAGAGAGAGAGACAGAGTGAGAACAGGGGAGGGGCAGAGAGAGAGGGAGACACAGATTCCGAAGCAGGCTCCAGGCTCTGAGCTGTCAGCACAGAGCCCGACGTGGGGCTCAAACTCATGAACCGCGAGATCATGACCTGAGCTGAAGGCGGACACTTCACTGACCGAGCCACCCGGCTATGTTCATTCTGAATTAATTCCACATCCAGCCCTCCCCACCTTGGGTATCTCCTCCCCACAGCCAACCCCAGCCTACAACCTGCAGGCTAAGCTGTATGGCTCTGACCCACCCCCCAGACAGAGGCCTCCCTCAGAGCCGGAGACCTACATGTGCATGCGCCACGTATGAGCGTGTGCATGTGTGTGCATGAGTGTGCGCCAGAATGTCCCAGAGCGATGGCACACAGCAAGCTGCCCACTGCCCGTAAATCCTGCCCATGCGGGAGGGGGAACTGTCACGCACGATGCCAACAGACAGAACTCCGGCGGATTCATTCATTTGGTTTTGTTTTGTGGTTATTTTTTTTTTACAACTTTAAATACGGAATATAAATAAATTTACATTTAAAAAATAAAAGGAAAGCCCCCAAAAATATAATCACCAACTTTACAAACTGAAGAAAGCCGACTGTGGAGGGGGGTTGGGGGGAAGGTGCAGTAGGTAGAGGGGAGGTGGGAGCTCAGACCCCACCCCAGGGACCCCAGGGGATCTCTTCCCTTCTCTCCCCCGCTCCCAGCCCAGGAGCCGGTTTTCTGGGAGGAGTCACAAAAGGCAGATCTCAAAAGAATCTACGATGGGGGTACTGCGCAGGGGGAGAGCGGGACTACCCCCTCCCTCAGAGCCTTTCTCTTGGGTTTTCACACCTGCCTGGAAGGGGAACTGCCTGAGCGGAGGACTCAGGAGAACGGAGGCCAGCTGGACAACTCGCAGCCTCCCCGCCCAGCGTGGGCTCCCTCTCCTGTCCAACCACTCCAAGTCCATCGGCGAGGTCGGGACACAGCCAGTCCACATGGAGCCTTGGTGTCAATTAGGAAAAGGATCTCTCTCCTCAAGACATTTTATCTCCATCTGCCAGAAAGCTGTCCTAATGAATACACAGCTTGGCCGTGTTCTACGCCGTGGACAATGACCCCGGCATGCGGCGCCCTGGTGCAGTGCACGCCCTGCACGAACCTACATGGCAGTCTTGGCTGGGCTGGGATATGATGTGCAGGCCCCCTGCTGTCCTGACCCCCTGGTCTTCTGCCTAGCGGGGCAGGGAGTGGGGTTATTTACGGCTGTGGTATGGGGTCCAAGAGTCCCTTGGTGGAGCAGACTGAAGGCCAGGACAAGAGGAAGATGCATGGTGGAGGTAGAGAGATGAAACAGAAGAGGTGAAGGTAGGGGAGTGGAAGGAGGCAGTGAGTGCCCAGATCACCATCCATGGTGGCGCCAGACCAAACTTCATCTCTAACCCATCTGAGGGGGCACTTGGCTGCCTGGTGCTTGGGCCCCGCCCACCCAGAGGAGTCAACATCCTCGAAAATTTCATATGTAGAAAATGAAAGGAAGCCACTAGAAGCGGAGGTGACCAGCGAGAAGTGACTGGGCCTGGGCGCAGTGGGAGGATTTTCCTCTAGTCTCTGGTCCAACGCATGGTCTCAGCCACAGGAGGCGAGGCACCCTGGCCTGCCGGGGGGTGGGGGGTTCCCGTCAGAGCTGGCCAGGGGCCCTGGGACCAGGCAGGGCCTCCACGCCTCGGGGCCCCATTCAGGGTTTCAGTCAGTCCACGGCGCTCCAGTATGACCTGGGCCAGGTGCTGGGGCAGGGGGCTCCGGGCCCCGAACTGCGATGCCATGGGTCTCTGTTGCACTTCTGTCCCAGATTCTCGGGGTCAACGGAGGAAGACAGCAATGGAGTCTGGGTCCTTCGTCTCCTGCTCGAGCTTCCAGGCCAGGCGCTGGAGGCCAATGCGGGGACCCGCTGGTGGGTGGGCAGGCGCATGGAAGGGGGGGAAGCACCATTGGCCGTCCGAATCAGGCATCGAGACAGACGGACGAGGGGAACAATATTATCACTCCAAGGACCCCATGGGGGCGATACAGCAAATACCATATTAAATAACCCTGTAGGCCAAGCAGAAGGAAACAGGGGTCAGAGACAGCCTAGGGCTCCATCCCCTACTCCCACACCTCTCTTGTCAGGGACAGGAAGCCAAGGTTTAGACTTCCCATTCTCTTAAGGCACACAGGGACACAGCTGGGCTGGGGTCCCCAAAGACCCTCGTCTACCTACCCCATGGGAAAAGTCCGCTGAAGTTGGGCGGAGGGAATCCTGGCTTAGAGCTCAGATTTTCGCATGGGGATATGCAAATGCAGCCCAAGCCACAGGCCAGGGAGAAGAAACCCCAGGGGTCCGGACCTCGGCTTCCCCACCTGGCCTCACCTGCCCGCACTCTCTTGCAGATGCCCCTAGGCTCCGAGGGTCTCCTTCAGGGCCTTCTTGTCATGCGTGTGTTTGAACTTCCGGTGCTTCCCCTTGGGGGGCCGGCGGACTCGCACCGTCCGAATGGTCACCCGAGTTTGGGGTGTCTTGGCTGCGCGAGAGAAAGAAAGGTCTTGTCAGCAGGTGGACAGCCTCTGGAAGGGCTCATCTCAACAGATGAGGAAACTGAGGTAGAGAGCCTGGGATCTGAACCTAGGAAACCTATGAGTCGGCCTCTGGAACCCATACTTTCAATCACTGGCCTATAAATCAGTGCTTGTGAGCCTGGGTCAAGGTTAGCACTTATGTCTCTTCCTCCTGAGCCCTTAGGTCGACATCCTGGAAGTGAAACCTTTCTCTGCCAAGTTCAAGGCCCATCTCTTCCTAGGGACTTTCCCCGGCACCCCCAGCTCTTTGGGGCCAAAACCCACCTCCCACCTCCCAGACACAAGTGGCCATGAGGCAGTCAGCCCATCTCGGCAAACAGGCAATGCAAGGATACAGGCAGTATCAGGTCCCCCTTGGGGGAGGGCATCTAGAAGGACCATTAAAGGGCCCAGAGTGTGGGCTTCAGAGATGAGGTCATCAGCACAGGACGCTGGGCTGGGCAAAGCCTGAACAAGCATGCAGCTCACGAGTGACACAGCAGAGTCTCGAGCCCAGGAGGCCCGACACTGGCCATCGCACGGGCCACGCCACCAAGCCTTAACCAATGTACCGCCACGTGGGGCCGAGCTGCTGAAACGGACATGATGGGCCTTTATGTAATTTACATATTAGTCAGTGGAACAGGCCTTCCAAAATCTGGTTTGGAAAGTCACATGAAGCAAAGGCACGTAAAAGAACCCCATTCTAGGGGTGCCTGGGTGACTCGGTCGGTTGAGCATCTGACTTCAGCTCAGGTCATGATCTCGCTCATGGGTTCGAGCCCCGCATCTGACAGCTCAGAGCCTGGAGCCTGCTTCGGATTCTGTGTCTCCCTCTCTCTCTCCGTCCCTCCCCTGCTCATGCTCTGTCTCTCAGTCTCAAAATGAATAAACCTTAAAAAAAAAAAAAAAAAAGAACCCCATTCTAAACATAAAGAAGAACATGATGTTTCCTGAATGGAAACCATGCAGTGTTAACAGACTTTTTACGATTCCGTATTATTTGATGTCCCATGTTGTTCCCTGTTAATTATATGAGTCATTTACAGCAGGTCAGTTAGAAGCTGGCAATTTATCAGTCTCCTCGGGGCGTCTGTGCCTTAGCCCGGCTCTCAGAACAGGACAAAGAGGGTAGGAGACAGCCCTGTCTTCAGGAGGCTTATAAGATGTCTGTCCTCCAACAACAGAAAGTTACTGAAAATCAACACGTGATTTTTTTTAATGCTCATCTAATCATATTAACTAAAATAGTCTTGATTTTTACTGCAAACATGTGAGGGAGAAAAGGCAGCAGGACGGTCTAGAGAACCCAGAACAAAATAAGACCTGGGTTCTGGGCTACACTTTGTCACCGTGCAATGCTTATTAAGACCCTTGACCTCTCTGTGCTCCAGCAACCCCATTAATAAGACTGAAGGACTGATTTATGAGGTCATTCTCTGGACTGCTTTAGCTCTCAAAGTTTTAAATTCTTTAAGAAAAGAAAACAACAAGGCAGGTAAGAGCAGTGACTGGTGTCGGGGTGAGGAAAGAGCCAAGAACAGAACTTCAGGATTCCAGCTATACCTCTGCCTGGGACTGGCTGTGTGACCTTGGGTAAGACCTCAGCCTCTCTGAGCCTCAGGCACCTCCTCTGTGAAATGTGGACCAGGTAATCAGATCAGGTGATTTTTTTGGTCCCTTTTGAACTCAAGTCAAACTATGCCCCTGAAATTGTGAAATCATGAAATCTAAAGAGAGAAACAGAGTTCCGGTTCCATATACCCATCTGTCCCATCATGGCTACAGACTGCCTGGTCTCTACCTACCCACTTTCAACAACAGAAACTCACTTCTGCCTAAGGCATACACTTCCATTTTGGCCCCCTGACTGACCAACAGCTTGTGGCATATAGAGTTCAAATCCCTCTCCAGTGGCTTTCCTCACTGGTCCTAAAACCCCCCTGAGGTCCATAAGGAATGAGTTTGATTTCTCATCCCCAGGACAAGTTGTCAAATATCTGAAGATGATGTGCGTGGACTCTTCTCTTGTCCCCTCATCTCATATACTCATTCAACAAAGTAAAGGGCTATGGTAGCAAGACAGGGATGGGGACTGCTCTGGACAAGGTAGACCTGCGGGAAGAGGTGACTTCTGAGCTGAGACCCAAATGAAGAGAAGGAGTAGCCTGGTGAAGAGTTGAGAGAAGTGAATTTCAGACGGAAAGTGGTGTGTGCAAAGGCCCTGAGGCAGCAACACATTTGGCCACGTAAAGAGGTCAGGCTGGTTGGGGTGGCATACGTAAGGGGGAATGGTTGGCAACAAGGCTGGAAATATAGAGCCTCACAGGCAGGGGAGGAATCTGGATTGTTCTCAGTGAGATGGAAAGCTTCGGGTGAATTTAAGCAAGGGTATGCTTGGTCCAATTTCCCCCCACTGGCAGCTGCCACAGGAGAAGCGAGCTGCCCAGCTGAACAATTCAGAGGCAGAGCCCGGACCGGCGGTTACCTCGCTGCTCTTGGGAACTCCCTGGGCTTCGGGTCACGGGTCGCGCAGCCGCCACTGTCTCACACTTGCACGCCAGGTGGTCCTCCAGGGTCACCGTGGCCTTCTTGAAGACTGGCCTCTTCCGCACAATCTCAATTTTTCTCACCTGGAGGACGGAACCACCTGAGTGCCTCTGGGAGGTGAAGCAGGCAGGGGCTGCGGGAGCCCGCCCGCCGGTTCTTCCCGCCCCAGTGTCCCCCGCAGGAGGTTTCCTCGAAAGCGGGGCGGGGAGAGGGGCAGGCAGGGCAGACGCTCTGGCCCAAACAATAGCAGGACCTTGCCCTCTACCCTTCTCGTGGCTTTTCCATCAAAACAAGCCCTCCCGACCTGGCCTCCAGCTTTGGCTGCAGCCCCCTTGGAGCTCCCAGGGAGGGAGAAAGGCATTTCCGGGTTGAGCGTAGGGGCCTGTGGTGTCCTCATTCCCGGAGCGCCAGCCAAGGTCAGGGACTGTGGCAGAGGCGGGAGATGGTTGTCTGGAAGGAAGTGGGGGGGAGGCTTTATCCAGGAGGGAGGCGGGAAGGGGGAGGTCAGCTGTCAGGTGTCCTCAGAGCTGGAAGCACTGGGGACAGGAGATGCCATGACAGCGGGTGGTGCGGTACAGAGTGACACTTGTGGTCTCGGGCACGGGGCCCAGGCATGGAGGGGATGGTGGGCAGGGGGAGAGGCCACAGCTGACCTCAGGGAGGGGATCGAGGCGAAGCAGGTGGAGCCTTTGGCAAGAGTGGGGCTGGCCAGCCGGTGCTGAGCCCTGGGGCGCAGCTCTGACCAGCCTGCTTGGCTGTGTAGGCGAGGCCGCCCCCAGGGACTCAGAAATCTTTCCACGTGAATCAGAAGACAGCCTCGGCTTCTCTGGCCCTGCCTTGCCCAGTGTGAGACCCGGAGCTCCCCAGGGCAGCCTCTACTATAGAATTTGCCTTGGGTCAGAGTGCATCCCCAATCTTTCCAGAAAGGAGGCAGGAGGCAGCGTTCTGACTCAGCCAGGGGGCTTCCCCGGCTCTTGCAATGTCTGTCACCTGGAGGGTCTCTGCACCTTCCTTGTTAAAGACACAGAAAGGAGCCTCAACCGGTTTGGAGTAAAACTGAGCAGCCCAGAACATTCTGAGGGTCCAATAAAGGCTTGTAGACATATCTCTTCCAGGGACCTTTGGCGATTTTATCCCTGGAAAAGGCGGCAGCGCCCTTCCCTTCACTTTGTGTCCCACACCTGGCCCTGCCTGGGCGTCTGGCCTGTGGCTTGAGGATTCACAGGGGGCCTCGGCACACCTGTCCAGGAAGCGTCCTGCAGGCGGCTCTCTCAGGACAGAGCCCAGGGGCGTGCCAGGAACGCCTCTCGTCCCTATAGAAGTCTGGTCAGTGAGGGATGAACCCCAGAAGGCAGGCCCTGCCCACCGCCGGGCACTAGCGGGTGGGGTTGGGGGCGGGCTTGGGGGCGGGGCTTGGCGGGGCGCACCTGGACTTGTCGCAGCTGCACCTGGGTGGGGCGGCACTGCACGTTGCGATTGTTACAGCAGCCGGAGCAGCGCTGCACCTCCACGCAGGGCGGCCACACCAGGAAGTTGGCGTTGGTGCGGTCTATGAGGCGCCGGGAGACCTCGAACACCTCGGTGCGGGTCTTGCACTCAGCGATCATGGCTGGCTCGGCGACCGTCGGGGAACCTGAAGGGAGAGGGGGGGCCCGGTAAGGAAGCTGGGCCTGCCCAGAGCTTCCACCTGGTGGCCAAGCCCAGCGGGACAGTGCTGTCCCTCAGAAATGGCAGGCTGGGGGTGCCTGGATGGCTCAGTCGGTTAGGCGACCGACTTCGGCTCAGGTCATGATCTCACAGTTTGTGAGTTCAAGCCCTGCGTGGGGCTCTGTGCTGACAGCTCAGAGCCTGGAGCCTGCTTCCAATTCTGCGTCTCTCTCTCTGTCGCATCCCCACTAGCACTGTCTCAAAAATAAAACATTTTTTTAATTTAAAAAAAAAAGTGGTGGGTGGGTCCCCAGTTCCTTCGCCCCAGGGGCAGTTCTGGCTGTTATCAGCCATGGGGCTTGGACAGGTTGCTGATGTGCTCTCAGCCTTAGTTTTCGCATGAGATCTATACCCAAGAACCGCGAAAGGATCAAGTGAGATCATCCAGAGAGTGCTGGGCTGTCCTAAATGGTAAATGTCGGTTTCCTTCCACCAGCCTTCAATTTCATTCCTCGATTTCACACGTTTATGGGCTTGCAGGCTCCTGGCTCCTACTCACGTATTATTTTGTAGCCACTCTTACACTGCCATTTTACGTTGTCATCTCTTCTTACACCCTCACAAATTTGAAAGCCTGTTTCCTCCTCTGTGTATGTACCGCACCTGCAGATCTAAGGACTAAGGTGAGTGGCCTGGAGCATCGGTCGATGCTGGGCTGTCATCATTCTCACATAGAGACGCTGAGGCTGGACTGGCCGCCCAAATTCACAGAGAGATGAGTGGAACGCCGGCCACCGACTCTTATCGGAGGTCCCCTAGCCACTGTCTACAGTGCTGTGGGGACTACAGGTGGGCAGAGAGGAGGAATGGCTTAGAGCAGGCATTGATCTCCCCAGGGAAGGCTCCCGTGGGACCTGGGCAGGTCCCAAGCTTTGCCTGCTGACCCAGGCTGCAGCCCTGAGCCACAGAAGAGACACAGCCCACCAGGACAGCACTGGGTTCAAGTGAGAAGAGCAGCTGGGCTGCCAGCCCTATTTCTTGTTTGCTATGCGACTTCGGCCATGTCTTTACCCCTCTCTGGGCCACTGCTTCCAATTCTATAAAAGGGGGTTAATAATATCTGTCTCTAGCATTGAAGTAAGGAACAAATGAGTTTAAAACCACTATATTTAGGAAACTGTGTGTGTTGGGGGACGGGGCGTGATGACTCAATTCCTCAATACAGTGTCTGAAGGACAGTTGTACTCAGTCCTGAGTGAGGGACGGACGGGGCAGCCCAGGGCCTTGGCTGGCCGCACGCCCTAGGCTTCCCACTGATGAGGAACTGCCATCCTCACCTGCGGCCTCACCCAGGCTCCTTCTCCCTCGGGGTAAACTCTCCAGTTCGCCTCCAGAATGGGAGCGGGTAGAATTCAGGTCCAACTCGGCTCCGTCTTCATCTGCAAGAGAAGGCGCAGTCAGAATGCACCCTGATAACCGCTGGCCGGTCCCATCGTGGGGTGGGGGCTCTGGGGCAGGCAGGGAGGTGGCCCCTTACCCCTCGCCAGAACCCCCCCAAACAACAGACTCCCTTTCCAGCTCCCTGTACAGCAGAGGGTCCCAGCTCTGCAAAGGGGCTCTCCAGGACCCCCAGGGTGGCCGTGGGGCGCAGCAGGTGGGTGGAGCCCTGACTGCATCCCTCTTCAGCCACATTTTTGGACAGAACCCATGTCAATGGAGTTAAAAATAACCCTTCCCTTTTGCTACTGTAAGCGAACCCTCCTCAGCCTCCAGGGCAGGGCAAGGACCCAGAGCCCGGGAGGCCAGTTTCCAATGCCCCTCCGCCCAACGTTCCCATAGGAAATGCTGAATGGAGAAATTCCCAGAATCCCCGGGGGGACCAGTTTGCCCTGGACACAGCCCCTCTGGAGCCCCGGACAATGGCTCAGCTGAACGGGAGAGAGGGAGGAGGGAGAGGAGCAGGGGTGAGGCCCAAGGCAGGGGGGGGGGCGGGAACTGGCCTGCTGGGGATGGGGGTGCCCATACCCATGCCCTTCCTAGCCTGGGTCTGTCCAGCTCCCAGTGTCTAATTGTGTTTGCCTCTCTCCTCTGACCTTTGGCCCCGGGTCTGCCCTATGGTCTGTTTATTCCTCAGGTTGCAAACTACAGTTCCCTTGTCCAGCCTGGGGGCCCTCATCTCCGTGTCACGACTGCCCCTGGACCATCCCTCCCTCTCTCTAGAGGCAGCCAACACCACTGTGGGAGGTGAGGGCCAGACAAAAGGACTTTGAACTTGACACTGAATCCTGGGCAGCCCTTGCTAGCTCTCTGATGGCTGAGGAGTCAGCAAATAAACCGACGGGTGTCAGGGACAGGCTCCTGCCCCGTCCCCACAGCCTCTTGCTGCTCCTGCCGTCTCCCCTTCCCGCTGGCCCGTCCAACGACAAAGCTCCCGTTCTTGCATGTGGGCTCCTGGGGGGGGGGGTCCTGTCCGGGGGAGACGCTCCCCTATAGTGTATGCATTTCCATCCAGCCTCCTGCTCCTGCACGTAGGCGCATCTGTCTGTCCCCTCTCGATCCCTTCCCTTCTCCCTGCCATCTCTGGAATGTCCGTGGTGGAGAGGAGATGGGGGGAAAGATGTGCTTTGTGGAAAGGTTAAGTTGATTAGGAAAAAATCGCCACATGGTTGCCTTCGAAACAGGCCTGCTATTGAAAACCTCTGTCTCCAATCCCGACCCCCACCCGGGGTGTGCAGGGGCTGAAGGAGGGTGGGGGCCAAGGGCCTTGGAAAGAAACTGCAGAAAGGCTAAATTTGGAAGTTGCCCCATTGTGTTGGCCAGGGCTGGCCAGTCGGGCATGGGGTGGGGGGTGTGGGAGACGTCAGGTGGGGGGGCCTAGTGAACAATAGGTGGGCGCAGCTGGGGCCCCCTCCCGCCTGCCTCGCCAGCCCCCGGCACAGGCGGGTTTGAAAGGGCCCGGGAATGCTTTTGACAGGGAGCCAGGGGCCCAACGGGGAGAGGAAACAAAGACAGGAAATGCTGTCCCCCGTAGATAGGAGTCTGGGCAAGGATTACAAAGTGACAAAGAGACAAAACCCTAGAGGGAAGGAGAGCTGGGGGTGCAGGGGGGGTGCTGACCGGGGCTCCAGGGAATGGGCCAGAGGTTAGAATAGAATGGAATTTGCTCTGAAGACAGCGTTTATAAATACATTCCTGAGCCAGCCCGCCAGCCCTGCCACGTGTGTGCCACCGAGCACGTGCCCATTCGCTGAGTGCACTCTTGGGCGAGGGCAGGGCTGCCCGCTGGTCTGAGCCAGGTGTCCCCAGGAGACCTCACAGACGGGGCCCTCGGCCAGAGGGGCAGGGAGATGGCTCCTTTGGCACCACCCTTCCTGGCCGAGTCCACACCTGGATACACATGCGGCGTATTTGGCGCCTTGGGCACCTCCCTGCCCCCTCCTTCTGGCACCCTACCCCGTGCACCAAGCCAGAGCCACATGTGGGTGCTTCTCCTGTCACGCCCCATGCCCCAGGTACCAACCCATCCACCTACTCGGCCCTGCCCTGGACCGGTGTGGCCAAGCCCTCCCTGGGCTGTCACAGGCCTCTGGTTACCCAGAAGTCAAGGAAGAGAGGATGCCCCTTGCCCTGCCCCGCACCCCCGCACCCCCCGGCTCCCCAGGACGCAGCGGGGGCCCAGAGCACCGAACAAGGATTCAATTTACCTACGGAGTCTCCATGCAGCAGGCGCTGGAGGTCATCGAAGGAGCGGATCGAGCGGTCACTCAGCATCTCGTAGAGCTCCTCGGGAATGGGGTCCCCCTGCCAGGCAGATGCCAAGGGGCCAAGTGAGCCGGGAGTGAGGGCTTCCCAGCCACGGCCCTCTTCCCCGCCGCACACGCGCACGCACCCTCCTATGGAAAACCCCCACAGGGCCTCTCGGCCATGGGCAAGTGGACAGCCAGGATGAGGGCGCAGGCAGGGGGCGCATCCCATGCCTGACAACCGGAAGCACAAAGGTCTAGGAGCCAGAACCTGCTGAAGGTTGAACCAGGTCAGACGCTCATCCCAAACCCCCAAACACGAACCCCAGCTTGCTCGGCGTTAGGTTGGATTACGTACATCTGTCTCTCGCATCGCACTCCCTTTTCCTCCACACGTGACAGCCAATGACAGCCAGCATTTGTCAGAGGAGACCTATTTATCCCCATTTTACAGATGAGAAAACCGAGACCTAACAGGCAATTATCAGCAGAACCTGCATTCAAACCCAGGGCCTTCTGACGGCAGAGCCTGGACTCCCAGGCTCCTGAGTACATGAGGTATTTCCTAAATCCCCGAAGAGCTGGCTGGTCTCAGGAGGCCACAGGTACTAATGTATCTCTGTAGTCTCTTGCTCAGAAGAGGAGAGAAGGGAATCCTCAGACAGAGACGGGAAACCTGAAAGCTTACCCCGGCCCCATGCCCCATGCCCAACCAAACCCTATTTTTAGAGCCCCTCTGGCCTGTTACCAAAAACACTTGAAACTTAATAAGTGCTTTAACAAGCCCCACTCGGAGCTGGGCTTCCTCCAGGGAAACCGCAGGCCCCACAGCGACATGAGAGCAGCCTGATAGGAAGGTCATGGCCATGTCCCTCATGGGCCAGGGAGACCTGAGGGGCTGCTGCCGGAGGTCTTGAGAAGGAGTGCTCAATCTGCACAGCCAGTGCCTTGAGACAAGGGCGATGCATGCATCAGATGCTGCTTCGGGTCCAAACTCACACCAGTGCAAACACACACACACACACACACACACACACACACACGTGCACACCCAGACACAGGATGGCAGGTCTTGTAGAAAGAGCCCTGGAGGGGGCGCCGGCAGACTTGATTTACTTCGGTTCAACAACTCTGTGCCTCAGTTTCCCTGGATCAGGAAGCAGGAGCTCCTGCACTGGGCGGTTCGTGGAAACGCTCCAAGGACTGGAGTCCTGATTGGCTGGGCACAGGCTACGTCCCTGCGTGACAGGGGGGAGGAAGTCATCTACCCCGTGGCCAGCCCCAGGAGGGGTCTCCCCAGAAGCTCTGATTCCTCAACAGTCAGCATGGCGTCTCGGAACGCCTCCTCCAGGGGGCCCACCATGTCCATCCAGCGCTGGCCACCCAGATTGGCCTTGGAGCCAGAAGACCCAGGGTGGAGTGTGGATATGACAGCTTTTAAAATGAATTCCTTCGGGGCGCCTGGGTGGCTCAGTTGGTTAAACCTCCGACTTTGGCTCAGGTCAGATCTCACGTTCGTGGGTTTGAGCCCCGCGTCAGGCTCTGTGCTGACAGCTAGCTCAGAGCCTGGAGCCTGTTTCTGGTTCTGTGTCTCCTCCTCTCTCTGCCCCTCCCCCTCTCACGCCTGTCTCTCTCTGTATTAAAAATAAATAAAACATTTAAAAAAATTAAAATGGATTCCTTGAAACCCCTGAGCTCAGTTTTTTCATGTGAATATGGCACTTAGACCCCTGCCTGGTGTCTGGGGTTGTCAGGAGGTTCAAAGAGAAGAAAGGAGTCCTTGAGTGAGCTTGGCTGGGAGACAGGGTCTTTCCTTCAGGGCCCATGACTACGAAGCTGGAGAGCCAGGGGCTGCATGAGTGAGGGGGGGAGAGGGACATGTTACTCGCCGCCCCTACGCCCGCCACGCTCTGCCTCCTAGACTCCAGGAGAGACCACGCCTTGGTGTCTCCAAATGTGGATACAGGGCCCTCCCCACAGTCCGAAGGCAGGCGGCCGGTCCCCACTGAAGAGCCAAGCAGGCTACTTCCCCTGAGGGTATTGTCAAGTCCAGAGAGCTAGATGCTACCCTCGTGCCCTACTCACCGCCCCATGACCTCAGGCTGGGCACTGCCCCTCTCTGTTCCTGGCTCTCATCTGTGAATCAAGGGCTTGAAGATATTAGATTCGATCCCAATTCTGCCTGTGGCGGCAGGAGAAGCAGCCGAGGAAAGCGGAGAGTGGGGGTGCCTAGCCAGGTGTCCAAGCTGTCTGTGCAGCGACGATTCAATTAACCCCCAGGAGAGGGGCCCAAGCGCCCAGGACCAAATGGCATATAGTATTCACGCCCAGACCTCCTGGTCCGCTGGAGACCCAGCTGCAGCTGCCAGCCAGGGCAGGGTAGGCAGACCCCAATCAGGACTGGCGGATACCTCAGACCCAGCCTACAATGCAACAGAGAGGATGTTTTCTGGAAACAAACCCAAACCCTCCCAGGCTGAGTGGGGTAGAGCCCAGGACAGACTGGGGAGGAAGGGTAAGATTAGTACCCAGTAGGTACTCAGTAAATACTGGTAAAATGCATGAAAAACTCTCCCCTTCTCCCTGGGGTTCTGTCCTGTACAATTCTCCTACCCCCTCCTCCAGGAAGACCACCTGGGATATTTCCCCCCACTCCCTAAGCAAATGGCCTCCTAAAGAAAGAGTCTGCTTTATTCTCAGCAGGGAGGCCATCCCTGCACATGTTTCTAGTAATCTGGCCACTGGATGCCCAGAACTCACTAAGAGCCCCCTGGATTTGATAATAAAACAGCTAACTTTTAGTACGTGCTGACATGAGCCATGCACGGAGCGAAATACTGTGCTAACCACCAATCCTCAGCGGCGGTCCCTATTTTGATCCCCATCTTCCAGATGAGGAAGCTAAAGGCTTAGAGAAATGAAGTAAAGGGCTACGCAGGTCTACGCACTAGCAGAGCAGAGCCCCACCCCACCCCCTCCTCCAGCCCACCACAGAGCTTTCTGGCATCCGACGTCACAGAGCAGCAGTTGGTTCTTACCCAGGGGCTAGAGGGTCCTAAGGGGACACTGGCCACGCTTTTGGTGGCCACCCCTAGAGGGGCACTACCAGCATCTGATAGGTGGTGGCCAGGGATGTTGCTAAACACCCTACTATGCACAGGCCCGCCTTTCCCAATAAAGAATTCTCAGGCCCACAGGGCAATTCTGAAGTACCAGGAAAGAGAAGGGACTTCAGCTGCTAAGGAAACCTGGCCTCTTGGGATTAAGCCTTTTAACAGCCTGAAGCCTGATAAAGCCTCTTTATCTTGTAAATGGGGCTCAAAGAATACCCGACTGGTGTTCCTGGGAGGTGTCATTGCACCTAGCGGAGAAGCGGAGAAGCCAGCAAATAACCCAGCAAATAACGGTACTTAATGAGCTGTCACTGTGGCCAATTCAGTCCTTGAGTGTGGCTCCTGTGAGGGCAGCCGTGAGCAGCACACACACACACACGCCCAGGGCCAGCAATGCAGGGCATTTTGGGGGGTGACAATTGGTGGGTGGAGAGCTGTGCCGCCCTGGGAGAAGTGTGTGGCTTTGCATTATGCCCTGTGCTGGGCCGACAGGAAATGGCCCCCAGTGGCACTGCCCGGGGTCCCTTCCGGGGCTGGGGGTGGGCAAGGGGTGAGGAAATTCAGCCTGTGGTCAGCTCCAGGATGAGATGCCCTGGGGGAAACTCACAGGGCACCTGTTGGGGGTCAGAGGCTCCGCCGGACTTGGGAGGGTGAGCAGCCGGGGGCCCCGGTTTTCCTGGGCTCGGGATCTGAAGCCCTCGTTGGGCAGGCGGGCAAGGAAAAGAGGCATGGCACCCTGGCGAAGCTGCCCCAGATCTCAGGCCTGGGGTTCCTGACAGGGCAAGGGCGTGGTGAGAAGGGCGCTGGGGCACAGCCAAGGCAAACAGCCTCCTCCCCGCCCCACCCCACCCGCAACACCAGCTGCAGGAGGGCACGAGCTAGCGTGAGGCCAGGTGACTTACCTGCTCCCAACCAGGCTGGCAGATCAAAGGGGCTTGGACCCCACCCTCCCCCAGGGCCGCAGCTGCACACACAGATACGCAGGCTGTACTCCTGGCCCCGCCAGCCGATCTGCTGGGGGAGATGACAGGCACAGCCCAAGCAACCAGGGGCGTTGTCTGCGTCTGGTGCAGAGACGAGCCGACAAGGCCTCCGAGCCCCCGCCTGCCTGACAGTCTCAGGCCTGATTTAGATTCCACGCCAAAGCCAAGCCCTTTGAAGAGGCCTTCCCTCGCCAGACCACAGAAGCCATTTAGAACCAGACTTCCCCACCTAGCACTTCCCTTCTCTATTGCTCCTGGGACTCCCCCCACCCCGCTCCTTAAGGTCAGCCCAGCCCCACACTGGGTTGTCCCCCCCATCCCTGAAGCAGAAAACCTGTCCAGGCTCCCAAGAGGGGCCAGGGCACCAATTACAACCCCCGGAGGAGCCAGAGCCGGTGGCGGCCGCTGCCTCCCGGGCAGGAATCTTCGATTTCCAGAGACCCTAGGTAATTCTGTGGCTCTTGGGGAAGGGGGCCTCTGACCTAAACCAACTTTCACGTGTTTAGGGGCGCCTGAAACCAAGGCCCCGGCTCAAGATACACAGGATCTTGGCAGTCTGATTTTCCTTCTGTTTTCTTCCTCTGTCCTGTCCAATCTTGGCAGTCCAAGTCCCAAGACAGAGAAGAGAAAGACAAGCTTGTCTCTCGAGTTGGGGGAGGGGGGTGGGAAGGCTCCAATGAGGATGCATTGCCCTGGGGGCCAGGCCTACATGAGGGCATGTTTATAAAGCACTTAGCAAGCGTGAGACACATGTCTGGTCCTTCCTCCTCGCTGCCCCCCACTCCCCCTACATCCACTGTCCTTCCCACAAATATTTATAGACGAATCCACCTTGGGCCAGGCACTGTTCCAAGAATGGATGACAGTGGTAACCGAGACAAAGTCTCGAGGAGAGTTTAGACTAGTGAGGAAAACAGATAATAAGTGAATCAACCAGAAAATGAAATAGCTGTCCTAGAAAGGGCATTTTGGGGCTGGGGGGCAATGGGCAAGTGAGGGGAGACTGAGAAGGACCTAGGAAGCCCACGGCAAACACGTCTTTACCACTCTCTGGCTGCTCCCCGAAAATCAACCTGCCCCCCCCCATACAAGCACACCCATATAGGGCTTGCACCAGAACCTCAAATTCTGTTTGGTCCTAAACCTGCAGACACTTCTAGGGCTGGGAGATGTCAGCAAGTCGGTCTCCCACCACCTAATAAGGCCATTAGCAAACCAGAAAGAAGCTGGGTGGTAAAGGGCTGCCGGGTCCCTTCACTCCTTTCCGGCAAAGCCAGATCAGCTGATGGAGATGGGACCCCCCTTAGGCCTCAGCAGACCCCCCTGCCACACCCCGCATCAGAGGGCCCACCCCTCCTTCCCAGCTGCCGAGGCCTCTACCTGAGGCTCAGGCAGGGACAAGGTCAGCCCCAAGGCCACCTCCACCAGCAAGCTCTCTTGGAGCCTCCTTCCCCGGCTGGCTCTCAAGTGGATGGGTTTTCCCTTTAGGCCTCCTCCCCCAGAGCCGCCGGAGGCTGACTGGGGCTTAGCAGGAAAGTGCTTGGGAAACTGCAAAGCACCACACAACTGTGGGTTCCCCGGGGACCATGTGTCCCAGGCCGCTGTGAGTCAAGTGAGGAGACAGGCACCAGCTTCTGTGTCATAGGGTCCCCCCAAACACACGCACCCATGGAGCTGCAGAAAAGGAGAAGGAAGTGCTGGAAGCTGGAAATGGCGAGGCCGGTGAAAGCCTCCTCCAGCTGTCCCCCAGCTTCTCTAGAGCACCCTGGGATCAGCAAAAAAGACGGAACAGCTGGGCAAGAGCCCTCCCTCAGCGAGTCCGGGTCCTCCAGTCTCTGAGGTTCAGAGAAGGGCTTATTTGAAGAGAGAAATGCTCTAGACCTCAGAGCGACGCCCCCCCCCCAGTTGCATCAATACCATCTTCTGCCACCTGGGAGGCAGCTGAAAAAAATGACAGAGGGATAATGCTTGAGGGGCGTCAGGCTGACCTGAGCAGGCAAAAACCAGTGGGTGCCTTGGAGCCAGGACCTGATGGGAGGGTCCCTGTGTCCCCTCCTTGCTAGTGCCCACCAAGGAAATGGGGGCACTCCAGAGGGGACGAGGTTCTAGGACCCACTGTGGGCCCACCTGTTGCATGGGGGGTGGTAACCCGGCGCTGGGCGTTGAGGGGCCTTGCGCGCCCGTGTGCGTGCGTGCGTGGGCGCGCACGTGTGTTCAGGTCGCGTGTTCGGGGGCCGTACGTACGCGTGTGCATGCGGTGCGCGCGCGTGTGCCCCCGCGTGTGCACGGGCGTGGCGGCGGCGGGCGCGCGACCCGGCCGCGGTAGTGCGTGCCCGTCGCTCTGCGCGCCCGCCCGCCGGAGCGCAGCATCGCCTCCGGCCAAGAGTGTGCATGCGTGGGGTGAGTGAGCGAGTCCGGGGGCCGGGCGGGGTGGGCTGCGGAGAGCGGCGGCGGGGGCGCCGCCGTTCCCAGGACGCCCTGGCACCGGGCCCAGCCCCCAGGCCCCGCGGCGAGGCGAGGCGGCAGCTGGGGCCGGCCGGCGTCCCCCTCCCCAACAGCTGGCCGCGACCCGGGGGGCTGCAGAGAGGAGAGGAGGGGGGCGTCGGGAGGGGCCCGCCGGCGGCCAAGCCGAGCCCCGCGGCCACGCTCCCTGGTGCAGACTGCGGGGGGTTGGCCGCGGAAGGGCGGGGCCCCAGGGCGGGCGGCCGGCGGCCCTCGAGGAGCCCGGAGAACAAAAGGAGACGGCGACGGCTCCTCTGTGGTCAAAACAACCTGCGCTGGCGGCGGCCCAAGGTCTGGCCGCGGCCTCGGAGCCCTTCACCTTAACCCCTTCGCCGCCGCCGCCTCCTCCTTCCTGCGCCTCGCTGGGCGCCCGGGGCGGGGAGGCGGCCCTCCTCGGGAGCCGGCGAGATGCGGGCTCCAGGTCGCGGCCGAGTGGAGGCGGGACGGGACCCAGGCTCGCCGCGCTCCCTGCTGCACTCTCCTCCCCTCCACCTCGCGCTTCCTCCCTGCCCCGCCCCCTTTCCCACCTGGATTCCGGGTGGACTTGCCAACTCACTGCTACGTGAGGCTGGAAGGGGTGGGGTGGGGGGGACCGATCCTACCTAATAGCTCCCGCAGACGTTTTTACACCCCACCTGCCTTGCAGCTACGCTTTTACGGGCGCGCTCCGCACCCTGCAAGCGGGGGAGAGAGGCGCTTCCCCTCGCAGGGCGCGGGCGCAGGTATGGCGGGGCCTGGGGCACACACCCGCCCCGAGGGCTGGATTCCTTAAAAGCCTCTGCTCCTCCCCAGTTCCCGAGCGGCCGAAACCTCTCTCTCGACACCCCCCGCGCCCAAGACGCAAGCTGCTGCTGGACTCCGCTCTGGGGCGGGCGAGCCCTGCGCTGGCCCGAGGGCGCCCGTCTCGACCCGGAGCCCGAGCCTGGGTGGGGAGGCGAACCCCCCGCGGGAGGTTGGCATGGCTGCCACCGGGGTGCGAGCTCGCATCTCCCGTGCGAGCCGGGGTCCTGGACGGAACCTAGGCTGGAACCGAAGTGGGCTTGGGAGACCGCGCTGCCTCCTGCACCCTCGGCACCACCCCCACTCTCTTTCCCTTCAGGTTCCTGAGGGGCGGGGGTCAGGGCCACACACCCCCTCTCCCGACGCTAAAAGGGCCGGAGATCTGGGATCGCCAGTGGGAAAGAAAGCCACCCCTGCCCCCTCCCCCTAAAGCTGGCACCTCCCGCACCTCGCGTCCCAGCCCTCGGAGGTCACCTAGCGCCCGACGCTAGGCCCGTGGGCTGCAAGGGTCCAAAGTTCACTGCAGGGAGGGGAGGGGGCGGCCAGGGGAGTGCGGGTAGGGGGAATGAATGAAGCGAAACAGCCCCAGCCGCCGTCACAACTCACCTCGGCGCTGACCAGACGCAGGTAGCAGCAGAGAGACAGGAAGAGCGCCCAGCAGCGATTCATGCCGACTCCGGGCCCGGCCCCGCGGGGCCCCGGACGCGTGGACCGAGCGCGCCGCCCCCGCGGCCAGGGCGGGGGGCGGGGGCTGGGGAAGGAGGTGGGCTCGGCTCGGGTCTGCGGCGATCAGGCGCTCAGGCCGCTGCAGCCGCCGCCGCGGCTCACCCGCATGGCCCCCGGGCGCCGCCGCCCCCGGCCCCGGCTCCGTCGTTGGGGGGCTGGGGAGAGCCTGGGCGCGGGACCAGGGTCCGCGGCCGCTACCTGGGCGGATCCCGAGCCCGAGCGAGCATCCACGGCCGAGGGTCTGCGTCGCGAACCAGCCGAGGCGTCTAGCCGTGTGGGGGCGCCCAGGGGACTCCAACCTCCAAGAGGAAAAAGAACCCGGCCGCCGGTGGTTCGTCTTCACCCGCCGACTATAGGCGTCTTCCTCTGGCCGCTGGCTTAGCTTTTTTGCAACATTTTCTAGAAAGGCTCCCGAAGTCGGAGAGCGCAGCGCCGGGCACCTCAAGGCCAAAGTCTCCCCGCTAAAACTTTTTCCAAAGTTGGCTTTGCAGCGGCGGCCCGAGTCCCCGGGCAGGGAGAGGTGCAAACTCCCGCCCGGGCCGGGTGGGGAGGGCCGGAGCGTGTGCGCCTTGGCGCGGGGCCCGGGCGGCGGGCACGGCTGCTCCGCGCTCGCGGCGTGCCCGCTGCGCGCAGTGCCGGGCGCGGCAGACAGGTGGACGCGGCGCGGGTCCGTCGGTCCGTCTGTCTGCGCGCTCGCCGCTCTGGGCTTCCTCGGCGGGCTGTGAGCTGCGGCTGCTCCGGCTTCTCTTTGCAACGAGGCTGGAAGGTGGGCCTCTTTTTCCCCCCCTTTTTGCGCGCGTGTGTATGTGTGTGTGCGCAAAATATCTCAATCTCGGGAATGAAAGATGGGCGCTGGCGGCCGGAGGGGAGCCCTCAGGGAGGCAGCGGGGGAGGCTGCGGGCGCGCGGGGAGACAGGCGGGCTGCTCCCGGCGGCAGCAGGAGAAGTTGCCACCCTTTCAGCTGTTCCGGCCTTTATAAAGGAGAAGCGAGTGCTAGAGGTGGGTGGAGACTGCCTTTCCTCTTCTGGCCGAGAGTCAGCACCGGGAAGGGGGGGGGGGGAGCTCCGGGAGGGCCAGAGGCGGGGGCGGGGCGCTCAGGGGTCTCGGAGAGCCCCGCAGCCCCTCCGTCCCGGAGTCTGGCCCTTGGGAAGGGAGAACTAGGGGCGACTGCGCGCCCCGCCCCTTAGCACAGTGACCGTGGCCTGATTTCTAGCCCACGTGGTTGGGGAGTTGTCTCCAGGGCC
Organism: Helogale parvula; assembly: GCA_004023845.1. Lineage (NCBI taxonomy): Eukaryota > Metazoa > Chordata > Mammalia > Carnivora > Herpestidae > Helogale > Helogale parvula. The sequence goes on from PJEM01002693.1 coordinate 88,020, forward strand.
ACGGCCAGGACTCCAGACCCGCCGCCTCAGGGCAGCATTTGCACCCAGGCGCCAGCACAGCGGAGAAGGACTCGGAGTCTGCAGCTTGGTTCGCATCCTGCCCTGGCGCTGAGTAGCTGGGTCACCTTGGGCAAGTCACTTCCTTTCTGTGCTCTTCCATCTAGCTGCAGAGTGGGAGAGGGTTATTGTGAGGACTTCATGCCAGGAAGGGTGAGAGGCACCCGGCCCCAAGCCGGCCACAAGGTGGTCACACAAACCTCACCGCCAGCACCATTCAGCTGAAAGCTGGGTCCATGTCTCCGCCTCCCAGCTGGTTCCTGGTAGCACACAACAGGCATGCCAGCATTGGCTGGATTTGAATTTGTTGAAGTGCAAAGTCACAGAAACCCCCACGCCCCTGCAGCATCCTTACCGGGCGGCCATCACGGTTCCCACAGTCACCCTGATGTTTACTACCTCCTTCAGCCCCCAGGTTTGAGGCCCCCGGCGGGCGGGTGGGGGGCACCCACACACCAGCATTCACACAGTTAACACCTTCCGCCCCCAGCTCTGAGAGCTGCCGTGTCCCTGCCATCAGCAGTCACACGGTCACAGTCACAGAGTCACACGCAGGCACGCCGAGCCCCGCACCCACCACGGGACGGGAAGGCTCACTGCATCACCTGGCTCCTGGCTATAGGACACCTTTATGTGATCCCCTTGCAGTGTCCCTGTCATCTGCCTTTTGTATCCAAACGTCCCTGCTGCTCGCACCGCAGACACGGAGACAGGCACCCCGGCTGTCTCTTCATAAGCCATCTTCTTGGACCTGAGCGAGGGTGGCGCAGAGGAGGGGAGGACTTCCCAGGCGGGGCCTCTTTACGAGCAGCCACAAGCACCCACCCTCTGCCCCGTACCACTTAGGCAGCGTGGCACGGTGGCCGAGAGGTAGACTGCGGGCAGGTCACCTTGGTTCAGATCCTGGTGTGGCCCCTTGCTGGCCAAGTGTCCCTGGGAAGCTTAACCTCTCAGTACCGATAAACTGGAAATAAATCTATAATTGGAGGGAGAGAAGGATTTCAAAGAGGCATGGGAGAATTTTCGTGGCGATAGGAATGTTTCTCAGCTTTGCCGGTAATGACGAGTGCACGGGGATGTACGTGTATCAAAACTGAGATGTGCAGTTTATTGCACCTCGATACAGTTGTAGGATTTTTAACTACCTCATACAGTGGCCTGGAGGCTCGATGAGCCGATCCATCTGGAAGGACTGAGCGTGATTCGTGGCACATGGAGTGCATCATTCCTTCAACGCAGATTTTGGGTGTTCCCTGGGAGCCAGGCATGGGGGGCGGGGCGGGGGGACAGCGCAAGGCTAACACAGGTCCCTGCCCTGGAGGAGCCCCGATCCAGAAGGCCAGACAGATGCATAAACAGATAAATTAGGAGACAGGGTCAGGGAGATCAGGGGCTGGGGGGGCCAAGATGACCCCAGAACAGAACCTTTGAAGCCTAAAGGCTTAGAGATAAAATCACGGGACGCTAAGTGATGTTGCCCTTGACCTTCTGTATCCTTGTCTAGAAGAGGCGAGAATAGCTACCGTTATTATTGAGGCGACTGTGTTGTCCGGAGTGTCCTCACTCTGCATGTAGCCTCTCAGTGCTCCTGTGAGGTATGTGACTGACTTGAAGCACAGAGAGGTTAAGCAGTCTGCTCAAGGTCACACAGCCAGTAAGTGGGAGAGCCTGCACTCACACCCACGTGTTCCAGCTGCGGAGCCCACACACTTAAACCGCCAGGCTGTGCTGCCTCCTGGCAGGTGATGGCTGACGACGATAATTATGAGACACTTTACACAGGGCTTTTGTGGACATCAAACGCACTGCTATGTGTACAAGGACTTTGCCAGCTGAAAGCGCTGTACCGATATGAGTTCTGACTGACACACAGTGCTGTAGGAGCACAAAAGAGGGAGCACCCTGCTCAGTCTCAGGAAGGGGTGCCAAGCAGGTTGGCTACTGGGAGCAGCATCACTGAACGCCTGCTGTATGCCAGCCCTGTGTGGACATGTAATAAAGGAGACCCAGAGCTGGCACTCTGGGGCCTCCCAGGCTCTCGAGCCAGATGGACGGAATCATGACAATCCAGATGTCTTTGTGCGTTGTTAGAAGTGGCAGGACAGGAGAGGCAGCAGGGACCCCATGGCAGCTGGCCTGAATGCCATGCACCCTTTCCTGTGCCCTCTCCTTGCAGCCACCGTGCCAGTATGGGCGTCTTTCCACACAAGTGCTTCTCTAAATAACACCTCCTCTTCCTCCTGTGAGACTCTACTCAGCACCTCCTCCAGGAAGCCCACGGGGCTTAGTGCTTGCTTTGGGTTCCCACAGCAGGTGCCCCGTGGTATTGTCACTGCCCATTTATAAGTCTAGCACTAGACTGAGATCCAGTGAATAAGGACCTCATTCTAGCCCCCACAATACAGCAGTTGCTCAATAAATGTCTGCCAAAGGAATGAATCAATGAGTAGAAAGTTTCATCTCTTTCTTCCTCTGAGTCCTAGCCTTTTGGTGTAATGATGCCAGACCCTGCCTGAGGGGTGGAAAGAGTTGGGGAGGGGGCTTATATCATGAGCCCCCAAGCCCAAATGCACAGGGGCACCTCACAGACCTGGGAAGACCCCAGCCCATCTTTGGCACTGGGGCCCTGAGGAAGCAGGCTTTCCAGGAGGTCCGGGAGCTGGTCATGTGGCCCACACCCCATAACTCTCACTCCCCTCCAACCCCCTTGATAGGTCTGAGCCAAGCAGAAAACCAAGTGGCCACAGCCCTCAGCTAAGTGCTGAGGGGCCTGCCCAAGGCCGGGGCTTTCTAGACAGAGGATCTGGAGCAATCTAAGCTCTCCTCCATCGAAAGCATCTCATACCCTGGGAGTGGGGGCCCAGGGCCAAGGAAGGAGTTGGCTTCCGTCCCGGGGACAGACTTACAGACTTGAGCCCTCAAGTCCTGAGTGGGCATCCCCGCTCTCCCGAGAGAGCCCTAGAGGCCCTGTGCCAGGCCAGTTTGCTTTCCCAGCTTGATGGCGGGGCAAGTCAGGCCCCAAACTGGGGACCGTCCAAGGCCAAGCCACGAATGGCCGAAGGCCCCAGCCCCGGGCTGTATGATGGCAGAGGACATGACCTACCCCCACGCCGCGTGGCCCCTCACTGTCCTGCCCTTGGCCTGCTTCACCCTCGCCATCACCCAGGAAGGGAGGTGTGTTGGTGCTCGTTTTATGGGTGAGGAAACTGAGGCTTGCAGGGGACAAGGGACTAGACTTCCCGTCAGAGATGGCCTGGGTTCAAGGCCTGTTCTAACCATTTACTAGCCCGTGACCCTAAACAATTTACTTCACCTTTCTGAGCCTCAGTGTCGTCGTCTGTAAGATGTGGATAAACAATAGCAATTTCCTCACGGAGTTAACACATCCTGAGCGTTGCGAGCGTTCCACACACGTTGGTTACCAGGACGGTCATTGTTAATATGCCAAGCCGCACACGCACCTGTGAGCTCCAGAGACGGGGCTCAAGGGGAGCCCGGGGCAGGCACGTCACCTGGAGGGAGGAGGTCCTCACATAAAGCCCCCGCCACTTCTGCCGGAAACCTCCCCCCCACACACACACACTGGTGAGCCCCTGGCCACCATGGCTGTGCCAGGGAGGCAAGAGAGACCCAGGAAGGCAGGCAGACGGACAGACAGACCACCAGGCGGAGGGCAGGCAGGCTGGAGGATCCCACCACACTGCCTCTGCAGCGCTGGGCCTCGTGTTCTGTATACAAAGGCAAGGGAAGCTGTGTTTGTTTTCCTGGGGCCGAGTGATGCATTTTGTCTCCAGACGAGGAAGAGGATGTTTGGACGGGGCAGCTCGGATCTACCTGTCCTGGGAGCCGGCTGGAAGTGGGGCAGAGCCCCCCGCCCCGGGCTGGGAGATGCCCCACTCAGGATCTTCCCCCAGAGAAAGTTCATACTTACTGCATCCTTTGCTGCCCACACTCTGGGGCTCTGGTAACCCGTGAACCTCACTTCCAGAGCATCCGCCCTGGGCCAGGCACTCCACCTGAGCTAACTGCAGTGAGGAAAGCGTAGCAAGTGTCAGCAACGGAGCAAAGCCACTGCCTGGAGGGCTGGGGCTCTTATCTCGTAAGGCGCTGAGGCTCAGAGAGGGAGAGCAGCTTGCCCGGAGTCACACGGCAGGGAAGCAGCCATGCCAGGGTTTGGATCCAGAGCTGTGATGCCAAGGGCCACACTTGGGCCGTCTCCTGTTACATGCTGCCTCCCCGTGTGACCTGGACGGGAGCCGCCCAGCGTTCTGTGTCACTCTCCGTGCAGAAAATTAAACAGATGAAGTGAGCTGCATGGAGGAGGCCGTGCATGGCCGGAGGCGGTGGGCCCCGAGGACCCACAGATGGGAGGATGTGTGCCAGATGTGGGTTAGCCAGCCCTTTCCAAATCGGGATGTCCTTGCCACTGGGTCCTGAAGATTTGGCCAGGGTAGGGCAGGGGGGAGAGGGGCAGGCAGGTAGCGGGCAGCCCCTCTTGGTGGGGATAAAGTGGCATCCAGACCCCCTGCCAGCTTTCCAGAGGAAGATATTTGTAACTGCAGGAAACACGATGGCCCGTCCGAAGGATGGGAGGCTAATCAATCACAGTGTAAGAGTCACAGATTTGTCCTCACTATTTCCAAGAGAAAATGAGCCCAGACCTTTAGGGTCTATTCAACCAGTTACGCCTCACAACGTGCCTATGAGAGAGGAGCTGCATCACCCTCAGTCTACAGATGGGGAAACCAAGGTCCGCAGCAGCTTCACATGGTCAGGGATGAGCGAGAGCAGAGGTGGAGTTTGAACCTGGACAGCCTGATGCCAGCATCGCTCTCTGGACATCTACGCCTGTCGGCCAGGCTGGGCAGATGTGAAACACGGCTGCCCAGTTCATCTGAGTCCTGCCCTTACTCACCTACAGATTTTGGCCAAGGGTGCTCAGAGGAGATGTTTGAGGTTCAGAGACACAATGTAACCAGCCCAAGGTCACACAGTGAGTCGGGGACAGAAATGAGTGACCATTCCACCAACTACAGGGACTCCTGGCCCTCTTCTGCTTGGGGGCTGGGGGGGGGGGGGGGGGGGGAGCGGAGGAAGGACACCAGGGCAGTGACTGTGGAAGTGTGTTCAGTGGGAGAGGAAGAGAAGCAGGTGGGTATGAGAGAAGGGTCTGGGGGTTCCCAAGAGGTTCCCAAGGAAGAGTGGATGGCTGAGTTTTCCCCCAGGCCACACCTTTACTTGTGAGGTTCCCCCTCCTGTGTGCCCTCCCCTCCCTCTCCAACCACATCTCACCCGCTTTCCTTTTTTTTTTAGTTTATTTATTTTGAGAGAGAGAGAGAGAGAGAGAACACTTGCAAAAGTAGGGGAGGGGCAGAGAGAGAGGGAGAGACAGAATCCCAAGCAGGCTCTGCACTGACAGCACAGGCTCAAACCCACAAACTTCTAGATTATGACCTGAGCTGAGATCAAGAGTTGGACACTTAACCAGTGAGCCACCCAGGCGCCCCCTCACCTGCTTTCTTACACATCCTGCCTCCCCACTGGGAGCTTTCCCAGGAGTGAGTTCCCAGAAGTAGCAAGCTGTCCCTTTTCAGCACTGCCTTGAGGCCACTTGAGGATGCTTACATGTCCTAGATGTATCTTAGGTCCCCCCGAGGTCTGTGAGCTTCTCCAAGGGCAGGGAGGTGGAGCCTGTGCAGGGGTTTGGATGAATGGACAAGGATCCTGGTGGGTAAGCCCCGCAGGCCTGGCTTTGAAACCCTGCTGTGCCAGCTGCTGGCTGTGGGTCCTCAGGCAGGAGACTGACCTCTCTGAGCCTCAGTTTCTTCAGCTGTGAACTAGGATCACTACATTTGCCTTGCGTGGTGGCTGTGAGGACCAGATATGAGAATGGCACCCTCCGGTGCCTGGCGGAGTACAATTACTCAGCATACAACACAGCCCCTTACCTTTCCATCCTAGTCTAGATCCACACCATTGCTGCCCCCGGAGGCTTGTCCAAAGTGCACGGTGCCAGGCCTGCCACAGACCTGCCGGCACGGAATCTGCATTTTAAGAAGACTCCCAGTGACCCATGTGCACAGTAGTTTGAGAAGCACTGATCTAAAAGGGAGGTCTAGGGGCGCTCAGTAGGTTAAAGTCTGACTCTCGATTTCACCTCAGGTCATGATCTCACGGTTCACGAGATTTAGCCCCACATCAGGCTCTGCGCTGACAGTGCGAGCCTGCTTGGGATTCTTTCTTCCCTCTCCCTCTGCCCTTCCCCTGCTTCCTCTCTCTCTCAAAATAAACAAACAAACAAACAAACAAGGAGGAGGTAAAAAAGGGGCAAGCAGTGTGATTTCATGTGGCTCAAACTAATACTCAACTCCCTTGAACCACCCAACAACAGAGAGAACAAAGTGTATTATCCCCATTTTAAAGACAGGAAAACTGAGTCCTGGGGAGGTCACCTGACTTCCCGAATTCACATGAGCAGGGGTTAGCCAAGCCAGATTTGAACTAGTGTCATCCTGGGCCTGTCCCGTGTTGAGCTTGGGGGACCCCAGGGTCCTCATCTGTAGAATGGGGTCCCAGCGCAACCTGAGTGCGGCAAGTATGCTCAGACATGCCCCGCGCGGTACCCCGGACTCGTCCTCACAAAGCATCGGGCGTTACGTTGCCAGCTCACCTCTCCGGAGCCCCCTACCCTTGAGGGGCCTGCAGGCCGAGGCAGGCAGGTAGAAGACAGACAGAGAGACCGAGACAACTGTACAAACACCCTCGGGCGGTGCTTACATAAGTCAGTAAGCAAACAGAGCAGCCCAGTGGGAGTGACTAATGCTCTTAAGAGTAACCGCCACAGCAGTGGGCATAACGCTCCCCGGGCACGGACGCGCCCCCTGCCCACCGGGGCACATCCCTGCTGAAGACGTGGACTTGTCATCAGTGGTCCCAATGGGAACACAAGGCAGGGAAGCTAGATCTCTCTCTCTCTCCTCCTCCTCCTCCTCTTTCTTGGGACTCTGACAGCACATCCTTCATTTTTTTTTGGATGGAAACACTGCGGAGGAGCCCAGAGTTCAAAACCAACCTCCACCTCACCCCAGCTGTGTAACCCCGGGTGAGTCCCTGCCCTTTAGGCTCTAGAGGCTGGTGTTCTGGCACCAGCGCATGTGGCAATGGGGTTAACCTAGCGATGTATCATCGATGCGTGGCAAATAGAGGGCCCTCGGTAAACGGGAGCGCTCGTGCCAATTCCGCCCCCCCTTGGACAACGCCGTTTCCTTCCTTTGCCCCAGAGGGAAGCAGCACCCATACCCTTATTACAGATGCGAAACTGAGGCTCAGAGAGGAGAAGTGACCTCCCTACGGTCATCCTGCGGGTCGTCGTTGGAGCAAAGGCAGACGTGAACTTACGTTTTAGGACTCCCAGAACCGTGCTCAAGGGGAGGGAAGAACAGCTAAGGCAGGAAGGCAGACTTCCCCAGTCACACCCATCCAGAGTGAGATCTTTTCTCCAGTGGGATCTGGTGAGGGCGTGTGGGGGTGAGCGAGGGTGCCTGTGGGATGTGTGTGGGAGAGGGGACGAGGGACACGGGCTGTGTGCACGTGGGCATCTGTGTGGACCCGTGAATGCACACAGGCTCGAGAAGAGGGAGGGGACGACAAATGGCCCCTGGGACGCCAGGGATGCCCCCACGGGGGAGACCCAGGGCCGGCCGTGGGCCAGTGGGCCCTGTGTGCAGGCGGCCCGGGCCTCCCCTCCCTGAAGCCCACCACGGGGCAGAGGACGGACCTCGGCCTTCACCGGTCATCTCCCTGTCCACCCCCCGCCGCCCCCAGCTCCTTCCTGTTTTGATGGAAGGAAAAAATTTCAGCTTTTTCCTTCTTTATTTTTCCAGACGGGTGACTCGCTCGGGAGAGGAATTCCCCCCTCCCCAAACCATAATACCGATACATCGATGCCATAGATCCAGGCCCATCCTGTTGTGCTGTAGTCACGGTTATTTTTGGGTGCTTTACGGGGGTGGTACCCCAGGGGAGGTGATACGGGGGGGTGCTCAGCTGCCTTCTCCCAGTCCACATGCCCCCTCCCAGATTCCTCCCCACCCCCTCCCAGTCCTCCCTGCCTGAGCTCTGGGAGGAGGGAAGGAAGCCTGCTAAGCTAGGGTATAAATAACTCAGGTGGTTACTCAGCTCCTGAGAACATGATAACATGAGTCATGATGTGAAATCAAGAGGAGCCGTGAGCAGCCTTGGGCCACCGCCCGGGACAGGGCAGTGGGGCTCCAAGGAGAGGGGGTCTGGTGCCCGGGGCTGGAATGTGGGCGGGGCCCAGGAGGACAGGAGTATGGTGTCCCCACGTTCGGTGTCGCATCCTGGCTCAGACCCTCCAGTTACTCACCTGGAACTGTGGGCAGGGGGAGGGGACCAAGGCCGTCCCGAGCTGGGGAGGGGAAAGAGGGCAGTGGGCATCGTCAGTCTCCTCCCCGCGTCTGGTACACGTCAGGTGCATTGGAACTTACAGTCCCGCCCCCATTTCCAAGGCAGGTGCCCCAAGGAGTTCCCTGGGCTTCGGTGGGACTTGCAGGAAGGACTCGCAGCGTGCGAGGTGGGGGGAAAGGTTCCTTCTCCCTCCAGGGTGGCCCTACGTTGAGGACAGTCCCCACCCTCCTTTGGCTGCCTGGCCACAGCGTGGGCTTGAGGTGTGGGTGCGGAAACAGGACGCCGTTAGGGAGCACCGGCCTAGCCCGTGTGAGGAGCCCAGGCGGCCGGCGGGGAGGCCCCACTGGGTCCGTCCCAGGTGCTGGCTGGCAAGGAGCAGAAGCCAGCTCCAGCCCCTGCCCGCTCACCCGGGGAAATCCTCAGCTTTGGACGCTCCTCCGGAGCCGGGCAGGCTTGGACCCTGGGTTGCCATGGCAACGGGTTCTGGAGCCTGCGCACGGAGCCACCCGACTCTCGTGTCCCCCTGCCGCTGCCCGGCCTTACAGGGAGAGAGGGCTCTGCCAGGTTGAGGGCCCACAGCACCTGTCCTGGGGGGACAGCGCAGGCTGGGGCTCCCATGACTGCGGTGGACCCAGGCTGCGTGTCAGGACACAGTGTGGCCTTGGGCAGCTCGGTGCCTGGGGCCGAGCCACAGGCTCCCGGACTGTACAAGGGTAGAGTAGGGAAGGGGGAATAATGGCTGTCCATTAGTGGGACCCTCGGTTGTGAGGGTCCCATAGCTGAGCAGCTGTCACCCACAGCCCCTGTCCTCATCTCTAAGGTGTCTCCTCTCCCACCTTGGGCCTCAGTGCCAAGGGCAGCAGCTCCAGAGCCTGCACCCCACCTGGCTCCACCCCGAGGACCCTTGACCTGGCTTCTCCCCCAGCATGGAGGAGGTCGCCCCACCCCCCCTCCTCCTCCGCATGCCCAGACAGCTTGGCATGGCTCAGACCCAGCCATTCAACGGACAGGCTGCCCTCTGGCCCCGCACACACAATGGGGACTCCAGGAATATTGTCCCGCCTGAGCTGAATCAAACGCTCTAAATTTAGCCCATCTGATGCGTCCTCTGCTTCCTGGCCCTGCTGCCCTCCTTTCAAGGCGATGAGGTCACCCCGGGAACTGCCTGCCCCAGCAGCCGGCCCAGCCCCGGGGCTTTCCAGGGCCAGGGCTCCCCTCCTGCTCTTGGGGAATGGGCTGCCAGGGGATTAGGGGCCTTGGGTCTTCCCTCCCTCCCTGCCTGTCCTGCCTCTCAGGCTGCTGGGTCCAGAGCTGAGTCTGCAGGAACTTTGAGCACCGGGCCGGGGATGGGAGTGGGGGGGGGGGGGGAGAAGCCCCAGAGGGAGGGGCGGGAGAGCTTCCGGGCACAGAGCTCCTGTAGAAGCACCAGGGGCCTGGGCGTGTTGGAAGTCACACGACGCCTCTTGGTCCTCGGCAGTGCTGAGCGCTGGCTGCGCCCTGGGCCCGGCGCCCTGGAGAGAATGGACCCGGCCCCCTCCAAGCCGGCAGTATAGAGGATGGAGGACGCTCGGGAGGTGAACAGTGAATGACCGAGGTCATTTTCATCCTGACACATGTTCTGAAGGAAATAAATCAGAGAGGACATGATGGCGGAACCTCGGTGGGGTGGATGGCCCCAATTTAGAGAAAGGGTCAGGGGAGGCCTCTCAGAGAGGTGACATTTGAGCTGAGCCTTGGATAAGCAGAAAGAACTATTCAAAGAGCTGGGTGGGGCCAAGCCCTCCGGGCCAGAAGAGGGTAAGGGCAGACTCCAAAGAGAGGAGACGCCTTCGTGGTTGAGGGGCAGTCTGGAGGCCAGGGGTTCACTCCCGGGAGGGGGAGAAGCGGGCACAGGGTCAGGAGGCAGCAGTGGCCAGGTGGGGAAGAACTCAGGGTAGCTAGCCTTCCCTGAGCCAGAGGAGGTGCCCCTCCCACCTTGATGAGCAGGGAGCCATTGTCTGACTCAGATTTAGGAGGATTTGTTGGCTGCTGTGTGGCCGAGGGGTCCGCAGACAGCCCGGGGAGGAGACTAAAGTCACAGCACCTTGGGCTACTAAACACTGGATGCTGGAGGGCACCTTCAAGGTTTACCTGCTTTGGCCTTCTCGTGAGCCCCTGAGGCCCAGGGAGAGTCTGTGTCTGCCCAAGGTCACACAGCAAATGGGAAGTCTGCCTGGAAAAGCTTTTAGAGAAGGTAGAAGAGGAACTTGGCCACCTGAAGGGGACGTGTCTTTTCTGGAACACCACGTCTGAGACCCCGCCCCTCAGCCCAGCCTCCTGCTGCGGTGTGGGCCGTGGGCCAGCAGGCCAGAGAGCAAGGTCCCTGGGCGATGGGGAGGGGTCTGCCCTGTCTCTGGCCTGCTTCCTCCCACATCCTGGGGACAGGTGTTCTGACTCTGGCCCATCCCACAATCCTCCCCAACCGCAAACCTCCCCCCTGCTCTGCCAAGAATCCAAGGTTGGCAGGGAGTTGTGGGGGGGCCTCTGGAATGTCGCTTTCCGGTGCCAGCACCAGCGTGCCAACCTCGGCAGAGGCCTCGGGGGCGGACGGGGGAATCACCGGATCTCGTCTAGAACGGGGAGGCTGGCAGCCATGAGCCACCACCGGGGAAGGGCAGGGCCCTGCCTGTCGCATCTCAGGCCTACACTAGACCCCTCCCCGGGGCTCCCTGAACTGCTGGCCAGTTCTTTCCCGCTCATCTCTCCTGGAGTGGGGGAGCTGTTTCCCTAGCAACTGTGTCCCCCCATCATGTTCTGCACTCCAGCTCCCTACACCCTCAGTGCTTCTTGGTTTATACCTGAACTCTGTTGGGGGCGGGGGAGAGCTCTGTGTTGGAGATTCCTATTAACCCTTCAGACACAGAGTGTGAAGAAAAGTGTTTTGGGCAGAGGCCGATCCGGGTTCAAATCTTATCTCGACAGTCACTGCCTCTCTGGGCCTCAGTGTCCTCATCTACAAAATGGAGACAATCACCCTATATAAGAATTGCATACGGTTGGGGCTTCTGGGGGTCTCGGTCGGCTGAGCATAGTACAACCCTTGATTTTAGCTCAGGTCATGGTCTCGTGCTGAGTTCAGGCGCTGTCTTGGGCTCTGCACTGAGCATAGAGCGTGCTTGGGATCCTCTCTCTTCCTCTCTCTGCCCCTTCCCTGCTTGCACAAGCACGTGTTCTCTCTCTCTCTCTCTCTCTCTCTCTCTCTCTCTCTCTCCCCCTCCCACTCTCTCTCAAAAGTAAATAAATAAACATTTAAAAAGAAAGAATTGAATAGGGTAACACTAGCACCAACCCACCCCTGCCCCAGGGCCTTGGCACATTCCGGCTCCTTATCTGTCGCTTGCTTCCCTCCCTGACCACCTAGGAGAAGTATACTGCTTCGTGCTTCTGCTGGCCAGGGCAGGGCCTGGACCAGAGCCTGGGAGGAGGTGGGGCACTGGAGTGGCCAGGGCTAGCGGGGCACCCAGTTACGATCCCCACTCAGGAGTCAGACCTGGGTCTGAGCCCTGTCCCCTCCACTGGCCAGCTCTGTGGCCTTGGGCAAGTTACTAAACCTCTCAGAGCCTTCATTTTCTCATTTGCTTCATGGTAATAATAACAGTTCCATAATAACAGTATATTCCCCAGTGGCCCGAGGTTGTTGACGGTGAGGGTGACGGGCAGCCTTGAGCAGCGGGAGGGAGGACGGGGCGTCCAGCACCCACATCCCCTCTGCCTGCATCTCTCAGGCTGGAGGCTGAGGTGCCGGTGATTCTCTGGGGGACCCCCCACGCTCCCAGCTATGCTGGTGGTGGAGCTGGGTGAGGCCTCTTTTTCCAGCCAGATGCCCTTTAGGCCTGGGGCAGGGCCACCCCCTCCTCCCCTTTGCCAGCAGGGCCCCGGCCAAGATGCCTTTATTTTTAAACCAGCGAACAATGCCTGGCCCGGCACAGCCTCCTACAGAGGACGGAGAGAGCAAGGATGGGCTGGGAGCCGCACTTCCTGGGCCGACACTCCTCATCCCGGACAGGTACCCTGCTCACTTCCCCTTGTCCCTGGCCTTGACACTGCTCTCCCCCTGGGAGGCGGGGGGGATGGTCCGGATTCCAGAGCGCCTGTCCTCTGGCTGGGATGGGATGTCCTCTGGCTGCCCCCATCAGACAGGCATGTATGAGGCATGCTTGCCTTGCTCAGCCCCTCCTCCCCTGCAGGGGACCAGTCCTAACAGTGGCTTCGGACCCGCAACCAGGACATCTGACCCCTCAGACTTCCCCTCTGCCCCCATAACCCCCCTCCCCCCCCCCGTCCAAACCAGGCCGGACATTCTGCCTCCTCAGGAAGGCTCCCATCCTGCACAGTGCCAGTGAGGCGCCAGTGCCTACTCACACCTCCCCTTGCTCACAGCTCTCCAGAAAATCCTGAGTCAGTGCAGCAGGGGGACGGTGCACCTGGCACTGACCAGCAGCTGGACATTCCTGGAGGGCAGGGTAAGGTTGAGAGATTGGGGATGCGGGGTCTAGTCCTGGATCTGCCATCAGCCCCTGTGTGACCTTGAACAAGACCATCACCGTCCTTCCTCCCTCTATTTCCTCTTCCCTAAACCTGGGATAACTCTCAGGATGGGAGAGGGCTTGGTAAAGTCTGAGCTGCTGTGCACCCATGGGCGCAAGGCCTCCTGATGAGCAGGAGACACGGAAAACAGGGGTCCCTAACCCCTACCTGGTGGTCTCTATGGAGAGCCGCACACACCAGACCTCAGAGCCAGAGACGGCCTGGCTTCAGACCCCAGCTGTCCATTGTCAGTTGCAGATTTGGGGCAAAGTAACTACCCCCCTAGCACCTCTGTGTCCCCATCAGTAAAATGCGATCATGATCGTACCTGCCTCATAGGGCTCTTGGGAAGATTGAGACAGAATACGGAAAGTGCAAGCACTCAGTGAGCACCTGCTCTTCCCATGTGCTCAACAGAGCTGTTGAGCTCGTTTACTCGCAGGCCAGAGTCCGGTGTTCAAGTATGTGCACCGATGTCTGAGGACAATGTGCGGGCCCAAGCCTGGGGCACGTGGGTGCTGAGGACGTGCTCACAAGGACCTGAAACACTTTATGTCCCTTCATCCTGCCATTGAGATGAGAGCACGGGTGTGACCGCCTGTCTTCTCCCACTGTTCTCCCCTGGTAACATGGGAACACAGGCCATCAGCCTCCCCCTCCCAGAACCTGGCCCTCCCTGGGCTGCTGGGGAACAGCCTCAAGGGGAGGCCTCTGGGAGGGGACTGGTCACTGGAGGCCTTGAAATGGGCTGGGTCTCTCCTGGCTCTGAGGCTGCTTTGCTTTTCCCCATAGCATTGCTGCCTGTGATATTTCCTGCGGATATTTCATCTCCCCACCACCACCTCCGTGAAGATGGGGGTTTTGTCGGCTCTGCCCATGTGGCTCTGGAGAGGGGGCCCGAGGAAGATGGAGGGACCCAGCAACCCAGCGGGGTGGAGGAGACCAAGACAGGCATGGCCTGGGGGAGGGGGCATCCTGATCACTGGGTTGGAGAGGAATTCTCAGGACCAGATGACCTTCTGGCTGCGGCGGGAAAAGCAAGATTTCCTCCTGGGGCAGCCAGAGGTAGAGACGCCCTTCACCACTTCGTCGGGAGAAGGATGTGCTCACAGGCACTGAGCACATGGGTGTGCACACTCGAACGCACGTGAACACACGCATGTGCACAGGCGCACACAAGGAGGGCAGCCCAGACCCAGGCAGGTGGTGCGTGGTTGGCAGACGCCATGAGGCTTAGCCACTCAGTGCCTGTTTCCATCCTCCCTGTGGAAGAGAGCCTCTTCCGGGCTCCACTGAGCTGGCGAGGAGAGGGCAGGGGAAGGTCACGTTCACGGAGCCCCCCGCTGTGTTCCTCTTCTTGAATCTGGATAGGTCTGAATTTGCAAAAGCAATGTTCTGTGGCTTTCAAGCTAGGTCACAAAATGCAATGTAGCTTCTGCTTGGTTCTCTTGGGACACTCACCTCTGGAGCTCTGGGCTGCCATGCTGGGAGGAAGCGCAATGAGCCCCCACAGACCAAATGGAGAGCTCCTGGCGGTCCGGAGGGGGAGAAAGGCGCCCGGCCAGCTCACACCGCCCCCCCCCCACTCCTGCTGTTCCAGTTCCAACCACCAACAGCAACTGCACGGGAGATCCTAAGCCAGACCACTGAGTCAGACCCATCCCAGTCCCCGAGCTGTAGATACTATGACAAACAATAAAATGATTCTGATTGTCTTAAGCTACCCAGGTGTGGGGTTTGTTATATGGCAGTGTTTCCCCGGAACACAGCCCACTGCAAATCGTGGTGGGTTGAGGTTAAAACAATCCAGAATCCAACCGCTTCTCACACCTCCACACACCACCCTCATGCAGGCCACCAGGATCTCTTGCCTGGACACCTGCAGTAGCCTCCTGACTGATTTCCCTCCTTCTGTCCTCAAGCCTGTGGTCTCTTCTCCACACATTAGCCAGAGCGAGCCCGTGGGGCAGAGACACCTCTGCTCAGAGCCCTTCAGTGGCTCTTGACTCCCCCGGGTCCTGACAGTGACCCACAGGCCCTACACGGTCTGCCCCTGACCTCAGCTCCCCTCCACTCTCCCCTGGCTCACGGCATGTATCTGGTCCCCAAACGCAGCCAGCGCTTACTTCCTCAGAGCCATTGCTGATGCTGTTCCTTCTGCCTGAGGTTTCTTTTCCCTGCACATCTGCCTAGCTCACTTTCACACCCCTCAGCTTTCAGCTCAAAGGTCACTGATTGGGTGAGGCCTCCCTCCCCCCCCACACACACACACCATGCCCCCCAAACTCTCCATTCTCTCCCTGCTTTATTTTTCCCATTGCCTCCCGCCTCCTGACCCATTGTATCTCAACACTCGGTTGGCCGCCCTCTTCCGTTGTCATGTGTGCTTCCTGCCAATCGGATTTTGTTTTTACTGCTCTGTCCTCAGGGGCATCACACAGGGTGGTGCTTCGGATGTCTCTGGAATGAATGAACGAGTGAATGGATGAATGACTAATTCCAGAATCCTTCCACTCAACCCAAACCCCTCATGGGTGAGTGGAGAGACCTGGAGCCTCTCGAAATGGGCTGCCCTCCTGCCCATCCCGGGTGCACCCTCTTGCTCCAAACGAGGAAACTAAGGCCCAGAGAAGATAGATCGCTTGTTGAAGGCTAATCAGTCACTCATGTAGTCAATGGATATAGAAGCTTTATGGCATCCCGACCTGGCAGACTTGAACGGTAAGCCCCAGCACCACTCACACGCACAGTACTTCCAAGAGACATGGAGAATCCCGACTTCATGTTCCTAATCATCTATGTTTTCCTTAAAGGTCCCAAGATTATTCAGCTTCAGGCCCCACCAGCCCAGGATTGACCCCTGCTCCCCGCAGGTTTTTCCACATTAAATAAGTTACTGCCCATAGGGCGGTGCCCGGTACATAGTGAGAGCCCAGTGCTGCGGTGTGGGGGGCCCGCTGCGTGCCAGGAGCTGTGCTTGGAGCTGGGGATTCAGTGAGGAACAGGATGGACTGAGCCCCTGTCCTGCTGGAGCTTATCCCCAGAGGCGGGAAACAGACGAAGAACCAGGGAGCAAATAGGCATGAAGTGGCACAGTGATGGGGCCATAATGAATGATCAAGTGGTGTGGAGGCAGGAAAGATGAGACGGATGGAGAGGGGGAGGTATCGGGAGACTTATCCGAGGAGGTAACACTTGAAGAGGTAAATGATTAAAATGAGAGAGCCATTATCAGGCAGGTGCAAAGGCCCAGTGGCTAGAATGAGCTGGATACTCGGAGAAACCACAAGGCCAGCGAGGACATGAGTGAGGAAGATGGCTGGGAGCCGTGGTCAGAGAAGCCCCAGGGGTTAGGTCCACTTCCCACTTCCCTCTCCCCCTTCACGCCTCTCAGAGACGAGCACCTGCAGAACTGTCCCCCAGGCCACCGCTGGGGTGCCACGGCTGGGGTGCTGCTGGGGCGGTGGCCGCTCCTGCCTTGTGACCTCAGCCCCACCCAGCCCAGCCCCCACTTCCCCTTCCAGTTGTGACCCAGGAAGTCAGGAACCACATCCTTTCCTAAGCTGGATCTCCCCTCCCTTCGCTCTGTCCCAGACGGTGGGCCTCAACTCCCGGCGTGGACTCGCACTAAGTGGCCAACCCCCTGTGGCCGCCTCATCTGCCTCGCCCCTCACCCACCCACTGGCTCCGGCAGCATCAGACCCTAGCGGCCTCCTCTCCTGCCCCTTCGCCAATTTCCCAGAAACCATGGGGTTTCCCTGCGAATGAATCAGGCCCAGAATACCCTTATTCCCTCCTCTCTCTGACCAAATCTCAGCTGTCACCTCCTCCTGGAAGTCCCTGGGTTCTAAGCAGCAGATGGGTCTTGCTCATCTCTAGCCCCCAGGGCCAGGCATAGGGACTTAGCACCAAGAAGGATCTCAGTAGATGGATGAACAAATGAATGAAGAGCTATTTGGGTCCAATCAGCCAATTATCCCCTGGCCCAGACCCCAGGGGTGACAGACCTGCTTGCATTCATGCGCAGAGCTCTTTCCCCAAATCCCGGGGTCTGAAGCAGGTCTGGGCTCTGCACTGATTTGCTGTGTGACCTTGGGCAAGACTGTTAACCTCTCTGAGCCTCCGATCCCCTATCGGGCAGTGTTGAAGAGCATCAGGACCCGTCCCACAGAAGGGCTCTGAAGACTCACTGCGATGGCCCGGGGAGCCCAGGGAGGGAAAGCACCAGATGCCTGGTAACCATATGGCTGATTAGATCACGTTAGGTCTGAGGTCCTTGATCTGCAATCTGACAGGAATGTGACGGGTTTGTGGGGACGCATCTACTGTGTGTCAGAGCAGAAGGCTCGAGATGTCCAGGCCTGAGGTTCCTTGAAGCACCAGGAAAGGGAGGCGGGCACGCCCAGGCTGGAAGTATGACCACTCACACGTGCAGGCCGAGTGTGCGCTGGCGTCCTTCTCACGTACACACTGCCTGCCCTGAAGCAGCCTCGCCCTTCCCCCCACGGCCAGACCCGCTAGGGCATCCAGTGCACCAGAGGGTGCCGAGGGAAACTGAGGACAATCCCACCACGGCAGACTAGCTTCCAGAGACCAGCTGGGAAATGTCCTTCCAAATTCCAACTCTCCTGGGAAATTAGGACTAGAAATGAGGTCCCAGGTCACCCATGGGAGGTTCTGGGGACCCCAGGCTGCAAGGGGCTGCCTCTCCGACTCCAGGGTCCCTTGCCCCTAAGCCTGGGTTCATCAGCGAGAGTTCAACAATTTTAATGATCTTGATGTCCAGAGCCCATGGCCTAAGGGAAGCCAAATCCAGGAGGATTGAGTGACTCGCCCAAGGTCACACAGCTGTAGGGGAAGAGCCGGGACCAGATCCTAGGACTCTCAGCCCAGCTGTGCTCCTCCTCCGCCCGGTGAGACATTTCTGGAAATCACCCCAGCTCTATTTTCCAAAGTGAGTCAGGGACATCTGTACCTCTGGGGGCCAAAAATATTCCGGGGGCTCCCTGGCAGAAATGCTGGCATCTTTCTGAGGTGTGAAAGCTAACTGGCCTTCCTGGGAACAGATAATTAACTGGTAATTTCTGTTCATTCGATCGGAATTCCTGAAGGCCTTCCAGGACCTCGTTCCTGTCCTGTTCTTGCTACGCCCAGGCCCCATGTGACAGGTAACACCACGAGGTACCAAGGGGCAGAGAGATTTGCCCAGGGTCACACGGGCAGCCCCGCTTCTGACACACCTGGATTGTCAATTCCAAGCCCAGAAACTTCCCTGCTGCCCAGGGGGCAAGCTTGGCCTTCTCAATAAGAGACCCAGGCGGATCTTAGATGGTATCGGCTCTCACCCCCAGAATCGAATTCTTTCTCATGCTTCACATCCTTACTATGAGAGCCACAATACACTTTCACTGACGAGAACCTGAAAAATGCAGCAAAGTCAAAATAAGGAAGAAAAAGCACCACCCACAGCCCCGCCATCCAGAGACAATCATTGTTAAGGTTTCATGTATTTCCTTCCATAGTTTTTTGTTTGGGGACTTTTTTTAAACGTGGCTGAGATCATACCGTATAATAAAAGAAAAACACAGCCCAGGGCTATCCTGCATGTTCCGCGCTGCCATAATAGCAAAGGCGCCTCTCGTTGGTTCTCTCTCTGGGACCTCGTTTCTTTTTCCTTTTCTCCAAACTTCATTTTGATTGGCTGCCTCACATTTGGCCAAGTGGAAGTTCCATAGTTTATTTAGCCAGTCCCTTATTTCCAGTTGTTCAACATCATCAATAATATATTTTGGTAGATCTTTGTCCAGAAAGCTGTTCTTTTTCCATATTTAGGGACAGCTCCTTGGCTGGATGGAATGACCGGGTCGGTGAGTCACACACCTTTCTGGCACACTTGGTCTACTTGCTTTCCGGAGGACCTGGGTTGCGCCCACTCTCCGGATGAACAAAGAGAGGTTCCAAGAGGTGATGTGGACCGTCCACAGGCACTGAGCCAGGCAGTGATACCCACAGTCCTTCCTCTGAACCTCATCTACCTGCATCTTTATGTGACCCTCTGATGGATCGTTCTCTTTTTCTGTCAACAGGTAAGGTGCGCCTGCTGTGTGCCAAGGGCAGGTCTAGGCTCTGGAGATACCTTAGTGAGCAAAACAGACAAACCGCCCCCCCAAGATGATTCTACCCCAAAGGGATGGAGGGGAGCAGCAAGCAGGGGGGAAGGCGGTCCTGTCACCCGCCTCTGGACTTGGCCACCTGCAAATTGAGTTGCCTATTTGCATCTCAGAATCCTGGGCCGGTGAGAAGGCAGAGAGGGGTGACACCTGGCAGCCTCTTCTGCCCAGTTTTCCTGGACGCCAAATCGTTTCTAAAATTTGGCCTTCCCAGGGCACCTGGGGGGCTCTGTTGACTAAGTGCCCAACTCTTTACATCAGCCCAGGTCATGATCTCACCATTCGTGAGTTCAAGCCTCACGCCAGGCTCTGCGCTGAGAGCACAGAGCCTGCTCGAGATTCTGTGTCGCCCTCTCTCTCCGTCCCTCCCCTACTCGTTCTCTCTTGAAAATAAACTTTTAAAAAAGAAAAGAAAAGAATTAAAATAAAATAAAATAATATGTGGCCTTCCCTTAAAACTTGGGAGAAACACTCTGCAAGCTGGCCGTGCCAGGTGCAAGTCCCAGAAGGTCCTTAGGAAGCGCTGCTCAGCCTGGGGTCCCCATGACCCAGGCCCCACCTGGCCACCTCACCCCACACTGTGTTCAGTGCCTTGGTTATGCTTCCCACACCCATTCCGTCCACGAGCCTTTTGTGACGTGCGCCTGGCTGGAAGGGTTCCACAGTAAGACCGATGACGGTCACAACACTGAGACAAGGGACAAGGAGGTGGAGTCACTGGGGCAGGTGACAGAGCCGCGAGTGGAACGTCACTGGAGAGTTTGTTTCTTTGAACTTGAGGTCCCCCCCTGCCCAGAATACCCTCTCCCCCTTTCTTAACTCTTTAGTGCTTACTCTTGCTTCACTGAGATGCCACCTCTTCCAAGAAGCCCCCCTGACCCAGGGTAGGGTGTGCACCTGGCTCTGGAGCCCTCGTCCAGACAAGGAGATAGACGAGAGCGTTGGTGACACCCACATTCTCAAGCCCACAAGAAAACGCTCACTCCCCACCCCCCAATCCCTCATCCAGCTCCCCTACCCTCTGCTACTGGAGTGGGGGTTTGGGGGGCAGGTAGGAGAGAAGGGGAGGGTGAACCCTGACCCAGGCCTGGGCTGCCAAGCAGTCTGACCCCCGGGGAACATCCCAGCTTCACACTCACTGGCTGAGTGACCTTGGGCTTTCCTTAACCTCTCTGTGCCTCAGACTCCTCACCTTTGAAACACACGGTCGGGGACGCTTGGCTCACCGTCACTGTGAGATGTCACAGGAGCAGACCCGGCCTGGACGCCCCAGGAAGCGTCACTGCGTCGTTGCCAGGAAGCAGGGGAGCACGCACCCACGGGTCACAGGCTCACAGAACGCGGCGGGGGGGGGGGGGGGGGGGCTTAAAGAGCCCCTGCCCCACTCTCCCCTACATGGCAGGGAGAGCCACGCCCAGAGAGGGAGCAGGTCATGTTCTAAACAAGAGCCCCTTAGCCCCGCCCCAGGTGCTCTCACCAGCCTCCTGGGTCCTGGGTCCACTCCACCCCCGAGGAAGGGTTTCTGAAAGAAAAGACCCTGACCTGAAGCTCCCACCCCACCCCCACCCCCCACTCCCGCTCCTCCCTTAAAGGACCAGCCTGTGTCTTCTGCCCTGGGCCCAGCCAGAACCTACTCCCCGGGCATTTGCCTCTCAGGGAAAGAACTTTCCCCCAGAGGCCACCTCCCTCGGCCATTGGGGGAGGGGGTAGCTTCCTGGCCTGAACAATGGGTCCGGGATGTCCCTCAGCCTCTGGCACGCAGGGGTGTGGGGACATTTGATATGAGGATGCCACTTCCATTCTGGAAGCCCAGGGAATGTGGAGACAGGGCAGGAGGGGCCTGGCCCCGGCTGGAAGCAGCAGCGCCCGCTGGCTGGGGAGCCGCTCTCCAGCCTTGCCCTTGTGACCTCGGGCAAAGGCCTCCATCTCACTGGGCCTCAGTTGCCCCACCTGTACAATGGGAATGACAAGGACATCTTAGCCCATAGGGTAGTTATGACGTTAACCAAATCCTTTCTGTAGAGGGTCTAACATTGGCCGGGTGGGGTCAGAACGCACACACGAGGTGAAGCCGGACAGTGAGTGCAGCAGCCACACATGAATTCGACCGCTCCCTGCCCGGCTTCGAATCCCACTCCACCCCTCCAGCTGTGTGGCCCTGGGCAAGTTACTGAACCTCTCTGTGCCTTGGCTTCCTTGTCTAAAATGGGAGTGATAATAACCGTTTGGCAGATTAATTGAGTTAACATATGTAATGCTTTTAAAGATCACACTGTGCCTTTTCTTTTTTTATTTTTAATTTTTTTACATACATTTATTTTTGAAAGGCAGATAGAGACAGAGCACAAGTGGGGGAGGGACAAAGAGAGAGAAGGAGACACAGAATCCAAAGCAGGCTCCAAGCTGTCAGCACAGAGCCCGACACGGGGCTCGAACTCACAAACTGTGAGATCATGACCTGAGCCGAAGTTGGACACTTACCTGGCTGAGCCACCCAGGCACCCCCATCATTTTCACCATTTTTGAGTGTAGAATTTAGTGTGTCTCTGTTAAAAAGACACTGTGATGACGCTGGGCCCCCCCTGAATAATCCGTCACGAGACCTCAACCTAATCACACCTGCAAAGTTCCTCCTGCCCTATTCGGTGACGTAGTCACAAGTTCCAGGTCTCAGGACACAGTCATTGGCGTGGGGGGAGGGGCTGGGGCTATCGTTCCGTGTGACACGCTTCCCTTGGAACCACCAACCGCCACACGCCCGCGATCGCCCGTCTTCCCACCGGACTCGGGCCCCCAGCCAGTCTGCTCACTGCTGTGTCCCCAGCACCTAGAAAGAGGCTTGGGAAACCTGAACTCCTACACCCATCAGCTCTCACCGCAGCCTGAGCCTGGGAAATTGCTACTTTTGTCAAAGACAGGCACGTAGCAGTTCCATCCAGTCACCCTAACGTGCGCAGGCTGTGGGGCCTGCGGCAGCGAGAACGAAGAACCTGGCTTCCACCTCAACCATGCGGGCAGAACCAGCCACTCCCAGACCCATTTTACAGACAAGAACTCCAGGGGTCTCAGCCCCCGGGCTCCTCCCCCTGATGCTGTAGGCTAGGGGTCCCCAGGTGGCTAAACTCCTGAAATACACCCAAATCAACATATCTCGCCTCTGTTGCAGGCCTCCAAATGCCCCCACATGCCGGAACCTCCCTGAGAACCCCAGAAGGGGGTTCTGTCCCAGAAGGGGGTCCCTGGGCCTGCCCCCTCCCACCCCCAGTCCTCTGACTGGCCAGTGCCTGGGCCACACTGGGTGTGAACTACTTTAACTCACTCCCCTGCTCTGGCACATAGTAGGTGCTCAGTGTGTGGTGAATGAGTGAAGAGGGGGCTTGAAAACCCTCGAGACTCCCTGCCCGGTGCTCAGTCCACTCAGCACCCCCCACCCCACGGCCTCAGTGCTGCAATGGCGCCTCCCCGCTCCCCCAGGGGCCAGTGGCTGTGAGGGGCCAGAACAAGAAGGCTTTGAGGCAGCCCTATCTCCGGAGGGAAGTGGAGGAGATAACACAGCTTCTCACTTTCCCAGCCTGTCCCAGACTGGAGATAATTCAGGGGAGACGGGGTGCCGGAGCCCTACTAGCAGCGAGGCCACCCACCTTCCCCCCAGGGTCCCCCTACGACTCCCCTATCACAAACTCCAGGCTGAAATCCGAGGAGCCGCTCGGAAGACGGTCGATAAGCAGGCCAGAGATGGTGGGGAGGGGGCCAAGACTCCAGTGTCCCCTGGAAAATGACCCACAGACGGCAGCCGCCCTTCCCCAAGGCTGCTTCTACCCACGCCCGCCAGGATGCACTCAGATGCACCCCATGCTCTCTCTCCAGAGCTGCCCTAGACTTGGCTCCTGTCAAAGGCCCTTCAAAGGCACTCAGTCCAGCCCTCTTGATGACCAATGAAGAACCTGGAACCCGAGAAGGTGGGGGCCTTGCCCAGGTCAAGGGGAGGGCTTCAACCCATATCCCCTGGCTGCTGTCAGCACCCCAGACAACCAGCTCAAATAGCGGTCAGATATTGGGTGAATGGGGGGGGGGGGCGCCAAGCACCAGGTCCGAGTTGTAGAGGGTGGGGTGGGGAGAAGAGGAAGGGGCTGCAGAGCGGAGAGGGAACCCAGAGCTGGGAGCAGGACACTGGGTTTCCGCCCCCGGCTCTGCAATGGACTCACTGGGGCCCCTTGACCCAGTCCCTGCGCCTCTCCAAGCCTCAGTTTCCCCAGGAATAAACAGAGATAATAATAATCTTGCCATTTGAGTGTTGCAGAGGGAATTAAGAGGCTCTGTAGGGCGGTGCCTGGGCCCTGGCACACATACTCTAAGGAACTGGCGTGATTCTGCAGTTTCTTCTCTTTCTGTCTCTCCTGCTCAAATAAAGCACGGGGGGGGGGGGGGGGACGAGTCTGCGGAGCCAGTGACCGACCATACCGTGCTCCGTACTTCCATCCAGAAGGCGCAGCTGGCCGGCACCCGGCGCTGGGTGAACCACTGACGGGTGAATGCGTGAGTGATGGAGCCGATCTGCTCAGAGTCTTGCCGGAGGAGGGGCTCTCCAGCTGGCTTCCTCCCCAGCCTGACCCTCCTCCCGTTTTAGCTTCCTGCATCACCCCCGCCCCCAGGTGGAGGCAGCAGGTGGACAGGGGGGAGAAGCACTCAGCCAAGGGACAAGTGTGCTGCTTGCCACAGACCGGCAGCCCAGGCACTGACCACCTGCTCTCCGCTCCCCACCAGCCTGAGCAAGACCTTCCTGCAGCCCCAAATTTCCCAGCATTTGATGCCTAAGAGCGGGGGCTGGTGCGAGACCCAGGACACAGAGAGGCCCCCGTGCATGGACAGCCCTTGCAGGCCAGTGACAGGAGGTGAGCCACCTGGGTCGTGGAAGCTCCAAGCCCCTCATCTCAGCTTTCAGTGACTTCACTGACAGCGCCAGATCTTGTTCTCACAGCAGAATGAATGTTAGATAGGGAAACTGAGGCCCAGAGCAGGACCTGTCTTTCCCAAGGTCACAGAACGAAATAGAGGAGACAGAAAGAGAATTCAGGGCTCAGTTCTTTGTTCCTGCAGCCCCAGGGCGGGGCTCCAAATACCCCCTCACTCCCACCCATCACCCATGGCCTCCTCTCCCCAGACTCAATGCCTGAAATGGTGGCCTAGAGCTCGCCAGCCCCTTCCCCGCCATGTCTCAGGTGCTCCCCTGAACCTCACTGTGCTCCTCTGTCCGCGGAGCTGACCGTAGTACAAATCTCGCGATGTTGCCGTAAGAATGAAACGATGGTGATGCCATTTGAAGAGACACTGCTCCAAAAAAGCACGGTGATTCGTGATTCCTCGTCAGGGAAACAAAACTCAAAACCGCGACGGGACGCCGCTTCACACCTTCCGAGGATGGCTGTGACGGGAGCACAGGCTGCAAACCATCGGCGCTGAGGACGCAGCGAAATGGGAGTCACGCGTGGCTGGTGGGAATGTAACATGATTCAGCTGCTTTGGAAAACGCTCTGACAGTTCCTCAAAATGTGCAACGGAGCTGCGCTGGGAGCCAGCAGCCTGCCCGGCATCTGCCCAAGAGAAACGAAAACATATGGCCACACAAAGGCTTGTGCAGGAACGTGCGGGGAGGAGTCCTTCGTGACAGCCAAAAACGTGGGGAAACAGCCCCAGGGTCCCCTGCCGGTGAATGGATAAATCAAATGTGGTAAGTCCATGCCGTGAAATAGTATTTAGCCACGAAGAAAGAACCAAGTGCTGATACGGGCTACTTACAACACGACGCTCCAGGAAAGAAGCCGTCAGAAAAGACCACAGGCTTCCTGTGATTTCATTCATAGGAAACATCCAGAAGAGGCGCACCCAATGGAGGCTATGCTGGTGGCTCTGGCGCCTGAGGAAAGGGTAACCAGGAGTGACGGCTGGTGGGACCTGAGTTTCTTTCGGGGCCACTCTAAAATTAGGGGTGCCTGGATGACTCAGTTGGTTAAGCGTCCGACTTCAGCTCAGGTCATGATCTCATGGTCCGTGGGTTCGGGCCCTGCGTCAGGCTCTGTGCTGACAGCTCAGAGCCTGGAGCCTGCTTCAGATTCTGTGTCTCCCTCTCTCTCTGACCCTCCCCTGCTCACACTGTCTCTCTGTGTCTCTCAAAAATAAATAAAAAACATTTAAAAATTGTTTTAAATAAATAAAATAAAGTTAGATGGTGGTGGGACATCTGGGTGGCTCAGTCGGTGAAGGGTGTGACTCTTGATCTCAGTTCACACCATGATCCCAGGGCTGAGAGTTCAAGCCTCGCGTTGGGCTCCACACTGAGCCAGGAGCCCACTTTAAATGAATAAATAAATAAATAAGGAAATAAGGAAATAAAACATTCGACTGGAGACCCCTGGGTGGCTCAGTTGGTTAAACGTCCGACTTCGGCTCGGGTCATGATCTCGCGGTTTGTGAGTTCAAGCCCTGCGTCGGGCTCTGTGCTGACAGCATGGAGCCTGGAGCCTGCTTCGGATTCTGTGTCTCCCTCTCTTTCTGTTTTCTCCCCTACTTGTGTGCTCTATGTCTCTCTCTCAAAAATAGATAAAGGCTTTTAAAAATGTAAAGAAAAGAAAAGAAAATTAGAGTGTACCGATGATTGTACAAGTCTGTAAAAACACTAAAGACCGTGAACTCATACACTTTAAATGAGTGAGTTTTATGGGATGCAAGTTATATCTCAATAACGCTGCTTGTGGCCAGAAGCCGCAAGCCAGCTTGTGGCGCATCTAGCTGGAGTTCAGGGAGGCGTAGTGGCCGGGTTAGCACTCTGATTATCTGCATTAGCATCTCTTTTCTCCTCACAACCACCCTGGGAAGTGGGCATTTGGCAGATGACATAAAGTGAGAAATGGGGTGTCCGACACAGGAAGTGGCGGAGCCCCCACACCTCCCTGGCCATCAGGACAAACGAGAGCAGGGTTGGGGGCTGCTAAGGCACGCTTTCCTTTTTTTTCTTTTTAACATTTATTTATTTCTGAAAGACAGAGAGAGACAGATCATGAGCAGGGAGGGGCAGAGAGAGAGGGACACACAGAATCAGAAACAGGCTCCAGGTTCTGAGCTGTCAGCACAGAGCCCAACGCAGGGCTTGAACCCACAAACTGTGAGATCATGACCTGAGCCGAAGTCGGACGCTTAACGGACTGAGCCACTCAGGCTCCCCAAGGGCACGCTTTCCAGGGGAGGTGGGCTGGAGCACCACGAGCTGCGTTTTCACATGCCAGGCTCTGTTGTAGACTGAGGACCGGGGAAGAGGGGCACCGCCAGGGCCCCGAGTGTCTGACCCTCCCACTCCAGGCCTCTCTTTTCCATCTGTCAAAAGGGCACCATCAGTGGTTTTCAAACTGTGTTTCAGGGCACCCCTAGGCCAAGAAGAGATTTCAACCGCCCTGGAGAAAGGATGCCCCTGGAGGTCCCCCTGGGAACCCACCCACGTCCTGCCTCCCATTTAGGCCTGGCCCAACCTACAGGATGTGGCTGCCAAATGTAGGGAGGAAGAGGAAGGCGTGGGGGCGGCGTGCAGGAATCTGCATCCTGGGGGACCAGGAGATGGGAACTCCAGGTGCTGAGGCCCAGCTTCCGGCCCCAGCCGAGGGAAGAAGACTTAGCCACTGCCTCTCGGGACACAGCTGCCTGGCCCAGAGCCCAGAGCCCTTCCCAGACTTGGTGCCAGTGCTTCCTCTTCCCTTCTGGGAGGGGAGACGCTCGGAGCCTGCTGCTCAGGGCCCGGCCTCCAGCCGTCCCCTAGCTGCCACTCTGGCTACCGAATCCCAGACACTCTTGGGGGTGAAGCCAGGCCTGGGCAGGGTGCTGGGGACCCTGACCCCGGGGTGTTCACAAAGCCCTCGTTATGCTGCCACAACTCTTCTGCCAGCAGCCTGAGAGCCCCCTGCGCACGAGGCCGATAGGATCAGGCAGGAGCGAATGCAAGTGGCCATGTGGGCGTGGTGGAGCCTGTGGCCAGGCACAGCACCGCTGCCCCAGCCAGAGGGCTATTAGCCACCTCTTGCCAGACTGGAATTTTCTTTTTTTCTTTTTTTTTTTTAATGTTTTATTTATTTTTGATACAGAGAGAGACAGAGCATGAGAGGGGGAAGGGCAGAGAGAGAAGGAGACACAGAACTGGAAGCAGGCTCCAGGCTCTGAGCTAGCTGTCAGCACAGAGCCTGACGCGGGGCTTGGACCCACGAATGTGAGATGTGACCTGAGCCGAAGCCGGAGGCTTAACCGACTGAGCCACCCAGGCGCCCCCAGATTGGAATTTTCAAAAGCCGAGATTTTAATGTGAAATCTCCGGATTTCGGAAAGGTCGAGGGAGCAAAACGCATCCAGGAACTGGGCACGTACAGTCTGTGGGCTGCCACTTAGCAAACTGTCTTGGGGCCGGATACAATGGCCATCTTCCAGGGTGAGGCTGAGAGAGAAGAAGCAAGTCACAAGGCCCCCCTCGCAACCTGCCTCCCCCGTCCCCCGCTGATGCGAGGAAGGACGCTTTCGTGAAGCCGTTCCCTTGCCTTCCTAAATAAACAAATTACACTTCCGTCCACAGTCTCGTTCAAGAAGCACACACCTCGGCCATGGGAAAGGGTGAGGAAACCCTGAGTGTTGACGTGGGCCGCTCTCCAAGGTGCGGGGAGGCGTCCGCCATTTACGGACTGTGCTTAAGGTGTAGAGAACAAAGATAATATATAATATATATTTGAGTGTATCTGCCTAGGCCACCTCTGGGAGAATCCTCCAGAAACGGACTGAGAGGTGGGACGGGGGGACGTTTCACTCCACACTCCTTGATATATTTTGATTGTGAGCCTGTAAGCAAGTATATAGGGGTTTTGTTCTGTTTTGATTGTCCTTTCTTCCCCCCTTTGTGTCATTCTCAGAGCCTGGGAATGAGGGGAGATGTGCAGGTGTCCTAGGATCTGGAAGTTAGAGAGGATGGGGGAGGGGAGATGCCCCGAATGAGGCCTACCGTGTGCCAGGCACGCTGGCACAGGAGCCACTCAGTCCTCACAACTACTTTGCGAGGTGAGGCAGTTGAAACCACATTTTACAGATGGGGAAACCGAGTCACACAACTAAAAGTAGAGAAGCTGGCTCAGGGCTGAGCGCAGAGGCCAGGTATCAAGGTGTCCTTGCCACCCCTGTAGATCCACCCCTTTCCCTGCTGAGGATCGGAGCCAGGGATTTGTCACCTCCCAACCCAGGCCCCGGGCCAAAGGCTCTTTCTCCATGTTCTTCCCAAGAGCTAGTGGGGCAGCGCCCGGGGGGCCCCCAGCCACACGCTCTCCCACTCCCATCCACCCTGTAGGCCTCAGAGCCGCTGGATTACTTCCGGAAATGGCTCAACCCCAGGTCCGGAGACCATCTGGGTTCCGGCCAGAAGCATTTCCACCCCTGAACCTCCGGTCCAGCTGGGGGAGGGAGTTGCACAGCCCCCCAGGAAAGCCTGTGACTGGGGGCTTCTGCCATTACGTCCTGCCCAAGGTGGGATCTGCAGGCAGGACGCCTCAAGAATTCGTGGCCTCCCCTTACACAACACACAGCATCTCCAGGAGGAGGTTAGCGCCCCGTTGATGCCTAACCCGAGAGGCCAGGCCATTTGCAAGTCACACAATAAGTGAAGACTTGGGGTCAGTCACATCCCAGTGGGACCTTGACTTCTCCTGTAGAAGAGGACAGAATGACACCTCTCAGGCTGTGATGGAGAAGGACTGAGGGACCTGATGCGAACACAGAGATGGAAAAGATTCTCTGCCCTGCTGAGCGTGAGGGGCTCCAAGGGAGGGAGCTGGCGCTCAGAAGATGCCCCAGCATGGCCTGGGGGTCAGCGCGGACTTCTCAAGACAGGGGTGTGTGGAAGCCCCAGGGCAGTGCCACTAATCCAGGAAGCACCCTTCGGCGGGGTGGCCATCAGCTCTCTGATTGCCAAGGGATAGGACCAGGCCAGGGCAGGGAGCCCACTGCGGGCCTGTGAGCGGGGCTTCCTGGGTGGAAGATGGAGAATGAGGTCAGGGCTTGGCCGACGCCAGCAGGTGATTTCTCCTGGCCCGTGCCCTCCCTGCCCAGGAGGAGAGCCCACCCCCGGGCCTCCCTGCCGCCAGCCCGTACTCAGGCCTGTGCCGCCCGATGCCCCCTGTGATGACTCATGTCCGTCCGGCTGGCCCTGGCTGGAACGAGGGGGCGGACCCCGCTCCATGCTTGACCTTATCAGGCCTTGCTGGAGTCCAGCCGCCTGGACCCGGGCAGGGCCTCGGCACCTCCCCACCCCGTCCCTGCCCTGGCTGAGCGGGGCCTCCAAGAGCTCATGGGAGCCCGAGGCAGGGACAGGCAGGGAGGACGGTGGCCCAAGAAGGGAGGAGGGCAAGAGTCTGGCTAGGGTGCCCTGTGGGGTTGCCCATCTGCCCCCTGCCCGCTGGGACAGAGCTGGGCGTGGGCTATTCTCAGCTCTCAGAGGAGGACCGGCGGCATGCAGCAGCCGCTACGTGGAGGCTTTTCACAGCCACAACCTGCCTGTGGAATCAGACACGCGCGTGCACACACCCATGCACAAAGCGTGTGTGCAAACACACACGTGCGTGCAAACGAGCGTGTGCACCCGCAGAGGCGGCACCCAGGTACAGAGCCACACCCTGGCCCGGGGGCGCGCCCACACAAGCGTTCTCGTGCACACGGACATGTGCACACGGACATGCGCACACGACACTGCTCGGGGCTGCAGGGACACGCAGAGGCCTGAACCCGGGCCGCCCGCGGGCGCCCGAGGGCTGCGTTCGCCTGCAGAAGCGGCCGCAGACCTGCACCTGCTTTGAACACTAGAACTGCTCCCTGGATCCTCTAATGATGCCCTTGAGGCGCTCCCAGCCTGGGGGCTATAAACAGGCCAGGAAGGCACAGCAGGACCCACATTGTGGTGGGGGGGTAGGGGGACTATAGCCGCACAGAGGGGGCCCCACTCCCATCCCCTCTGCTTTCTCCTGCCCACCCCAGGGGGACAGAGACCCGCAGAAGGCTGGGGAGAGGCTGCTCAAGGCTCCCCCTGAGAGAGACCCCAGCACAGATACGCTTCCAGGGTCCCTCTCCCAATGCCTTCGAGTTTCCTGATTCTGGACTTGGGAATATTCAACACTATAAAATCCAAAAGCCTGTCTCCATGCTTTTCTCCTTCTCAAGGAGAGAGAGAGAGAGAGAGCATGAGTGGGGGAAGGGCAGAGAGAGAGGGAGACAGCATCTGAAGTGGGCTCTGCATGGACAGCTGTAAGCACGATGCGGGGCTGGAACTCACAAACTGTGAAATCATGACCTGAGCTGAAGTTGGCCGCTCAACCGACCGAGCCCCCCAGGTGCCCAAATAGTCTACATTTCTAATACATGTTGACTCTGTCTGATGAAACCAATCAAACTGTAAACGAGCTTGCCCTTGGACCCAGTAACTCTCCTAAAGCAACTTCTACGCTCCAGGGACCCCAGAGCAGGTGCCAAAGGGACAGGGCAAAGATGTTCCTCATGGCACTGGGTCTGACAGAGAAAGGCTGGAAACAGCCTTCGCGTCCATCAGCGAGGGCTCGTCGAGGGAAGGACGGCAGAGTCACACAGGGTCTGGTAGAAAGGATGAAGTCAGCTGTGGAGGAAGAATCCGGACTCTCTCGCAGATACATGGGCGGGCGGGCGGGCGGGCGAGAGCCATTTATGAAATGTTCCGCAGGGTGTGCACAATGTCTGGGGGGCGACTGGACGGCTCAGTCGGGTAAGCGTCCGACTTTGGCTCAGGTCACATCTCAAGGTTCATGAGTTCGAGTCCCCTGTCATGCTCTGTACTGACAGCTCAGACCTGGAACCTGCATCAGATTCTGTGTGTGTCTCTCTCTCTGCCCCTCCCCCACCCATGTTTTCTCTCTCTCTCTCCCTCTCTGTCTCTCTCTCTCTCAAAAATAAGCATTAAAATAAAAGCACAGTCCCTGCATATGCTACAGACTCGTGTGGGGAGTGGAGACCAGGCCCAGAAGGACGGACGGCGGACTGTGGGGGGCCCTAGTGTCTGGGTGTGTGTCCTGTGGCGGCCGGACCAAATCATCACAAACTGGGTGGCCTAAAACAACAGACAAATATTTATTCTCTTTGTCCTGGAGGCCAAAGTCTGAAATCAAGGTGTCACCAAGGCCACGCTCCCTCCAAAGGCTTGGCGGGGGTGGGTGGGGTGGGGGGAAATCCTTGGTGCCTCTTCCAGCTTCTGGTGGCTCCTGGTCGTGTGGCCTGTGGCTGGTCCCCCCCAGTCTCCGCCCTCTGTCTCAAGTGACCCCTTCAATCCTGTGTCTGTTTTCAACTCTTCCTTTCCTTTCTCATGTAAAGTCACTCTTGGTGGATTTAGGATCCACCCAATCCCGCTATGATATTAATTTGAAATCCTTTTTCTAACTACATCTGCAGAAAACTTTATTCCAAATAAAGTCACATTCTGAGGTTCTGGGTGGACATGGATTTTGGGGGGCCTATTTAACCCTGACAGGGTGGAAGGTGAATATATGCCTTCCTTTTTTTAAAAATGTTTATTTATTTTGAGAGAGGGACAGAGCACGAGCAAGGGAGGTATAGAGAGAGGGAGACACAGAATCGGAAGCAGACTCCAGGCTCCGAACTGTCAACACAGAGCCCGGACGCAGGGCTCGAACCCATGAACCTTGAGATCATGACCTGAGCCAAGTTGGACATTCAACCGACTGAGCTACCCAGGGACCCTGAATTACGCCCTTCTACTATGAGTGTGTTTATGGATTTCTACATTATTTGAGTTATTTCCTTTTAATTTTCAAAAATTCTTGGGGTGCCTGGGTGGCTCAGTCGGTTAAGCCTCTGACTTCGGCTCAGGTCAGATCTCATGTTTGTGGGTTCGAGCCCCACATCAGGCTCTGTGCTGACACCTAGCTTAGAGCCTGGAGCCTGCCTCCGGTTCTGTGTCTCCTTCTCTCTCTGCCCCTCCCCCTCTCATGCTCTGTCTCTCTCTGTATCAAAAACAAAATAAAACATTAAAAAAAATTTTTTTAAAAAATTCTAAAACCCCAGAAGACCAGAGGTCTCCAAAGACCCCTTGCCTCTCCAGGGTCAATGTCTCTGGCTGCTGGGAGGCCTGGCCCCTCTGAGATGACGTAAAAATGGTCACCGTGGGCAAGGCTGGAGAGTCGCCTACGGGCCCTGGCAGAGCCGGCTGGACGTGGCCGGGGGTCCTTAGACCTCTAAGCAATGGGCCTTCCCCACGTCCACGGAGAGAGGACCGGCTGCCATTCACAGCCCAGTCCCTCTTGAGGGGGTACTGAGGTGCACACCCTGGGGCACGGGAAAGGGGGCCAGTGGGAAGGGAACGAGGGTCTTCGCGGCACCAATGACCCACTCACCCATTAGAGGTCACTCCCAAGGTCCTGGGCATTCACTGATCCCAGCCCCTTGTTTTATAGATGGGGAAACCGAGGCCGAAAGAGATGAAAGGCCAAAGTCACTTCCTGAGTTAGGAGCCCTGTGCCCTGTCCTGCTGCTTCACCGCAAGAACCCTGCCCCCAAATCTCCTCCACAGCTGCGCCCAGTGTTCCCACCAGAGAATCCTTCTGCTCAGTTCACCCCGGGAGGCAAGCAGGGCGGGGAAACTGAGGCTTAGGCTGGTGAAGGGGGAGCAGGGTCAGAACCCACACTGGGCCAGTCCTGTCCAGTCAGCACACACCTGCTGGGCCCAGATGGTCCTCCGAGCTAGTGCGGTGTTGGACACCAAGGACACCAAGATTCAGGAAGCTCCCAGCATGCACTGCGGAGCTCACACAGCCCTCGAGTCCGAGAGGCAGGAGGAGGCCCCAGCAGCCCTCCGCGCCCCCTCTGGCCTCTCGGGCTCTGTCTTCCCTTCTCTGGCGGCCCTTGCTCAGCCCCTCGCCCTGTCCCCTGCCAGCTGCAGCTGTGGCCAGGGTCCAGGACCGAACAGGGTGACCGCGCTGCCCCTGTCTGCATCTGATGGTCTCGTGGGCCTCATCCGTGTGTCTCTCTGCCCACGCTGGCGTCTGGGGAGCGGCGCCCTGGTCACAGGCACCAGGAGCACTCAGCCGAGCCCCCGTGGGTCTTAGTAATTAATTAATCATCAGGCTGTTTAACGATTAACAAGAGCAGAATGTTGGGGGAAAGACAACCCGTGATGGGGGGCACAGAGGAGTTCACCCTTTCCCTGGCGCCCCCTGGACCCTGTGACACAGGTTGAGGGTGTGAACCCCCCAGCCCTCCCTGCCTCCTCCCCTCCCAGCCTCCCCTGGTCTGTAAGGAATGTGGCGGGGGGCAGAGGCGGTGGCACGTAACTCACAGCATAGGGTCTGGGGGTATAAGATAAGGCAAAAAAGTTCCTCCGAAAACAAAAATTTGAGGCTTGAGTCAGATCTCCGTCCACAGACACTTTCCCGGGCAGTGTGACCTTAGGTGAGTGACTCCCCACACTGAGCCTCCATAAGCGAGGGTACTTACTGACAGGATGGCTTGAGAATTCTCTAGGATAATGTCTGCCAAGTGGATGCCACGAGCCTGGCACTTGGCATCTTCCTCCAGGGACCTGATGTCCCGGAATCTTCCCATTGTATCCGCCCCCACCCCACCCCCAGCCCCGACCCGCCAACGTGTTTGATTCCAACCCCCGGGGAAGGGAAAGTGGCCCTTTCTCCAGGGCCAGGTGGGAAGGTGAGTCAGCTTCCTCACCTGGGCTGATTCACACCTGTGTTGGGGGCAGGGCAAGGAAGAACCTGACGGGACACCTTCCTCCCTTCCCTCTCGCACAGCCATATCCATGAGCCTGAGCTGACCAGTTCTCGAAGGCCCAGGCTGGAGTGGGGGGCTTCGATGCACCCCCCAGCGGGGGCGATGCTGTGCCCGAAGCCCGAAGAGGGGCACAGGTGCCCCCTAATTCGCACTCCAGGGCTAATACCACAGCCTCTTTCCCCCACCGCCCCCTGCACCGTTAGGTAACAGAGCCCTGCCCTGCCCACCAGCCCAGCCACCCATTCTCCTCCCTCCAAAGGTGCCCAAGGGGTCAGCGAGCTAGCTATGGTGACTCAGGAGTGGGAAAGGCCCATGAGGTCATCCAGTGGCCACCTCGGGAGCTCAGGAGGCTGTCTGGACCTCGGGCTCACCGGCCGGTCAGGGAGTTCCCCAGGGAGGGGTTGTCTGCTCTGCCGGCTGCACCACAGGGAAGGCCTGCTGACAGGTGGCGACTGTCCGGATACTCCCTGCCCTCCACACTACCTGCCCTGACTGTGGTGCCCTGGCTCACCTCGCCTCCTTGCCCTGCAGCCCCGCCACAGGGAGGAGTGGAGGAGGGCTTCTGATAAGCCACTGGTCCGAGGCCCAGGGCCTGGCCAGAGTGAGTTAGGGAACAGGACAGATTACTTTTTTTTTTTTTAATGTTTTTTATTTATTTTTGAGAGACAGTGCGAACAGGGGAGGGTCAGAGAGAGAGAGAGAGATACAGAATCCGAAGACGGGCTCCAGGCTCTGAGCTAGCTGTCAGCACAGAGCCCGAGGCGGGGCTTGAACCTATGAACCATGAGATCATGACGTGAGCTGAAGTCGGATGCTTAACAGGCTGAACCACCCAAGCGCCCCTTTAAAAAAAATTTTTTTTTAACCTTTATTTATTTTGAGACAGAGAGAGACAGAGTGTGAACAGGGGAGGGGCAGAGAGAGAGAGAGACACAGAATCGGAAGCAGGCTCCGGGCTCTGAGCTGCCAGCACACAGCCGGATGCGGAGCTCGAACCCATGAGTGAGATCATGACCTGAGCTGAACCGACTGAGCCTCCCAGGTGCCCCAGGACTGATTCCTTTTATTACTTATCAGGCATTCCCCCTGAGCATCCTAACCTGTTACTACTTCTACCATCAGAAAGCTGAAAGTCAAGTGTTGCCCAGGACAAAAGGCCCAGGCCCCAGAGTCACAGAGACCTGGGTTCAAGTTCTGATACTCCCCAGCCAGCAGGTTTAGAGCCATTTCCAGCGCCTCTCTGGGCCTCAGTTTTCTCGTCTGTGAGATGGGGATCATGGAAGCCACCTGGTCGCTGGCCCAGTGTCGAGGAGGGTAAAACAACCACACGCAGCAGCGTGCTGGCAGGAAGCAGGTGTGAGGGGCTTCAGAAGAAGCCATCTTGCACAAAGGCCACTCTGAGCTGGACAGCTGAGCTGGACAGAGATGCCTCGGAGGAGCTGGGAGCGTCCCGGGAGCCAGTGAGGGGGAAAAGCCGGGGAGGGCAGGCAGGGAGGAGGGCACCACCACACACAGGAGCTCCAGCAGCCCTGCTGGACCAGGGAGCGCAGGGGAGAACTCCCCTCCCCCCTGTGCCCCTCTCCCATCCTCCCACTGCCTTCCTGGCCGAACCCCCAGCTGCTCCCGGGAGGGAAGCCCGCTGTCCCCGAAGACCTGAACAGGGCACCGATGGGCAGAATGGGAAGGGCAGAGAAAGAACCTGGGGGCAGCAAGGAGAAAATGATCCAAATAATAATGAAAATGCCTTCATCCAGCAAATGTTGACTGAGCGCGGCCACGGCCAGGCTTTGTTCTGGGCCAAGAGACAGAGCGGTTGAAAAGACAGACCAAGTCCCCACTCCATGGAAGGAGCATAGGGCAGAGTGAGGGAGGCGATGGGGCCACGAGAGATGTTCTCACCCAAGAAAGTCCCTACAGGGCCATGAGAGACCATTCACACAGATGGGGAAACTGAGGCCTCGAAGGAGGCAGGGACCTGCCCAAGGCCCCCCCGGCAGGCCAGTGGCCTGGGGAGGCTCCGTGCGCCCGCCCCCATCACTCTTCCAGGACCCGGAAAGGTGGTTCAGGCCTGCAGGGACCCAGGGATTCCGCGTGTGCCCGTCCTCCCTCGGCCGGTTCCGGGCTCTGAACCACGTGCGGCAGGGAGGGCTCCAGGCCACGGTGGAAGTGATGC
>PJEM01002693.1:124341-217991 GCA_004023845.1 Helogale parvula
TCTGCCCCAGACACTTTGAGCTGCCGCTGGCCCCCCCGGCCTCCAGCACCACCCCACGCCCTCTGACACCGCTCCACGCCCTCCTATTGTCAGGTGAGGCTCCACCAGCCAGAGCACCCGGGTCCCCAGCCCTGAAGCGCCACCGTGCCAGCTATCTTGGAGCCAAATGATGATCAGAGAGGGAAGGCGACTCGCCCCAAGTCCCACAGGCCAAAATCCAAATCCCTGGACACCACCCCCGCCATTCATCTCTCTCCCCAAAGAACCACTGGGCACACTGGCTCGTCTCCCAGGGGTCAGACCCGTGTGGGCCCTCGACCACCCCTGCCTCACGTCACCCTGCCCGGGTGTGCAGATCCCCATTTTACAGCCCAGGAAGCCAGCTCAGGAAGGAAGGAGCCTGCCAAGGCCACCCAGCGAGGAGCAACTGAGATGAGATCTAGGCCAGGTCGTGAGGCCCAGCCCACGCCCTCCACCTCCTGCAGGGAACAGCTTGGAACAGAGCAGGCCTGGTGGGCGGCACGGGGAGCACGTCCAGGGGCAAAATGGCGTCCCGGCAAATCCCCGAAGCAAGGGTGTGTTCGTGGCCCACAAAGGCAGGGCGGTCTGTCCAAGTGTGTGCACTCGTCTGTCACGCGGGTCCCCGTCCCGGGGTCCAGGCGAGGCAGCTGGGAGCTGGGATGCAGGGCGAGGGCACCGCCCTCAGGGAGATGGGAGCGTGTTCCAGAGAGAACAGCAGATGCTCATTGGGTAGACGAGGGCTCTGGGGGCAACAAAACAAAACAAACAGACCAACAAAACACAACCCAGGGCTACCGTAGCTAAAATAGCGACCCCTAAATATATCAACTTTCCATATCAACCCCTGACGAGACAGCTTCCAAACCCCGTTTTCTGGTTTCCGTTTCTCCTGAGGGCTCACAGTGACCTCTCCTAACCCACAACAGTGCCGAGAGGTGTGTGCGTCCGGAGGGCATTGACACACGCTGTCGCTCCGGGACACCCGACCACAGCCTCTCGATCCCTCCCCTCCTTGCTTCGGGGCTCACCTCCCCGGCCTTATCGTTTTGCTTCCTTTCCTACCTCTCCCTGCCCTCCGATCTACAACACATTTGCCTGTTTTTCTTGTTTAACGACTGCCCCCTCCCCGCCCCTGTAGATTGGAATACAGATGACACTTAGGATTTTTGTCCCCTTCTGCGTAAAGTTCACGAGGGGAGAGAAGAATCAAGACTGATGATTAGGTTTTTTAAACCTCAAGAGAGGCGCCTAGGTGGCTGGTCGGTTAAGCCCCCGACTTCAGCTCAGGTCATGATCTCATGTTCGTGGGTTCGAGCTCCACATTGGGCTCTGTGCTGACCGCTCAGAGCCTGGAGCTGCTTCTGATTCTGTGTCTCCCTCTCTCTCTGCCCCTCCCCCTCTCATGCTCTGTCTCTCTCTGTATCAAAACTAAATAAAACATTAAAAAATAATAATAAATAAATAAATAAAACCTCAACAGACCTGTAAAATTGTCTCCCAGATTGAGACCCAGATCACTTCTGGACCCAGAAGCTCCCTTCTCCTTCTGGTCAGTAGCCGCCCACCCCACCTCCAAGGGGAAACCCCCTCCTGACCCACCCTTTCTTGACCTTCATGTATACGGAGCCACAACACATGGTCCTTGGTGAGATGCAGATTTTTGCTCCTGATGTGAGATTCGTCGTCGGTGTGGCCGTGTGCTACAAGGGGGACCCGCGGGGTTTTAGCTTAAGAAACTAGGTGAGCGGTGGTGTCATGTGCTGAGCAGGAGATGGCCAGGGAGGAGCCATTTGAGGGGATCCAGTGTCCCGTTTCGGGCCACGGAAGAGGCAGCCGGGCACAGGACTGAGGCTCGTAATGAAAGGCAACAGCAGCTTGTTGGTGCCATTAAAGCTGGAGGGTAGGGGGATGTCAGAATTACCCATATTACCAAGGGGATCCTCTCTCACTGCCTCAGGTTCAGGGCCACCTGCTCCAGGCCAGGCCCCCAACCTGCTCTCCACTGGGAGGGCCCTGGCTGGAAGCTGACCTGTACTCCAGGAGAGAAGCTGAGGCCCGGCAAGAGACAGTGACGTGCCCAAGGTCATGCACCTGGTTAGGGTTGCCCCACAGCTCCTTGCTCTGCGGAGGAGACCCCGGTCCTGCCCTCCGCGTGTTCCAGGTCAGCTTGGAGAGACCCGCCTCCCATCCACATGAGGGTCTGGCCCGCGGGGAGGGCCCAGGTTAGCTGGGAGGTGGGCAGAGCAGCAGGGTGATCTGCGAAGTCTCCCCATGGGCAGCAGGCCAGATGAGCCCGGGGCAGGGTAACCCCCACCTGAAGTCACTGTCTCCCCAGCAGTGACGTCACTGCTCTGGGCCGCGCAGCTGGAGGACCGGGCAGGCTGAAGCGGGGCCAGGCCGGCAGCTGGGAGCACGTCACCTACCCCGGGGCAGCCCCATCAGTAGCCAGAGCCCCCTGGAAAACGTCAGGCCCCCAATGTGCTCTGAAAACAAGAGTGAGAGGCCGTTGGGGTGAGAAGGGGCTCATTACCTCCAGTCCAAATGCGTCATTTTGCAGATAGGGAAACTGAGGCCCAGAGAGGGCAGCAGCTCTCCCAAGGTTACACAGCAAGTGGAAGGACAAATCCTGGGAGGAACCCAGCACTGTGTTCCCTGGGACGCTGTGCCCAGCCGAGGGCCGTGGTCCCCAGTACGCTGTTGGCTGAGGGCCCGCAGGGGTGGCATGAGCAGTGGAAGAGGGCTGTCCCCAGGAGAGAGACGCCCAGAGCCTGCAAGGCAGGGTGGCCCACGCCCTCAGGAGCTCACAGGAGCCCAACTCAGATGGCGTCCATGCTTATCAGCTGTCCTTGCATGAATGAAAGCCCCACACGAGTGGCATTTGTCTCTGTCCCACTCATGGCTGTGTCCCCCGCACCTAATGGAATGTCTGGCACATAATAGGTGCTCACGAAACACTTGAATCAGAGAACAAGCCTGTGTAAGGGCAGAGAAAGCCTCGAAAACTGCCATCACAGACGCACATGATGGGACTGCAGGCCAGGGTGGCGGGTGTGGTCAGA
This sequence comes from Helogale parvula, assembly GCA_004023845.1. Lineage (NCBI taxonomy): Eukaryota > Metazoa > Chordata > Mammalia > Carnivora > Herpestidae > Helogale > Helogale parvula. Next base: position 127,422 of record PJEM01002693.1, read on the forward strand.
ACCCCCCCACAGCCCGCCTCTCCGCCCCCCTGCCTGTGCTACCTTGGGTGTCCATAGACCTGGACTGCCTCCCAGCCCCCAACCCCCACTCCGTCTGACTTCCAGTACGTTCCCTGCCCCTTGCCACAGCTCCTCCTTCCCCGAGGGCTTGTTGGGAGCAGGCGGGAAGAATTCCTGGCCCCTAATCAGGGGAGGTGTCCCGGCAGGCGGGCGGCGGTGCACACACGCCAGGGACGGCTCCGAATTCCAGCTCCCACGAGCCTGCTGGGAGTGTGCCAAAGCAGGGCCGGAGAGCGGTGGGGAGCCCTTCCCCAGAAGCCAGCAGGGCACAGGGGAGCCTGGGGAAGGGCTGGGGGTGAGGGGATAAGGAAGTGGACCATCAGAGTGGACACAGTAGGTCAGGGCCCCAAGGGCAGATTGCTCACCACCTCCAGTGTCCAGATGGGAAGACTGAGGCCCCCTGGTGTCAAGCTCTGAGATGCTGATTCCTTGCAGCCCGAAGATCTGGGACGGCCCGTTGTCATAGGGGCGCAAGGTGGGGGGGTCCGCCTGTGACCGGACGCGTACATCCGGGTAAGAAGAGGGGTGTCTAAGGGGCTGGTTAACACGAGACCGGCAGTGGGAGGTGGGGGGTGTCTCAGGCTGCCCCTGCCCTTGGCGGGACCCAAAAAACCCCTCCCTCCCTAGCTGTGTCTGGAGTCTCCACTCAAGCAGTGAGGGGCTGCCCAAGGTGGGCTCGGCCCTCGGAGCCCCTGTGAGGTCAGTGGGTGACAGGAGGGGGCCCAGGGAGGGAAGGATGTGGCAGAGCTTGTGGAAGGCTGTCAGCCTGACCTCTGCTGGGTGCCCTCCTGTCCCATCCCCTCCCGGTCCTGGGTCAAGGCCATGTGCCATGAGCTCAGGCAGCGGCCCCTGCCCAGCTGTCAGCGCCGGAGCTGCCGCCAACGCCCACGTGGGTGCACCTGGCTTGCCACTGCGCCACCTGTCGTCACCCCCTCCCCAGGCCCTCCTCCCGCCCCCCAGCTCCCAAGGCACCCTCGACACACGGTGCTGTATTGGAACTGCAGACGCCTGGATCCAGACTTCTAGAACACCAAAACCTTTGACCTTGAGAAAATTCTAGCACCACAGGCTCTTACAACCAAGAAAATCCCAAGACCTTCGAATATTGGAACGTTTGCCATCCCAGGCCCAAGACGCTTGTAAGCAAATAATTTCAGAAATGCAACATCTTGCGACCAAAGATCAGAACCACGGAAACGGATTCGCGGAATGCTGGGAGCAAATTCCCAAATAAAACTCCCATCGTCCCTGAGGACCCGAGCCCGCGTTCTTCCCACCACCCGGACTGACAGACATCCAGGAGCAGAACAAGCCCGGCCCTGGTGGGGGTCGTTCTGCACGGCCTGTGACTCTGGGTAAACAGCAAAGGCGGGAAGGGAGAAGGGAAGAGAAAGGGTGCTTCTGAGCAGACAGAAGAGGCTGAGGGCCTCTCCCCCAGGGCCCCGGGCAGGTAGCTTTGCCAAGAGAGGAGAGGAGAAAGAAAGTCGTTGATGCCACAGGTTTGGGCGGCGGGTGTGCGGTCACAGGGGGTGGTGGCAGGATCTGCCCCCTCCCCGGCTGCAGGAGCCTGGAACTTTGTCCTGGCAGGAAGGGCCCACCCTCCTGGGAATGGAAAACAATCCTTGGCATCTGGTCCCTGAGGCTGCAAAGTCTTTGACAATCAAGCATTATTATCCTCCCTGCCTCACCTGGTGCAGAGGGGAAACCGAGGCAGGCGGGGTCTCTGTCTGAATCAAGACCCTGAATCAGCCCCTGGCGGATTCCAGCGGTCCTCATCTCCGATGGGGGAATGTCAGAGCTGAGAAAGCGGCAGGGGAGGGGGGGCCTGGGTCAGCCCTGGCAGGGCAGACGGAGTGGGGACCAGAGAGGGAAGGGGTTTGCCCAAAGTCAACCCAGGATGCTGTCGCAGAGTCTCTCATTTCCAGGGCCTCCTCCTCCAGGAAGGCTTTATAGATCATGCTCCCTCCGCCCCTTTGCCCCTTAAGACTTTCCCACCTCACACAGAGCAGTGTACTCTAACTACTGTGTTTTTACAGGTTTTGTTCTCTAAGTATTTTGTGAGAAAGTGTCTCATCTTTCAGCCTGTGCTGGGGTGCTCTCCCTCTACCAGCCTGGAGACAGCAGCGTTGAGTTGAAGCTTCCACACCCCTGCTCAAACACCTACCGTAGCTCCCCTGTGCCCAGACAAACGCCGGCAGGCACTTCAGGGACGAGGGTCCTGTGGCTGCACTGAAGCCCTTGGTCCTATGGGGCACAGGTCTCACCAAGTTCCTGGCAGCCGCCAGCAGGCCATCCCTCTCCCTCCTTGCCCGATTCTAGGCAGCCCCCTGCCCTCCCCCCTCCTTCCCTGGACAAAGCATCCCCATCCCGGAGGCCTCAGCTGAGACCACCCGCTAGGGGTGGGCACCTCCTCCAGGCAGCCTGGGACTTCCCTCTGCGGCCCTCACACCTCCACCTGGGTGCCCACTCCCTGCGGCTGGGCTGGGGGGTCTCACAGGCCAGAGCCGAGGCCAGTACCAATCATGCCTGTTTACCCAGGTCCCCACGGCGGGCTCAGCACCGCACATGCTTTTACTCTTCGGATCCTGCAACCACAATGGGAAGTGGGGTTTCTTCCGATCTTCCCCGCTTTTCAGATTCCGAAACTGCCACCCAGTGCGGCTCAGCGGCTTCCTCGAGGTCACGCAGTTCATCGGTGGCAGAGCTGGGACCGGGAGGCTGAAAGCCGGGCTCCAGAGCTCACATGCTCTCCCATCGGGCCACGCCACCCGGGGCTGGGGGGGGGACAGCATTGAGCCCCACAGAGAGTGCCAGGGAGTCTCGGGGGGCCGCCAGGACCAGGGACTGCTGGGTCAGACACCTGCTAGCTCTACCACCTGCGGCCCTGGGAGGCCCGGTCCCTTATTTCAGGGCTCTCACGGACACACTGCAGACAGACAGACAGACAGACAGACACACACACACACACACCCCACCTCTCGTTCTCTCGCTGCTCCCCCATACACGCATGCATGTGGCCATGCACGCTCACATACACACACGCACCTGCACACACGCAGCACACGCACACACACACGTATGCAGACGCACACGTGCACTGAGGCCCCACAGACGCGCACACGCGCACTGATGCACATGCGCATCCACGCGCATGCGCGCCCCTGGGACGAGCTGCCGGAAGCTCTCCGCTGCCCAAGCCTTTTTCACTTCAGCTTTTCCTAAATTTGCCTTGAGGAAGTTGCGGCCACGTCCGAGTTCTCCCCTCTCCCTCACGCGCTCCCGACCACATCCCTTCCCTCCCCAGCGGCTCTGGAACCCGGAGAATAGTGACGAAAATGCAGGAGCGGGGACAGACCGTCAAGGTGAGGAGCAAGGCCGTTGGGCACAAGGTGGCAAGTGATAGCGTCCCGGAAAAGAGAAGGGGTGGGCGCAGGGGGCGTCAGGCCAGCAGGCGGGGAGTGGGTTGCATATATCACTGGGGGGTCGGGGCGGGGGTCGGGAGAGGCCTCGCTGCGGAAGTGGCGTCTCTGCAGATTTCTAGAGGAGGAGCATTCCAGGACGAGGGGAGAGCCAGTGCAAAGGCCCTGAGGCAGCAGTGCGCCTGCCCGGAGAGAGGAACAGAGAGGCCCGGATGAGTGTAGGCAGTGAGGGACTCGAGGTCAGGGACTGGGCACCTTGGTGACAGGCTGGTACTCTGCATGCGATGGGAGCTCTGCAGGGTTTGGAGCAGAGAAGGGAGGCAAAAAATTTTTTTCTTACTGTGGTCAAATCCACATAACCTAGAATTTACCACTGTAAGTAATTTTAGTGGAATTAAATCCGTTCCCATGGTGCAGCCAGTGCCGCCATCCGCCGCCCAGAACTTTCCTTCTTCTAAAATGGAGACTGGTGGGAAGGCTGCAGTCTGACTTGGGCTCCGACACCATCATTCTGGCTGCTGAGTGGAGCATAGATACGAGCCTCCAGAATGGAAGCAGGGAAGCCAGACAGAGGGCGGGGGTGCGGGGGGCACTGCTCCAGAGGCCGGACCCCCGGCTTCCACCACGTCCATGCCACCCTGACCGTCTGGGTGATCCTGAGGAAATCGCTCCGTTCAGTCTTAAATTCCTGTGTTTATTCGTGCCTTCAGTCAACTGGCTGTTCGACAGATATTTATTACCTTGAACGCCTACTATGTGCTCGGCCCTTGGGGGTGCAGAGGGGCCCAGGAAGAGCGGCACAGACACAGAGGCAGCCCCTGGCTCAAGGAGGTTGCCGTCGGCTGGGAAGTTGGACACAGAGCCCAAAGCTGCAGGAACACTGATGCTGAGGGAGAAACTGAGGCAGCAGGAAGAGCTGACCTCAGGGCACTCTGATAGGGGGTTGTCTGGGGAGGCTTCTAGGAGGAGGTGACATTGGAGGGCAAGGTGGTATTGCCCACCGCAGAAAACAGGGAAGGCGTTCTCAGAGGGAGACAGCCTACACAGACCCCCTCTGCTTCTGTGAAAGGCTTCTTCCCCGTTCCCTCCTCCAGGTAGAGGGGCCCAGAGGAGCCTGGGGGCCAAGCCCGAGTCCCCCTTCTGTGAAATCGGGGTCCCCTTAGTGCCTGTCTCCTGTAGATGTGAGGAGTAGATGAGCCGACGCATGGCGAGTGCCACGTGTGGTGCCTGGCACACAGCGTCCAGATGGCCCACGGGTCACCCACCCCCCATCCTGCTCTGGAGAGCCGGGGCTCCCTGCAGGGAGGTGCAATGGAGGGTCTCAGGGAAGACCTCCCACCAGCCCCCTCCAAGTCTCTCCCCAACCTGCTTCCTGCTATGCCTAAAATTTCTCTATCGCAAGCTCCTTCCTTTGAATTGCGCTTTCCCTGCCTTCCAGAACCATCCATTCCGTTCAGCTTAGCGGTGAGCAGGGCATTCCTCGGCCTTCACAGCTCAGCTCAAGCCTCCCTCTTTCAGAAAGGCTTCCCTGATTGCTGCAGCCCGTGGAGTTTCTCTCCTCGCTCTGCACTGGCCTTCGGTTTTCAGAGGCCCAGCCTCGGAGCCAAAAGGGACCTGAGAAAGCGTCCAACCCAGCCCTCCCTGAGACCCCAGGCTTCGGGCGAGGAAGGGGTAGGCCATGCAGAGTCCTCAGAGGAGCAGGGACAAGGGCCAGGCCATCCCCTAGCCAGCCTGGTCACTGTCCAAGATGCCACGCACCCAGATTTACCATTCACCTTTTTCAGTGAATCCTAAAATAGGTCTCATATACCAAAGGCATCCATATATCATATATCATATATCGTGGGATTCATCCAGGGCGGCTTTCACTGGACAGTCCACGTGCACCTGGAGCCCCTTCATCTGCCGGCTGAGTGGAATCCCCGGGGACCCGGAGGCCACACTTCCTGTTAGCATCTCTCAGGCCACTGGACCTTTGGATTGCTCCCAGGTTTCTGGTGTCAATCAGGATTTGAAATATGAAAGCAAAGCTGTGAATTCCTGAATTCAGAGCCTCATGCAGACAAGCTCACTCTGAGGGCCAAACCAAACACAGCTGTGGGCCGATGTGGCCCTTGGGCTGTGCCTTGACACCTCTGGCTTAGTGGCGCTTGGGTATCGGACCAGGCAGAGCCATGTGCTTCTGTGTGAGCCTGGGTGGGCCAGCTGCCCTCTCTGAGCTCTGGGTTTCCTGTCTGTGAAATGGAAGTGATGCTGCCTTTTCCACAGGCCTGTCCGCACATTCGGTATTTACTGATGTGGGGGGGAGGGGAGACGTAGAGCGAGGACCCCGTGCCAGGAGCCCGCCGGGGCACATCCTCCCCCCGAATCTTCTCTGTGGCCCTCACAGGGCTGTCGCAGCGCAGGGGAGAGACAGACAGTCTCCAGGTCTGGCCAGCTCTTCCCACATACCGGCCGGGGCCACCGCAGCACGGCCAGGAGGCCTGGGCCACATGACTCTGGTGGTCCCTCGTGGCTAGACGCAGCAGCCCGTGTCAACCTGGCAGGCAGACTGAGGCCAAAGGGTGAGGGGCCTTGAATGCCACGCCAAGGTGCCCGACACAGCATGCTTAATAAATGTTTTTGACATGGTGAATGAGCAGTGTGGAGCCATGGAAAGCTTTAGAGCAGGGGAGGGCCTGCCCTTGGGCAAATGTAAATATACAGTGATTTAGATGGCTCCGCCCCCGTGCTGGCTGGCCTTGCTTGTCCCCCCAGAGCCTCCGTCTCCCCCCACCCCGCTCTGTGCCCCAGGACGCTGACCTCCGGGCCACCTCTGGGGACAGCCTCATCAGTTGGGTTCAGCCAGCGGGGAGTCGCCAGCTGGAGGGCCACAGAGGGTGGGTGAAGGCTTCACAGCCAGCTCCCTGGAAGAAAGACCCGGATTCTAGTGTTTGCGGATTTCCTCGGCAGGAATCCGTCCGGGCGGGTGGAGACAGACTCACAGGTGAATGCGTGGTGCCTTGTGCCCTTGTGGCCTCGGCCTTGTCATGCCAGTATCCCCCTGCCACAATGGTGATGTGTGATTGTGTCAGTGTCTAGGGGCGTCTGTGGCTCACACGGGGGTGATGCTAGACCCCCCGCCTCCCGTCAAGGGAAGGCTTGAGTGGCACGAGGCACGTCCCTGTCCGGCCTGGCACCGACACCTGGAGGGTCTTCACATGGGGTCCCTGTGTTGTGCCCCAGGCTGGGCGCCCAGGATCTGAGGAACGGCGTGCCACGGGGAAGGGTGGTGCGTGCTGGGAGCCTCGGGGACGAGGTGGTGGCCAGTGACGATGGGGAAGTGGTGAGCTGGCTATCTTTAGCGTCTTCTCTCATAGCCCTTTTCCTGCGCCTGCTGTGGGGGCTCAGGGAGCAGTGAGCGGGGGAGGGCCACTTCTCCATTGTCATAGGAAGCCTGGTGGCCTGGAGGCCAGCTGTGGGCACAGGGCCTCCGCCTGTCCCCCGTGGCGTCCATCTGTCCCGGCCCATTGGTGCTGCAGGCGCCGCTGGGAAACCCTGTCCCTCCCCTTCCTCATGGCTGCCCCCAGGCACCTGCGTGGTGAGAGCAGCATGGTCCAGGGGTTAGTGCTTAACCTTCTGGAGTCTGGATTTGAACCCCGGCTCAGCACTCAGAGAGCCCCACGCGAGGGGCCGTCAGCCCCTGTTGAAACAGGCGTCCTAACCGGTGCCGGCTCCCGACTCACGAGGCTGTTGGGACGACTCAGGGAGAGAGCACTGGGTGGGGGGTGGGGGAGGGGGGGGCTGCCAGAGCATAGTCTAGCGCTGTCACCTCAGAGGATTCTCTGAATCCCTCTGGACCCCCATTTTCCCATCTGTAAAATGGGAATAATGGTTGTAAGGGCTCAAGTAACTCCGAAAGGGTCTAGCACAAGCCTTAGCACACAGTAGGTGCTCAGCAAATGAGTACTCTCCTCCTCCTCCTCCTCCTCCTCCTCCTCCTCCTCCTCTTCAGCCAGAGATGCTTTTGCAGGCCCCTGGTTGCAACGGGTCAGGGCGAAGAGAGGCCAGGCCTCACATCCCAGCCTCCCAGTTACCCGCTGCGTGCCCTTGGGCAAGCTGCTCATTCTCTCTGCGCCTCAGTTTCTCCTCAGCAAAATGGGGCAATAACAGAAGCTGCCTCAAGTGGTGATCCTGGAGACCGGGTCTAAACATGTAAAGAACTTAGGACCATGCCTGAGAGGAGGTAAGGTATTCAGGGCTGTTACCACCTGCCCACCGGGCAGTGCCCCCTGGGGGCGAAGCCAGTGTGAGCGTGGCTCATTGTGAGCCTGAGCAGGGCCATGGGCCGCTTTGTGCCGGCAGGTCGAGGGGGCCTGCGGATGAGCTATGATGAGGGTTCTGCGTTGTAACAGTTGTGATCTGTTAATAGGCCCTGGAAGGTTCCTGGATGCCACCTCTTGCTTCTGAGCTCAGGGCTGTCACTTTCCTGCCTCCTCCGGAGTTTGGGTCAGGCCCCTCTCCTCTCAGCAGTCCAGCCCCAGCCCGGGCTTCTGCTGAAAGGACAGGGGAAGCTACCGGGTTCCTGGGAGCGGGCCGGGAGTCTGGCCCCAGGGAGGGACGTGATGCCCGAGAGGTTGGCAGGCCTTGAGCACCAGCCTGTGCGGGCGACACCGCACGGAGGGCGTGCAGGGACACAGGCCCTTCGGATAAGTAGCGTGCCCAGAGCAGAGGGGAGGCGGGCCAGGCCACTGGCAGCCCAGGGCTGGGGGTCAGGGCTTGGGGACCGGGTGGGGTTGGGAGACAGCCAGGCAGCTCAGCAGCGCCTGCTGGCAAGGCTGTCCTCCGGGATCTGGGGAGGAGGCGGAGCACCGTGGGGGTGAGCCCGGGAGGTGCAGCCAGCGACTCCCCCCTCCACCCCCCAAGGCCATCCCCAGGTGAGCTCAGCGAAGTCACTGGCTCTGTCGTACCTTTTAAGGCAATGGTGCTCCCGCCACCTCCCTGTTCCCACTTGCTCAGAAATTCCCAGCAGGTTTTTTGGTTGTTTTTTTTTTTTTTCCCAGGAGGAATGGAATGAGACTCCTTGTTCTGTCACCACAGGATTCCAGCGAGGCCTGTCTGAGGGTTCTAGTGACAGGAAGCACACTGAGACAGGCACTCAGGGGCACCCTCCCGGACATGCGGGCAGACTGCAGGGGATGAAGGCAGTGCTCCACCCGCCACAGGCCTACAGAAGTGCCAGGAGACCCCCAGCTGGGGCACCGGACACACAGGCACAGGCAGGTCCCCAGGAGGCAGGAAACATTTGCTGAGCATCTACTGTATGCCAGGTCCTGGGCCAGGTAGGCAGTGGGGATCCAGTCCCGCCTACACACTCCTGCCTCCCTTGGGAGTTCAGATCTGAGCAGGGAAGCCTCGCCCACCTCAAGGACTTGGCACATGCTGTTCTGGGGGGCCGTCTCACCGAGGCTGGGTCCTTCGCACTCAGTCTCAGAGCAGCCTCCCCACACCCGTGTGGCCCAGTGACCTGCATTATTCCTTCGACATTCATCACTCCTCAGCTGTCTTGTTCACTTGTTTACCGTGTGCGCACCCACCAGAGCAGCTTGAGAAGGGACTTTCAGTTCCCCACTGCCCCCCCACCCCCCTCCCTGCACCTGGGGAGCCCTGTGTCCCTAGCAGGTGCTCAGCACTTGAGCCTGTGGCTGACCTTTCCCCCTGCCCCCCACCCCCGGGGGACCCTTCTTATTCACCCTAACAGCCCAGCTGTCCTGTGCACTTGCTGGGAACTTCGCCATTTGGTCCACTAACACCACTGAGGTAGTGAGTCACCACCAGATGAGGTGGGCCCTTGGAGCTGCTCTGGGGTGTGCTCAAGCTCACTGGCCAGGGCCAGGACAGAAGAGAATGGGGACGTGGGTGTATGGTCAACAGCCAAGCGCTCGGCCCGTCAAGGAAGCCTGTCCCTGCAAAGGGCTTTCTGTGTCCGTGTCATGTGTGGGGGACAGGGAAGGGTGAGGTGACAGCATGTCACCTGCTGGCGTATGCGTGGTGCTGGACGCCTGTGCTGTGTCCTCAGGCTGGGAGCACATAGGCTACTTTTCTGCCCTGAGGAGCAAGCCTTTGTCCTCTGGACCCCACGTCCCCAGCGGTCCTGGCTGTTCCCACAGGTGGACAGCTGGGCTCCAGGGCTGGCCTAAGGGCAGTGGGGAGGCCTGCAGGCTGAGGCCGAGGGGACGGGGGTGCTCCCGCCCAACTCACCACCCTCTCCACGACCTGACTAGGTTGGGAGACTGACAGCCCCACACCACGTGCCTGGTTCTGCCAGAGGGGACTAGTGGCCTTGGGCCAGGTCCTGACCTCCGGCTTCCCAAGACTGGGGCACCCTGGAGGAAGTCCTAGTAAGGGTGGAGACCCTGCCCTGGCCAGAGCCTGGCATAAGCCCTGGGGCCCTCTGGCAGGGTTCCAAGGGACTGGTCCACTCCCCCTGATCCCCCCACGGTTCTGACCCCTGGGACCCAAGGATTGGGGTGCTGCAGTAGTGAAGTGTTCTCTATCAGCCAGTGGCTCTGAGATCACTGCCCTGGAACTCAAGGGTGGGGAGGGGGTCCAGAAATGCTGGGCACAGGACATTATGGGAGGGTCCTGGGCTTACGGCTCTCCTCAGCCTCACCTTGGTATTTGAGCCTCCTCCTACTCACGGGGCCCGATGCCACCTGGGAACCAGATGGAGGACTTGGGCTGCCTGGACCACCACCGCAATGCACACCCCCCCCACCGCAGCACCAGTCTGCCGTCAGCCCCGTGCAGTACGCTAGGACTGTGTGTGCAGTGGGGGCAGGGGGATGACAGCCTGCCTGCTAGCTGTTCAGCAGGTAGATAGGGAGCACCCAAAGCTGCGAACAGGCCGCCCAAAGGTGTGAAGCGGTTCTGGCTGGGCACCAGCTCAGGGGTGAGTCCCAGGACAGACCCCCGGATTGCCCACGGTGCCACAACTCCCAGTGGAGTGTGAAATCAGAGGCCAGGATGTTCAGAGATTAGAGCAGCCACACCACTGCCCAGCACCGTGGGCTCCCCAAGCCTGGAGAACAGATGCACCAGGTGGAGGCTGAACCATTCCAGGCCAATAAAGGGTCCAGCGGCCTCACCAGCTGGGCTGAAGGAAAAACACAGCTGGGGGAGCACCTAACCAGAACCTTCCTCAGTGTACACCCCCCCCACCCCCACCCCATTCTATGGGTTCCAGTGCTGTGCAGGGCCTTCTGCTCCGCAGCCCCCTGCCTCTCCCAGTGTCAGAACCCGGCTGCTTAGAAAAGAACCTCAACAAGCCCCAACCAGAACCCAGTCCCATGTGGATTAACTAAATTACCCACTTACACTCAAAGCCACTGTTGGCCGTGCCATGCCCCTCAGCCACCAGGGAACATCAAATCCTCACCGCATCCCTCCTCACGAGGGGCCCCACCCAAGCTGTGCAAACACAACCATCCTCTAGAGCAGAGCGCCAGCTCCCTCAGTGGGTGCTGGGTGCTGGAGCATATTTGCACAAAGCCCGCCACCCCAGGCCGGCGGCTTCAACAGCTCAGGGATAGACGTGGGTTGGGCTGTCAGACCCCTCACACCCCACCTGCTCCGGGCACGGGGCCAGGTAAACAGTAGGTAGCGCAAAAGACAGGACATTTTGCTGAGAGGCCAAAGGCACCCCGTGGCCACAGCGGAGCAGCCAGGACTGGGAAACAAAACCAGAGGCAGGGGTCACTGGAAAACTATTTTTACTGAGACCCCACCAGCCCCACAATCTGCTTCTGGTGTTAAGCTCCTTCTTCTTTTGCAATTCGGTCCTTCTTAAGTGGTCCCTGTGGAGAGATTCAGCAGGCAAGGTCAGAGAGGGAGGGAAGCAGCTGGGCACCAATGCCCCCACCCTAATGGGACCAGAGACCCTGTGTTGGCAGGAGCTCAGGACCCCCCGGGGGGCCAGCCCAGCCCCCAGCCCGAGGGTTCCGGGGCCTCACCATGAATGCTTTCTTCTCCTCCACCGTCTGGAATCGGCCATGGCCAAACTTGGAGGTGGTGTCAATGAATTTAAGGTCAATCTTCTCCAGGGCCCGCCGCTTGGTCTGCACCAGCAGGGACTGTGGGCCAAGAGGAGGTCAGTGACAGTTCACAGGCCCCCTATCTGAGAGGGCGGAGGACCACCAATTCCCATCACAGCCCCTCCAGAGCCAAGAGGAACCCCCTCCCCACACCCCCAGTCTAGCTGGTCTTGCTCAGGGTCTCCCCCTACTGCCAGAGCAATGAAGACAACACGGAAGCAGAAGCAAACAGCTGGGCCACCAGACCAGACTGGGAATTTCCTCCTCCCAGGACTTCAAAGCTCCGGTTCAAGGGAGTGCCAAGTGCCCCCCCATTCCTTTGAACTCCCCTCAACAAAGAATGGCCCAGAGTCCACTGTCTGTTAATTGTCAACAGCTCCCCACCCCCGTCTACACCCTGACCACCAGGAAGGGCCCCCAGCCTCACCTTGCGGAGAGTAAGCACTCGCTTCTTGGTTCCCACCACACAGCCTTTCAGCATGACGAAGTCATTGGTCACTTCACCATAGTGGACAAAGCCACCCTGGAAAAAGCAAGGCCATCAGGTCAAGACAGATCAAGGCTAGAGGCTGGCCAGACAGAACCCGGGACTCTGAGATTCAGGTGCTCCCCCGCCCACCGCGACCACCACAGGGCTGTTCTCAGAAGGAAGGCAGCAAGGAATGTTTCCGCAGTGGGACTCGGGCGCTGTGCCCAGCGCTCATTCCAGAGCCTCATCACTGAACAGCTGCGCCTGAGATCCCACTTCCCACCAGGCGGCCCCAACCAGCGCACCGAAGACACCCCCTTTACAAGGAGCAGATGGCTGAGTACAGTGTGTAGGGAACGAATTGAGACTCTGCAAAGGCAGCCCCGGTGAGTCAGCCGGGACACACGAGCACCAGGGTCCCACCCGGGTCCCGCCCTGCAGGTGAGGTCTGGCGCAGAATCACAGAATGAGCAGGAAATCCCCGCCGGAGCCAGCAGCTGGGGCTTTGAGAAAACAGCTCATCGCTCACCAGAGGGTTGATGCTCTTGTCGGACAGATCATAATCAGTGGATGCGTTGTTCTTGATCAGCTTGCCGTCCTTGATGAGGTAGCCCTGGCCAATCTTGTAGATCTAAGGGCGGAAACACGCATAATCTTAAGGGAGAGACGGCCTGGGAGAGCAGCTATCAGTTCAGTCCTGAGGTAGGGCGCCCCGCTAGGGGCAGAAGAAAAGCTGGCCAGGCCTAAAGACCCTGCCCTCTGACTGAGAGGACGGCCTCCCCCAAACCTCAAAGGCAAAGGAAGGGCCAGACATGGCTCTCATTCCTGGTCACTGCAAGGGTCAGCTGCACCAGAACCACCTGGTGGCACCTTACAAATCACCGATATCCACGAGCCAAAACCATGCCCCGTCAGACGAGGTAACAAGTCCATGTGCTCATCCCCAGGGAGCAATGCCAGCAGGACTGGAAACCGCACTCCCACCTTGGGGCTGGTCTCTCCCTTCCCAGGGCTCACGCCTCTAGGAGCCCCCTTGGCCCCTCACCTTCTTGTTGATCTCAGTGCGGTGATGGTAGCCTTTCTGGCCAGCCCGAGCCACAGAGAAGGCCACTCGGGCAGGATGCCAGGCCCCAATACAGGCGACCTTGCGCAGCCCTCGGTGGGTTTTGCGGGGTAGCTTCTTGGTGTGCCAGCGGCTGGTGACCCCTAGAATAGACCCAAGCTTGTTACTGGGGTGTCTCGCACTCACACCATTAGCCCTTTCCTGCGGAGTGCCCAGTCTGAGTTCACTGACACCTGAATACTGACAATCGACAGCCATGGCCTAGAAAAGTTTGAGGGGCAGGAAGGTTCGATGTTACCCTCAAGCCCCATGTCCTCTCCCCCACTCACTTGCCCAAGTACACCACCTGCTGAGACGTTAAACCTGTTCTCTAAGAGGCCTTGGCGAGGTAGCCCTGCCCCAGAATGGGGACCATTCACCAAGTTCCACACTGGCAGCAGCTGACCCACTTTCGAGACCCTGCTGCCTTCTGCGGTGAACTCCAAACGTTAAGGGCGCGGGTGTATGGCGAGATCACCCCAGCCCTACTTCCCTGCCACTTGACCACAGGGCTGTTATCAAACAAGGCAGGGAGAGTCTCTGCAATCCTGCCCACGCCACGAGCCCAACACTCATTCCAGAGCCTCCTCACCAAAAAGCTGGGCCTGAAACATCTACCCACAACTTGGGCCACTGCAAAGCTCACCTTTGTAGCCTTTGCCCTTGGTGACACCAATGACATCGATCATCTCATCCTGGCCGAACACCTGGTTCACAGGCACCTGCTGCTCCAGCCTCTCCCGGGCCCAGTCCAGCTTCTCGGCCACCGTGCCGCCGTTCACCTGGATCTCCATGAGGTGCGCCTTCTTCTGGCGCAAGGGGAGCAGGCGCATCTGTGAGGGAATGGACAGACCCCTGAGCCCTGAGCGCTCCTCCCCTGGCAGAACTCAGGGCGCGCAGACCAGTTTGGCAACCTTGAACCTCATGTTTGTTTATTGGCAGAAAAGAAAAAGCTCCTTCTTGTATTAAAACTCCCCACTGGATACAATCCCCCTTTGCAGCTCTGATGCCAGAGTTCACCATCAGGACGAACGGACCCTGAACAGACACACATGGGCCAGAAGCAGACATAACCAGGTCCTGGGACCAACTAACCCAATGCTGCCCATCATGCTTTCTGGCGGCTTCCTTTGGGATACTGCCCTAGTTGACCCTGGCCGTCTATCTTGGCTCTACTGACCGTCAACAAGCCACTCACACTGTGGGAGGGCAAAACTAGCACCTCTGTCAGGAGTATAAGCTGCCAACTTTAGGGGGAAAAAAATTCAAGCCCAAAGCTTTTCGTGAAGAGTGGACCTGTGCTGCCCTATGGAACTTTCTTCAGTAACGGACACGTACTACAAATCTAAGTTAATATGGTCACATTAAGTTAGTATGGCCATACTGAACCTGAACAACTTAATAGTATATGCCCAGAATAATGACTCAAGCAAACTGCATAGGACGTAGTACTGGTTAAGTTAGCCGAAGGCTCATTCAGCTCAAGGCAAGTCAAATTTGAAGTGCAGACAGCCAGCCTCCTACTCCTCACTGTTTGCACTCAGGCAGTTCCCAATGGTAGAGTCACTAGTTGCGTCAACTGCTTTCCCTAAAATGGGGCATGGTTTCCGTAATGAAAAGCCTGGACAGCCGTGGAGACAGCGCCCTCTGCTGGCGACAGAAAAACCAAGCCACAGGCCTGGAGGTACTGGGTGGCCTTCTCAGGTTAAGGGTCTGAGCAAGAGCAAGGCAGGTGCTGCACTGTGTTGCTGCGAAACTTCAGGTGACCCCCAGGCTGCCCACTGGCCCGCCCATCCAGGGAAGCGTAAGGAGCTGGACCCAATCCTCCCATCCCTCTAAAATCCCTGCACAAAGTTCATTTGAGATGAAGATCAACTCAGAAGAGAACCAGGAAGCATGGTTCCAGGTCTCCGCCTCCCTGGACAGGAAGCACGGGCACAATCCTCCACTTGTGCACCCTGCCTTGTCTCACCTGAGTGTGGGCGATGACTCGGATCACCTGGCAGTACTTCTTCATGCTGCTGAAGTCCTTCTCTAGCTGCTTCTTGCCATCATCATCCTGCCACTTCTTGCAGTACTTGGTGAAGGCCTTCTTCTTGGACTTATGCCTTCAGGAGCAGAGCAGAGTTGGGGAGGGGGCCGGTGCAGGCTTTCATCACCCAGTCCATGGGGTGAGCGGAAGGCACAGGCACCACAGAGGGATGGGGCTCATTGCCGGCTTCTAAGGAGCCTTTTCCACCGGCAAGCGGAGCCTGGACGGAGCTCATCGGGCAGAGCCGAGCGGAGCTGAGCAGAGGTCCACAAAATTAATACGAGTCACAAGTATTCACACACTCGCTAATTCATGCTCCGGGTAAGCCATTACCCCGACCACACTCCCAGAGAACCAGGGGCGGGGGGGGGTCACACCTCTATCTCACTTTCTATCCGTACCCTCCATCCGTCCCGGCAACCAAGAGAACACAGACTACCGAGTCCTCAGCCAACACCCACGAAGCTGAGCAGGAAGATCTAGGGGTGTTGCTTGGGGCTGTCCCCAGGAACTGCCCTGTTCATGGGGTGACTAAACCAGACGCCAGAGCCATTCTGGGTCTTCCCTTGCTGGGGACCCGCACAGGGGACTCCTCCCTCTGGCTCCCAACCCGGAGAGCGCATGGCCGCCTTGTCCCTGTCCCATACCAGTTCTTATAGAAGCGCCTTTTGCACTCATCGCTGATGTGCTCCGCAAAGATGGTCTTGAAGGTACGGAGGCCTCGAGGGGTTTCCACGTAGCCCACGACGCCCACAACCACCATGGGCGGTGTCTCCACAATGGTCACAGCCTCCACGACCTCCTTCTTGTTCACCTCTGTGGGAAACAAGGCCGTCAGACTGGTGGGGGACAGCGCCAAGCATGCAAGAGTGAACTGTCTGCTTCAATTAAAGATGGCTACTCGCTTCCGGTAACCGGGAAGTTTGCAGAAGGGGGGTCTCCTTATCAGCAACCCGGACTCCTAGGGGCCAACTTACTTCACACGTTTGTATTTCTAACTCAAAAGAAAGAAAGAAAGAAAGAAAAACAGGGCTCTATGGCAGTGTTTTGCTTAGCGATTTCCCTACTCTGTCCGTCATAACCAGGAACGTGGGCTGCGTTCAGAAGCTTAGGTTAACAATCTCCCCCAAGTCAGCCTACTCCTCTTTGCTGAGACCCTTGAAATATCTTCCTCATGTTTAAGTTACTAGACTCCAATACATCCCTCCGCCTAGAGCAACGCCAGCCATCTACAGCCTGAAGCACAATCCTACCAAGGGAGGGTCTGCCCCAGCCCCAGCCCATCCCCATCCTCTGCTCCCAACCACCCCCAACGGCTCTGAGGACGAGGCCTGGACTTACTGGATCCCGGCCTGTCGACCTCCCGCACGATGTGCGTCATGCCGGCCTTGTAGCCCAGGAAGGCGGTGAGGTGCACAGGCTTGGAGGCGTCATCCTTCGGGAAGCTCTTTACCTTCCCACGGTGCCGGCTGCTGCGCTTCCGAGGCAGGAAGCCCAGGGAGCCGTGCCGGGGCGCGGAGAATTTCCTGTGAGACTACGAGAAAATGACCCCCGTTAGCATTCCGACGCCCAGCGTGCCTCAGCGACGGCGCGCGCGGAGTCCACGCCAGCGACCACGGGGGGGGACCGGGCTCACTTGTTTAAAGGCCCACACATCCTAAAGGAGTTCAAGCTTTACAGGTAACCTTACGCTCAAGTCGGCAACAGTCTGACCACAAAAGGACTTCCGGGGCAAGCAGCTGGCACTACGGGTTCCCCAGGCCGGTCGGATAAACGTAGAGGCCACCAGAACCCGACGGAGCCAAATCAGAACATGACAATCAGCACAGAGTCTCTGTCCGCCCGTCAATAAGTTCATCATCGGTGGTTCCTCGGATCTCCAGAGGCCTTACAGTTGTACGAACCGGCCCAGCCATTCCAGCCCGAGGCCTCGGCACCCCAGACCCGGCCTCCGCTCCCGCGCGCGACTTTGACGTCTGCGCCTCCCACGTTAGCACGAGTAGTGCCTGACGCCCCCACTCGAAAGTCCTTCTGGCCTATGTGCTCAGACTCTAATCTGGATTAACACTAAATCGGTGAGATCGAGATCCAGAAAATTCTCTGGCACTAGAAAATTTTAGGGCTTGGGGCCTCCAAACCGGAGCCAGCCCCAAAGGCTTCTCCAGCCGCCTGGCGGGCCCCAGGTCAAGCACAGGCCTCGGGTGTTTTCAAATAGGCCTGGCTGGGGAGCTCGCCGAGGCCCCCGTGTCCCTCGGGCAGGCGCCCGGCGACCCCCGAGTTGAGATGGCGGCGATTCGCCGCGGATTGAGTCAGGCCGCCACGCCAACAGCGAGAGAAACGGCATAACTACACATACCATTCCGCCGCCGGATGCTGCTGGTAGAGATCGGGGCGCCGTCGACGAGCCGTTTATAAAGCCCGGTCTGGCCCCGCCCCTTCCGGCGTGCGAGCGCGCGCCCGCGGTGGACGCCAGGTCGTGGGGCGGGTACGAGGCGCCATTTCCACGCACGCTCGTCCTCGCCTAGCGTTCGTTCGGAGCTGGACGTCGGCTTCGGGGGCGGGAGTTAAAGACTGTACGGCGAGCGACTGGGTTCAGAATTAGTGAGGAGCCATGGAAACGATGGCAGAGAATTGGATGCAATGACCGTTCAGCATTAGGCAGCTGCCAAATTGGATAACACGCGTCATTACGCTGAAGCTAAATGGTTGCTGCTTTTCCTTTCCATATGAAATGGGAGTCCCCTCTACCCAGTTGTGGGTGTCAGCACCAAAGCGCCTGCACACGTGACGCCCCCTTCCCGTCCCCCGCGGCAGATGTGCAGTGTTGCCGCTGGCGGGCACACTGTGTTGGGACGCGTGGCCCCGCTCCCACCTGTTCAGAGTTGGAGAGAAAAGACTGAAGGCCTGGATTGCCGATTCCCACCCCAGAGCTGCTTCCGCGGCACCAACTTGCCTTTAATGCTTTCTGATTTCGGACACCTGTCCCTCAAGCCCCATCTGGGCCATCATTCCGGGTGTGCAGGTGCTGTGGACCGCGCTTGCTTCTGAGGGTTAGGGAGGCGACAAAACCGCCTCACGACCTGCAGTCACGGGTTCAGCTGCCCAGCCTCGCCGAGCCTCGCCCTCCCAGCCTCGGGAGCCCTTGTGGATCGCCGCCTGCCTCCCCCCACCCACCGTGACCCACGAGCACCCTAGTTGCTCTCTCTGCCTCCAGCCAGACTTGCCTCCAAATCTTCTTAAGAATCAAATGTTATCTTGTTACTTCCCAAGGCTCCCTGTTGTTTCCTCGGGATCAAGCCTGAACTCCTTGAGGCTGCCGCCCAAGCCTCGGCCCTAACTGGCTACTCCTCCTCCCTGTTTGCTGTGGCAGAGCACACACCCTCCTGTTTATCACCTTACACCTCCATCCCACCCAGTCCTGTTAACTTGATTCTGGACCTGGCTATTGCACCCTTACCCCGTTGATTAAAAAACCATTCATTTAATCTTCACACCATCCCTTGGGCGGGCAGCGCTGATCTCCCCTACTGGAAATAAGATTTCCCTTCTGGGGAATCTTTGGGGCCAGATGTGTTTCCAAACTCAGCATTTTTCATGTTTGAAATAAATCGTGCAATATGGTGCACATACTTATGTAAGCCTCCCCAAACTCTTTAATGAAACACATTAATTCTGTAAAAAATAAATACAGATACATTCTTATGGATGTCTGAATGGCTTCACATTAGTTCAAGGCTGACTTTGCTGCCTAAAAGATTCAGATCGGTTTGGGGTTTGCTATCCAATGACCTATGTTTTGAATTTCAGAATTGCAAACAAAGGACTATGCTCCATATTGTCTGTCTCCTCTATAGAGAAAACTAAGTTTCAGGCCAAGAGGAAATAGTTTGACAAAAGTCACACAATCAGTGAAGGACAGGGCTCAAGGCTGACCCCGCTTGGTTTTCACAACTCCGGACTTGGTGTTCAGTAACCCCCTCGCTGGAAAGAGCTCTGGGGCCCCAAATCATTCACTCAGTAAGAAATACGTACTGAAGTCCTAAGGACACGTGGTGGCTCAGTCAGTTTCTCTCTCTCAAAATAAGTAAACTTTAAAAAAAAAGAAAAATACTGGGGCGCTGGGTGGCTCCATCAGTTAAGTGTCCGACTTCCGCTCAGGTCATGATCTCTAGGCTCATGAGTTCAAGCCCCACATGGGGCTCTGTGCTGATAGCTCAGACCCTGAAGCCTGCTTCAGATTCTGTGTCTCCCTCTCTCTCTGCCCCTCCCCTGCTCCTGCTCTGTCTCTCTCTCAATAATAAACATTTTTGAAAAATTAAAATTGCGAAGGGAGTTTAAAAAGGTTTGACAACGTCACTAGACAAACTATTCTCCGTAAAAGGGGATTCCCTCTTTACCATCAAGAGAGAAAAGAGAGATCAGGAGACTTTTGTCATTCCATTTGTGCATACAGCTCACTGGGTTATTGTCTGGGACCTCAGTTTCCCCATCTGTCAAATGAGGGATTTGTTCATTCATTTATTTAACAACTGTGTACCGTGACGAACCTGCCCTGCTTAGCCTGTGCACAGCTCTGCAACACAGAAATCACGCAGACACGAGGCTCGTGCCCCTGAGGACGCCACTTTGCAGACATCACAACTGAAACAGACGCCTGTGCCAAACATGATTGGAATACAAGGCAGGACTGGTGAATCCCCCCAACTCGTGGGCTTCTGCTGAAGTGATGTTATTTGAATTGGGCCACAAAGGATGTTTATTTGTCAGGCAAAAAAAAGGCAGCTGTCCAGGCAAAGGGAGCAATGTGTACAAAAGTACAGAGAATAAAAGATGTGCTCAAGGGCCAGCTATGATTTGGTATTGTCCAGAGAGTAGGGGACAGTGGCAAGAGACAAGTTTAGGAAGACACATAGAGTTCAAATCCCAGCCTAAAATCTAAGGAACCTTCATCCTGAGGGCAGGGGGATGCACTACAAGTACTATAAGTGTTTACGTACCCATCAAGGTGGGCGACCTGGGGACCTGATCAGCGTGACCTGTAAGGTGAACACAAAGGAACCAAATCAGGAGATATTTAGGATCAATGCGATCTGGACACTCTTGGTATGAGTCGTTGGAGGCAGGATGGAGTAAGGAGGACATGAGGGCAAGAATCATGGTATCCATTATGGAATATTGGGTAAATATTACTTTTAGAAGGGCAAGATTCGTAGGTTTGAGATTCTTTGATGGGGTAAGCGTATCCTTTCTCCTTCCAAGAATGTGTCTAAGACTACATACCAACATGCGTGCAACTCAACAAGAAAAAGGAGGGAAGGGAAAGGACATGAAGCCAGGAAAGGATCACACCCAAAACACACAGTTTAGAACATTGTGTTTGTGCCAGAGTAGTCCTTCCGTTTGGTTCCGAGCCTCTGTGGCAGCCACATAAAAAAGAGAAATGTGATTAGTAACAGGACCCACGATAGCCACGTGATAGGAACAAACGGGTAACTAAGAAGGAGTCCACTGTGCCTGAAATAAGGCTTGAAAGAAATTTCTCTGAGGAGACGCAGAAATTTTTTCCTGAAGGCGCCAGCGTGGGCTGTAGCTGGTAAGGCCCTGCGCGTCTTCCCACAGTGGACCATGTACGCGCCGTGCAGACCAATGAACGCATGGCACCACACCAGTATGATCTGCATGAGCTCTTTACGAGAGGCCAGAACACGGGGGTTGGGCTACCTGATCCCAGATTGCTAGTTTAATCCAAAGATAAAATCCCGTGCCTGGTGGGGGCACCGGGCCAACTTGGTGGAGCATGAGACCCTTGATCTCAGGGTTGTAAATTTGAGCCCCACATCGGGTGTGGAGCCTACTTAAAAAAAAAAAATCCAGGCGCACCTGGGTGGCTCAGTTGGTTGAGCATCTGACTCTTGATTTCGGCTCAGGTCACGATCTCACATTTCACGAGTTCAAGCCCCACGTCAGCCGCACTGCCAGTGCAGAGCACGCTTGGGATTCTCTCTCTCTCTCCTCTTCTCTATCTGCCCCTCCCATGCATACTATAAATAAATAAATAAATAAAATCCAGAGTTTGGAAAGAAATTGACGTTATTAACAGATGGCCCTCCATCAATACTGTTTTTTAAAATGGAACTTCTACTAAGGAACAGGGAAGGATTTCAGGCTTCGTTCAAACACCTACAGGGCAGATGTCCTCTCCGGCCAGTAAAGACCCTAGGTGTGGACCAACCTAGCGGCAGATCAGGAGGATCTGAGCAAGAGCCAAACAGCGATGACATGAGGATGTTTCACGTTCATCTCGCTCACTAGACCGGAACTTCCTGTAGGCAGAGACCATATATCCCGTTCCCACGTGTTCAGTATCCAGTGAGGGCCTGGCGCAGAGGTCTGGGTCACATCTGTCAGATGAGGGCATGAACACAAGGGACCCAAGCTAGAACGTCACAGTTCTACTGTCAAACGCTGTCTCTTTTGTCCCCCCTCTTTGTCATGAGCTCACACCTTGATCTTTTGTGCTATAACTGACTGTTGCAAAACCACCAGGCCCAGATGAGGGTACTGGGGCTGGTGGGTCAGTTACTGTGAGCTTGTGGCATGAGTGCAGCCCGATGCCCCCGGGGCAGGAGCCTGGGCACAGAGGCTCTGGGCCATGAAGGCGCCCCCATGCTTGCTCCTTCACCACCAGCGGTCAGGACCCCACAGAACTGGAGACGGCTGGCCGGGGGGGCGTGGCAGCTCCTGCCCCTGCTAGTGTGCGGGCCGGCCTGGGCCTGGTGCAGTTCTACGCCCTCCCGTTGGGGGCGCAGGTGAGCCTAGCAAATATGGCCTCCCGCTGCCTCTCGGTCTACTGGCTGGGCCCCAGCTTCCAGTGCTGCTGCAGCCTGCGGGTAGGCGGGGAGCTCACCCTCATCCAGGCCAGGAAGCGGTGCCCAGAGGTGCCACTGCCTATCCGACGGGCCTTGTGGCAGCCACCGATCATCGTGTGGGGCCGGGACCTCCGGCAGCTCGCCACCCTGATGCACGGAGCCTGCCACCGCGTCCCACAGCTCCTGTGGCACTTCAAGAGGGACTCCAGCCTGGTCCTCCTCTGTGTGGCCCAGTGGGCCTACTGCAGCCTGGCCAGCTTGCACGTAAAGAACGGCAAGGCCTTGGGGCTGCCGCTACGGTCCGTGCTGTGTCCCTGCTCGTCCGCTGCCTAGGTAGGCTGTGGGTGGCCATGGGATGGGTAGGGCTGTCCATGCGGGGCGTGGCCTACGACCCCCGAAGTGGGCCAGGCTGCGTGGAGTGGACTCCAAAGACCTGATGCAGTCATTGCCATCCTTCCAGCCACCTTCATCCCTGTTAGCCAGCCCTTCCTTGGCCATGACCCAGCCACCCCGAGCAGCCTCCCACCAGTCTCCATCAGAACTGTGCCACATGTTTGGGGACAAGGATGCCAGCGGGTGAGAAGGAGGCTGTGGCTTTGGGACCACCCAGGGGCCCTAGCATCGGGTTCCAGAACAGGACAAGCAAGATGGCCTTCAGGTGTTCATCAAGTCAGGCCCTTGCCCAGCCAGTCAAGGCCACCTGTGTTCTCATCATTCTTGTGTATATCTATGCGGTGTCTCTCTTCGTGCAGAACTTACAGTAAACGATCCCGTTCGAGCCAGTCTCTTGTATGTCCTCGGAGAGGTCGAATGGTATCAGATCTGTCCACTTAGACCTTGGCTGGGCTGGGTAGGAGGCAAGAGTGGGTGGTAAGCCACATGCACACCATGGGCTAGGTTGGGGGACCTGGTCTCAGCTCTATCACCACTGTGTGTCCCTGGGGAGGTTCCTTTACTGTTCTTAGCCTCAGTTTACTCTTTTGTAAAATGTAGATAATAGGACTCCAGGGGAGGGGGTAGATACCATCGAGCCATTTGCAAATTGTAGAGTGCTCTCTTCCTTCTTTAAGTCCCCTAACAGAGGGTATAAGAACTCCTGGGAGACAACTTTCACATTGTATTAAAGGCTATAAAAAGAAGACTCAGATAAATGGAGTGAAGTAGTCAATTCATGGATCAATGGACCTAGTGTCTTAAAAATGTCAGTTTGTCTCCAAATTAATCCATAAAGTCATTGGGATTCCAACCAAAATCCCAAGCGATTGCGGCAAGGGCTACTCAGAAGCTGATTCTAAGATGTATTAGAAAGTCAAGGTCCTTGGAGCACCCAGGTGGGTCTGTTGGTTAAGCATCCAACTTCAGCTCAGGTCATGACCTTGCAGTCCATAGGTTCGAGCCCCATGTCTGGCTCTGTGCTGACAGCTCAGAACCTGGAGCCTGCTTCAGATTCTGTGTCTCCTCTCTCTGCCCCTCCCTAGTTTGTGCTCTGTCTCTCATGTTCTCAAAAATAAATAAACATTAAAAAAAAAAAGAAAGAAAGAAAATCAAGGTCCTTGAAAATTTAGGGCATTTGTGAAAAAATAGAGCCCAGATGGGGACTGACTTTACCAAATATTAAGACATAATACAAAAGCACACCAGTAAAAACAATGTGATAGTGGCAGGAAAAACAGGCAGATGAATGGAATAGAATGCAAAACCCCAAAAATAGGCCAGCTACAACATGGAAACTTGATACATGAAAAAGTGACATCCCAAACCCATATGAGAGCATGGATAATTTAGCAAAAGGGGTTGGAGAAATTGGTTCGTGCCATGAGAAAATAAATACACATGAATCTTGTAGTGGATTGAAGGTATTCCTCAGAAGATATGTCCACCTGCCAAAGTGGCCTCATTTGGGAAGTCCTTTGTGAAGGATTCTTTGAATCAAGGATCCTGAGATAAGATCATCCTAAATTAGGATGGGCCCTAAACCTAATGACTAGTATCTTTTATTTTTTCAAGTTTATTTATTTATTTTGAGAGAGACAGAAACAGCACAATTTGGGGGGGGGGTGGGGTTGGGGGAAAGGAAGAGAGAGAACCCCAAGCAGGCTCCATGTTATCCTCACAGAGCCCAGCGTGGGGCTCGAACTCATGAAACTGTGAGATCATGACCTGACTTGGTTTCGGCTCACAGTTTCATGAGTTCGAGCCCCACACTGGGCTCTGTGCTGATAAAAGAGTTGAACACTTAACCAACTGGGCCACCCAGGCGCCCCTGGCAAGTATCTTTATAAGAGAAACTAAGGGAAGGAGAAACACAGAGGGGAAGGCCATGCCAAGGGGGACACAGATGAGCCAAGAAATGTCAAGGACTGTCACCAGCCACCAGAAGCTGGGAGAGAAGCTTCTCCTTCAGAGCCTCCTAAAGGAACCCACCCGGCTGGCACCCTGACTGCAGACTTTTCTAGCACTGTGAGAAGGTAAATCTGTTGTTTTCAGCCACCAAGCTTTCGGTAACTTGTCACAGGAGCCACAAGAGACAGATACGGATCCTCACTTTGTGTCTCAGCCCCATACCTAAGGTCCAAAAATGTTTGAGGTGCTCTACCAATGCAGGTTGGTATTATTTATGTTATTACAATGCTTTGTATGTGCCCAATGCATTTGTGAGCCGTTGGGAAATAATCTTAGCTGCCCTTCATTGAGAGCAGAACAATCTTTTATTTCTTTCGATTAGTCAACCCTTTTGGGAAAGCACTCTTCCATCAGCTCCATTTAAGAGCTCAGGAAACCGTCTCAAAAGAACTTAGTAACTTCCTGGGGCGCCTGGGTGGCTCAGTTGGTTAAGTGTCAGCCTTCAGCTCAAGTCATAATCTCACAGTTCATGGGTTCAAGCTCCGAGTCGGGCTCTGTGCTGACAGCTCAGAGCCCGGAATCTGCTTTGGATTCTGTGTCTCCCTGTCTCTCTACCCCTCGCTCACTTGTGCTCTTTCTCTCTCTAAATTAAACAAACACAAAAGTTTGACGTATTAAAAAAAAGAATTTGGTAACTTCCTGAGGTCATATAACAGAATTCATGCCTTCAACCACGAGCCTTCACGTCCCTGTTTAGAATGGGCTCTTTCTAGGGTTCTGACACCTCCGTCACTGACACCACTAGCAGGGAGGTGTCCGGGAGACAGGCTCTGCTGAGTTCCCTAATTGTCCCCAGGCCAAGAGTGTATACACATATACGTATGAATATGATATGTATGTACATGTATATACACAGGTGTATATGTGTATGTATATATAATTCTATGAATGACAACAGATCCCAGTGTCCCCTCTTAGACTTTTGCCTGTGCTATTCCCACTTGTTTGCTGTTCACAGAGTCTGCTCGCCTCCCCAACCCTCAACATGCTAAATCCAGGCCACAGCCCCCTCCTGCCTGGATTGCTGCACCAGCCTCCAGAAGCACCCTTTTGTCCCCCTCTTGCTCCTAAAATCCCAACAGACTCACCTTCCATTCATCCACAATCCCAGTTAGGACAGCTGCCTGGGAAGCAGGGTCTTTCCAGGGAAGAAAGTGTTTCAGAGTATGAACAGCTTTACAGGGTTATATACTTTTTTACATCTTGTAAAAGTTCAAAAGATTATAGGTTACCAGATAGGTGGGAATCACAAGTTTTATCAGAAAGGAATGCGGGGAGTAGGAGCATTGAAAGATACCCCAAAGGGGGTGCCTGGGTGGCTCAGTCGGTTGAGCATCTGACTCTTGGTATCAGCTCAGGTCATGATTTCAAGGTCGTGAAATGGAGCCCCGCATTGGGCCCCATGCTGGGTGTGGAGTCTGCTCGGGATTCTCTCTCTCTCTCTCTCTCTGAAAATAAATAAATAAACATATTTTTTAAAAGAGGACAAGACGGTCTTCCTCCAGGTGCCCATTCACAAAGCAGGTGTGCAATACGTGTGTGGTGGGCCGTAAGTCAGGCTTTGGGTTTGAACAAAGTTTATAGACAGTCATGTTGACTTAGAAGGAAATCCAAAGGGGTTTCCCTCATAGCTCAGGACTTTCGAGAGTTTTTCTGTCATCGGTTATACTCATTACATATAACTCATTATATAATTATAATATCCATCATCTCAGTCAATCTTCAGAATCCCTTAAACCAGGGCTTCTCAAACTTTTAATATGCAAACAAGTCACCAGCCTTGTTAGAATGTGAGTTTGACTCATGAAGACTAGGTCTGCTGCTGCTCCGTGAGGCACCCTTTAAATAGCAAGGCCCAAAGTACATTTTTTTAAATGTTTATTTTATTTTGAGAAATAAAGTGTGCGTGTAGGAAGGGGGCAGAGAGGGGGGGAGAGCGTATCCCAAACAGGCTCTGTGCCACCAGCACAGGGCCCAACGTGGGGCTTGATCCCAGTAACAGAGAGATCATGACCTGAGCCAAAATCAAGAGTCAGACCCTCAACCCACTGAGCTACCCAGGAGCCCACCTAAGTACATTTTATTAACTGTCCATTGCATAGCTCGGATTACTGAGGCTCTGAGAGGTTGAGGGTCCCAAAGCTGGCAAATGTTGGGAGGGGTTTTAAAGACCAGGTAAAGAAAAGATTCTTCAGCATGGGCTGTATGTTAGAATCACCCGGGGAGATTTTAGAAATTCTGACTCCCAGGCTGAATCTCAGAACTGTTAAAAAGAAAACCATAGCCTCAAAATGGCATCCTTTAGGCCAAGTCACCAAACCAGGGCTTAATTCCTAACCTAATGTAGTTTCAACCTCCCCCCAGAAATGTGGTCTTAACCAGTCATGAATTTTCTGACCAACGCCAATGAGGTCATCCATCACACGGGCCCTCCCATTCCCCAGAGGAAGATGAGGTCATCCACCTAACAAGACCCCTGTCCTTCCTACGAAGGGAAGGTGACCTTGCTTCAAACAATCCTCCATTCCTTTTGCTTGTAACTTCGTTGCTTCACCCTCCTTGCTGTAAAGACCTCCCACTTTGTACAGATGCTTGGAGTCCCCCTCCACCTGCTAGATGGGATGCTGCCGGATTCCTGAATTGTTTAATAAAACCAATTAGATCTTCAAATATACTTAGTTGAATTTGTTTTTTTAACACAACAAATTGCAATTTCTGGGAGTGAAACCCAGAACATCAGGCATTTTGAGAAGTTCGCTAGATGAGTCTAAAATGTAGCCAAAATTGAGAACCACAGCACTGAAGAATTCCATATGCAGGTCAAGTTGGTAGGTTTCAATATCCACCCATCCACCCAATCTCTTCTAGATTGGGGATGTGTGCCCAGTTCTGCCCTGGTGGTCAGGGATTTGGGGATGCATCCATCTGCTGTTCATTCAAGGTAACTGGAGAGGTAGGAGGGAGCTGGAGATGGGAGAGGAGGAGAGGCACATCTTCTAGAAGAAGGCAGCTCTCCTTAGAGGTGAGAAGGTTTCTGTGGCCTGCCCTACAGACTGCGGGGTTGGGAGGGCTTCTGTGGGGTGGGCTTCCCAGGACCTAGGGTTACCCTCACGGATTCTTGGACACAGAATCCCCTGCAAAATAATAAATGCACATCAGTTATGACTCACCTGATCTAAGATTAAAACATTGCAAGGTCATTCATTCACTATATATTTATCGTGCATCTAGTGTTTGCCTGTTTGCCAGGCACTGTTCTAGGCATTTGAGATATGTCAGTGAATAAAACAAAGTTCCCTGCGCATTGAGAGCTTACATTCTAGCCTTAGTGATAAAAATAGCATGGAACAGAGGCAGGTACAGACAAACAGACCAAAAGGAATAAAGAAAGGGTACAGAAGCAGATCTCTGTGCACATCAGGATGTGATCCATGATCAAGGAGCCAAAAGACCATGGGGCAGATGTGTTGATGAGTGACCCGTACGGTGTGGGGAGAACCAACTTAACTCTGGGAGGAAAAATTGCATCTTTTACCTACACTGTATCTGAAGGCAGATTCTAGGTAGATTAAAACAATTTAAGACTGGGGAGGGGGCCTGGGTAGCTCAGTCAGTTGAGCATATGGTTCTTGATTTCAGCTGGGGTCATGATCTCATGGTTTGTGGGACTGAGTCCCGTGTTGGGCTCTGTGCTGGCAGTGAAGAGTCTGCTTGGGATTCTCTCTCACTCTCTCTCTCTCTCTGCCCCTTCCCTGCTCACATGCGCTTTCTCTCTTTATCTCAAAATAAATGAATAAACCTTAAAAAAGAAGACTATAAAGATAATTTTATTTAAAATTTTTTTAAATTTTAAAATATGGGAGAAAAATCTCTGTGACCTATGGATGCTGAAAGTCTTAAATAAGGCCTCCAAAACACAAATCGTGTGGGGGAAATGATTGTATCAGGCTGTGTCAAAATTAAGGATTGCTTTACAGGGAAGGACATTATAAATAATTAACACTCACAGAGTACTCGCTAGTACTATTCTATAGTACTATTCCCAGCAGTGTTCTATGTGTTTACAAATGTTACCCCTCTTTTTTTTTTTACATTTTTAAAATTTATTTTTGAGAGACAGAGGAAGACAGAGTATGAACAGGGAGAGACAGAAAGAGAGGGAGACACAGAATCTGAAGCAGCCTCCAGGCTCTGAGCTAGCTGTCAACCCCAACATGAGGCTCAAACCCATGAACCGTGAGATCATGACCTGAGCCAAAGTCAGACGCTCAACCGACTGAGCCACCCAGACGCCCCCAAATGTTACGCCTCTTAATCCAACCATTCTTGGTGCTTCCCGAGGCAGAGACCAAAGTGGCCCCCAAAGCTCTCAGCCAGGGGCCCCAAAGGCTTTCTGCTCTCTGGAAAGGGCCAGAGAGTACATGTTCTGGCTTTGTGAACCATGCAACTGTAGGGATCCAAAGTGCACCCCTGCGGCAGAAGGATTATTTTGAGCTAAAGACACCTGAACAAACACCTTTGCAAGAAATCTCTTTGCTGCCTTACACAGGACTTCCTGAAAGATGCGGCCACCATAAACCCCCAGTCCGGCTGACTCACAGCCAGAACGGAGACTAACCATCGTAACCTGAATAGTTGCTTAAACAAACTTTATTGGAAACTGTCACACCTTCTATCTGCTCTTCCATAAAAGCCCTTTCTCCCCATTCCCTATCCCCTGCTCAAGTGGGTGCGGAAACCCTTCTCTTCCCTTTCCTTTAATTCAGTGGTTCTTGAAGCCAAAGAGAACAGTGGGGCTGGAGCAGGAGTTGGAGACAGCTCCAGGGTCCTTAGCTCGGGATGGGAAGTAAAATGTGGGCATGCGCACAATGGGGCACTGGGCACCATCTGGAATGAACAAGTCAGATGTTCCTGCTGCAACACAGATAAGCCTTACCACCAGAATACGGAGTCAAAAAAAAGAAGAAACAGCAATATTTAATACTTTTTTTAAAGCTTATTTATTTTTAGTGAGAGAGAAAGAGCATGAGCGGGGGAGGGAAGAAATAGCAATATTTATAGCTCAATGCCACGAGCAATATTTAGAGCCCTACTTAAAAACACAAATAAGGGTGCATATGTTGGTAGAGCACATGATGCTTGACCTTGGGGTCGTGAGTTCAAGCCCCACAGTGGCTGTAGAGATTACTTTAATAAATAAATCCCTTTTTTAATGTTTTTTATTTATTTTTGAGAGACAGTGTGAGCAGGGGAGGATCAGAGAGAGAGTAAGACACAGAATCTGAAGAAGGTTCCAGGCTCTGAGCTGTCAGCACAAAGCCTGACGTGGGGCTCGAACTCACGAACCATGAGATCATGACCTGAGCCAAAGCCAGACGCTTAACCGACTGAGCCACCCACATGCCCCAATAAATAAATCTTAAAATGCAAATAAATAAAAACACAAAGAAACACAAAGGCATAAGTAATTCACTTACAAGGTGTGTGCATATTCGGAGAGACCTATATACACTACATTAGCGCAATGGGCAGTGGATCAGGTGGGGAACATGGTAGAAACACAAATGCCCAGGCTCCCTCTGTCACCGTCCTGGGCCTCCACTTTCTTTCTGAGCTCGCCTGGGGGGCTGATGCACACCAAGTGTGGGAACCTCTGCTTTCAAAACTGGTGTGAGGAGGGGCCTGGGAATGAGGGGAAGGGGAGAGGGAAGACAGAGGAGACAAGAGAGAGTGTTTGACCCAGTTGGAGATGGTATAACGTGTTTCAAGCTGAGGAGACCAATAAACTCAGCTGCTTGCACTAAAGGTGCATAAACAATAATAATTTTTATTATTACTATGCTAATTGTAGGCAAAGAAAATAATTGTGCTTCCTTCCATCTAGCCTTCTAGGTTCTCAGCTGGGGCTCTGTCATAAGTGACAGATTAACAAGAGAAAAGCGAACAGAAGTGTGTGAACACTGTCTATCTCCTATATACGTGGGAGAAACCCAGGGGTGGGTAGCTCAAAGGAATGGCTAAAACTTGGGCTTATCTGACATCTTCCACAAAGAATAAACACGTTTGTAGAGAAGGGCAGGGCAAAGAAAATTGTGTTAGGCTTCCAAGGGTGGCAAACTGTGGGAAAGGGACTATATGGGGGAGGGGAAGAGGGACAAATGGAATGTAGTTTGTTTTCAGATTCCATCTGGGGATGCCATCGAGCTCATAAGAGTCTGGAGGGGTCTCCAGTAAAGGAAAAGTTAAACCCTAGAAAGGGAGAAGGGAAAGAGAGCTTTTCCGGCATTTGCTACTTTTTAATTGCTTTCAGCTCAAAATAATTCTTATGTCAAAGAGGCATATTTTGGGGTGTCATATTCCAGTTTCCGTCAATGATATTTCTGTACAGTGAAATAGTTTGCAGTCTGTTAACCAGAATTAGGTAGCTCTATATATAGCGACGTGAAAAGACTTCCAAGACACGTCGTCAAGGGAAAAAAAGCAAGTCATGGGAACAACACAAATGCTATCATCCTATTTATTTAAAAATTAGATATATAGCCAAGCATGCGAAGTGAGTAAATTCATAGACAGCCAACCAGAAGGTGGCTTAAACTGTGGATACTTTTGAGGAGTGTGGGGGCCTAAGGGGTGGAAGGGAAGGCAGCTTTCCCAGATGGTCCTGTATAGCCCACTGTGTTCTTCACAAGAATGTACTCATTGTTAATTACTTGTGCAATTTTTAAAAATAAAAATCAAAGTGAACTTCTGAGAAGAAACAAAACAAGAATCATCTGGACTTTTTCAAAATATAGATCCCACCCTGGAGCCTGCTGAATCAGAAGCGGGGGGCAAAGGAGGCACAGCCATGTGCTGAAAGAACTCCAGGTAACCTGATGGGCACGCCCCCCCTTAAGCACCGCTCGATGAGGGAAAGTTTGGGCAAATCACTTAAACTTGAAATCCAAGTAATTGTAAAAGTCTTTTCTGTACATCAGAAAGCTCTTTGGGGACATCACAAAGCTCTGATTGGGAGGCTCTGAGCAAATCCCTTCCCACCTCTGGGTCTGAGTCCCTTCTTTCAGAAAATGAGGAGGTTGGACCAGAATCTCTTTAACGGATGATCCTGGGTCCCTTCCATTTTTACCTTTTAGGATTCTAGGTGGGCCGTGTTTCTAATCCAACCAACCAAGACCTAATTACTATGTTGCTAAAAACAAACCACCAGATAACTGTCCTGCTATTGAATACAGAATAAAAGTAGAAAATCACCCCTTTGTCATCCCTAATTGACTCAGGCAAGCTTCTCCAAGAGATGTGAAAAACACTGGGTGAAACACAGAAAACAGTATAGCCATGGGGCATCTGAGTGGCTCAATCGGTTCAGCTCCTGATTCTTGATTTCGACTCAGGTCATGATCTCATGGTTTGTGAGTTCGAGCCCTACATCAGGCTCCACACTGATCATGGAGAGCCTGCTTGGAATTCTCTCTCCCCGTCCCTCTAACTCTCTCCCTTTCTTTTCCTTAAAGTAAATAAAACTTAAAAAAAGAAAGGAAACAGTATAGTCATGCAAAGTATCACATACAGATTCCTTACTAATTCCAAAGGGAAAGTGTATTTCAACAATGGGAAGACCACTTTCAGCAGCGACAACACTCACAGTGGGACAGCCTGGCATGGGGTCCCTCCTGACGGGATGCGCTCTGAAGTGCGTGACATCGTCTGTGACCTGCTAAGATCCAAATATTCAAGTGCTATCATGAGAAGACAGACCCATCAGGCCTCTCCGGCCTCCATTTTTACCCTGTCCCTCCTCAGCTTCTCCATTTCAGCCCCTCTCAATTGATTGCGACTCCCACAGCTGGGGTTTCCAGTGTATACAGAGGTGAAACATGTTACTACAACATGAAGCAGAAGCGTGAAAGGGCCTCTGTGGTGGTGAGATTCCAGTTGTCACTGTGTCAGTCAGGGTCCAGAGAAACAGAACCAATCGTGTGTGTGTGTGTGTGTGTGTGTGTGTGTGTCTATGTGATATGTGTATGTATATATATGCTTTATTTTAAGGAATCAGTTCATGTGATTGTGGGAATTGGCAAGTCTGAACTCTGTAGGGTAGGCCAGCAAGTTTGAAACTCAGTCAAGAGTTGATGTTGCTGGGGCGCCTGGGGGGCTCTGTTGGTTAGGCGGCCGACTTTGGCTCAGGTCATGATCTCGCAGTTTGTGGGTTCGAGCCTTGCATTGGGCTCTGTGCTGACAGCTTGGAGCCTGGAGCCTGCTTCAGATTCTGTGTCTCCCTCTTTCTCTGCCCTTCCCCACTTGTGCTCTGTCAGTCTCCGTCTCAAAAATAAAGAAATGAAAAAAGAAAAGAGTTGATGTTGCAGTCTTGGGTCCAAATTCTCTCCATTCTGGGAACTCTCTGTTTTCTAGCTTAAGGCCTTCAACTGACCAGATGAGGCCCACCCACATTCCTGAGGGTCATCTCCCTCACTTAGTAAACAAAGTGTACGTGTTAGTCACATCTACCAAGTGCTTTCACAGCAACTAGATTAGCGTTTGACCAAACAGCTGGGCACCATGCCCACCAATAAACTGTACCGAGGCATTTATTCACTCGAGCACCGACCTCACTAGCTCCCCTTTAAGCTGTATCTGCGCTCCCGTTTTCTCCACCTTTATTTCAATGTTTATATTTTTCATTTCTTCTGCTTGATTCGCTTTCACTACTTCTCGTTCTTTTTGATGTTGCTAATGTCTTCCTTTATCTCCGCGTCATGCTTATTTCAAATTCTTGGTTTGTCCTAATACCCCTGCTTCAAATGGTATATGTCACGCCCTTTATCGACTTTATTTAAAAGGGAGTTGTTCAGCTTAGCTGCCTAGGTGTTTTAGCCGCTGAGCCCCTTCCCGCTCTGTACAGGGATCTCAATTATTCAATCTGGTTGTGTGTACTGCGTGAAATAAAAGCCCAGTTCCTGGTGTGTGTTAATCCCAAGAAATTTAAGTAGAGGGGAGGATGAGCCGAGGGAGCTGGGGAGGGGCAGAAAGTTCCAGCGTTCACAAGACAGCTGCAAACACTCCCTCTGGCTGATGCTGCCCCCTCCCCCCCCCCAGCTAATTATGGTTTCACCTTGAACCAGTCTCCTAGCTGGCCTTCTGCATCCTGCTGATGTGGAGAGGCGGGTGAGTGAATGAATCCGGAGAGCGGCTGGCTTCCAACCGGCACACGGGATTCATTTGTGTGAATGGTGTGAGGTAGGAACCCAAGCTCATTTCTTTCCCCATACGGACGGCCAATGTCCCCAGCACTGCTCGCACACTAAATAGGCTCTTCTTCTGTTTGCAGGGTCACTTCTGTACGTCACATTCCCAAATGTTCGTCGTTCTGTTGCTGGGCTCTGCGTTCTGGTCCATTGTTCTGTTTGTCTATCCTCTGATTCACGACAGCTTTATGACAAACCTTTACCTCTCCTGTGCCTGTCTGGTAGGACCTGCCCTTCTTCCTCAAAACTGGATTGGCCATTCTTGGCCTTTTGTTTTTCTATAAGAATTTAGAATCAGCTCCTAAGCGAACTAAGGTAGTCACAGAAAGACAAATGCCATATGATTTCACTCATATGTGGAACTTAAGCAACAAAACAAATGAACATGGGCGGGAGGGGGTAGAAAAACCTACTAACGGACCCTTAACTGCAGAGAACAAACTGATGATTACTGGAGGGCAGGTGGGGGGGAGGGACTGGGTGAAACAGGTGATGGGGATTAAGGAGGGCACATGTGATGAGCACCAGGTGTCATTTGTAAGTGTTGAAGAACTAAGTTCTATACACCTGAAACTAATATTACATTGTATGATAACAACTGGAATTTAAATAAAAACTTTAAAATAATAATAATAAAGAATTTTAGAAACGGCTTACCAAGTCCCACTGAACGTCTTGGTGATTTGCGGACAGGAATTGCATCGACTTGGGGAGACTTGAGATCTTTACAATATTGAGTTTTTACACACAGTTATCTTGGACTATCTCTCCATTTCTTCAAGTCTTCTTTATTACCTTTCATTTTAGAGTTTTCTCTCTAAACATCTGTCCACCCACCTCCTTTTAAATGATTCCTCATTGCAGGGTGCCTGAGTGGCTCGGTCGGTTAAGTGACGGACTCTTGATGTCTGCTCAGGTCATGATCTCAGGTTGTGAGTTTGGGGCCCTTGTCAGGCTCTGTGCTGTGTCAGCGCAGAGCCTGCTTGGAAGTCTCTCCCTCCCTCGTTGCTTTGCCCTCGGCCCTCTGGTTCACCCTTCCGCTGAGAGTATGTCCCTCTGAGCATCAGAGCTTTACGTGGGGTCCATATCAACTCTTGCCCCTTGATGGGCCCAGACAGTCTCTCTGGGTTCAAGCCTTCCTTTTTCTTTGTCTTTTTTATGGTCCATTCCTGTTCTGTTTTTTTTTTTTCCTATCACTTTAGTTTTTTGGCCATCCATATTACTGGTTTCTTTTCTTCTTCTTTCCTTCCTTCCTTCCTTCCTTCCTTCCTTATCAAGATCTTTTCCTTTGAGGATTCCAAACACTAATTTTAAAGATAAAGTCTCTGTGGACCCCTGGGTGGTTCAGTCAGTTAGGCGTCTGACTTGGTTTTGGCTCAGGTCATGATCTCATGGTTGGTTGAGTTTGGGCTCCAAACTAGGCTCTACACTGTGGTGCCTGTTTGGGATTCTCTCTCTCCCTTTCTCTCTGCCCCCCCCCCCTTCTCACACACTCTCTCTCTCTCACTCTCAAAATAAATAAACACTAAAAATTTTTTTAAAAAGATAAATTCTTTCAATTTTCCTTAAATCATCCCATTTGTGGCGACTTCATTTTCTGCCTGTGAGTGGTGAATTTGTTGCCTATAGGATTTGTTTTAAACATTTATTTATGAGAAACAGAGCAAGACAGAGCACAAGCAGGGGAGGGATTGAGAGAGAGGGAGACACAGAATCCAAAACAGGCTTCAGGCTCTGAGCTGTCAGCACAGAGCCCGACGTGGGGCTCAAACTCATGGACTGCCGAGATTATGACCTGAGCTGAAGTCAGAGGCCCAACCGACTGATCCACCCAGGTGCCCCTTGCCTACAGGATTTCAACAAGGCTTCTGGATTTTTGGTTTGCAGCGTCATTTGTAGAGGAAGGGTTTTCTTACGCTATTTTCCTCTGTGCTTACCCTCTGTCCCCAGGAGACTTGCCTCTGCCAGGCTTCCAGACGCACAATCCAGAAGCACATCTCATAGTTTAGGGCCCCTTCTGTGGACATATAGGGGCCCCTGAAGCCTCAGTTGAAGAGCCTGTGGAAGGATTACTTAGGCATGGGCCGGGGGGGGTGGGGTGCAGCGCCAGAGAGCAAACTAAATCTTCATCCTCCCTCTCTGGATCCACCACTTTCTCTAAATCAGAGTCTCAGGCAGGGATCCCCACGGTTACAATGTTTGCTTCCTCTCCCAGTGACGGAGCGCCACCCCCTTGGCTGGCTTCACGCAGGAGCCTGGCTCAGGTTCTGCCTCTTGTGCAGCGTCTTAGACTATTACCCTACAAAAGCCAAACTTTCAGTGGCTGTGTGGGTCCAGAGTCCCAGAGCCCCCGGCTTCAGCCCTCTCCCCGTTTTGCATTCCTGCTGCACAGGGCTGGTTATTTTTGAGCCTAGATGGGTTTATTAAAATTTCCCGTCTTATATTTTGTTCACCATTGCTCCGTGTCTGGTGCAGAAGGGCTTCTTGCCTTGTTATGGTTGTTGTCTATTGCTGCACAGCAGATCACTCCAAAACTTAATAGCCCAGAACAACAGCCATTTTATTGTGTTGTGATGTTTTGCTTCAGGACTTTGGACACCAACTGAGTGATTCTTTTTTCCCATGTGGCACTAACTGAGATCCCTTGGTAGCGCTGAGGTCATCAATCGGTCTGGAGGGTTCAGGACAGTGGTGGCGTTGGCTAGAAGGCTGGGCTCAGCTGGTATTCTTGCCCTAAGAAGGTACATGAAGTCTTGGTGGTCCCGACATAGTCAGACTTCTTACATGACAGCTCAGGGCTGTGTGCCAGGAGATGGAAAAAGTGAACATTGATGTTTTCTTAATTAAGGCCTGGGCCAGGAAAATGGCAAAAGTGTCATTCTATTAATCAACTGACCCACCATCACAGGCCTGCCCGTGTTCGAAGGGGGGAGACATAGGCACCTGCTTTCCATGGGAAGAGGACCAAAGATTGTGGCCATAGTTCATCTGCCACCCTACGTTATATTTTCTCCTGGACAATAAGATCCTTCAGGTGAGACGCCCTGTGCTATTGGATCCAGAGGGTTTTCGGCGACTTGGCACACAGTGGTGTTACATATATATTGAACAAATGACTAGATGAATTTAGTACATAGGCTCTGAGCTAACTAGACCTGTGGGCACTTCCTTCATCCCGTCCTTGAGGAAAGAATGGGACCGCCATGCCAGCTAAAGCACCGCCAAGCAGCTCTCCAGAGACACCTGTCGCAAATTTTTAAGATCTTAATTCTGCCGTGGTTCATCCGCCCAAAGCCCACGAACGCATTGCCCCTCTGCCCAGGCAAGTCCACACTCCCGCAGAAGACAGCCCTAACACCTTCCATACCGGAGCGGCCTCAAGGGGGCAGGAGAGAAGGACCGAAGGCGAGTCGCAGCTCCGTCTGGACCGGGAACTCGAATTACTGGGCAGGGCAAGATCAGGAAGCTCTGGATTTGCAAAACCTCGACAGGCAAAGAACAGCCAGACTTCTTCCTTTGACCTTGCCTTTAACAGGGATCGGAGACACAAGCAGTGGAGGAGGAAGAGGAGGGTGGTTCTCTAGCGCACAATGATAGGTATTGAGTTAGCGATGCATGTGTGACCCTGGAAAACTACCCATCACTTATAACTTTGTGCTTCTAAGAAAATGCTTAAATAACTTATTGTACATACCCTGAAAATCAACTGGGGCGGGGTAGCCAACAATGTTTACTAATCTCGGGGCGCCTGGGTGGCTCTGTTGGTTAAGTGTCCAGCTCTTGATATTGGCTCCAGTCACCCTCTCACAGTTCATGGGATGGAGCCCTGAGTCCGGGCCAGCACGGAACCTGCTCAGGGTTCTCTTTCTCTCCCTCTCTCTCTGTCCCTCCCCTGCTAGTTCTCTCTCTCTCTCTCTCTCTCAAAATAAACAAATATTAAAAAATGGTTTTTAATTTTAAAAATGCTTACTCAGCTCATTCTTTATATCAGGCACTATTCTGAGTATATTTTGTGCATACATTCGTTTAATCCTGATGATAATCCTCAGGTTTATTTATAATAAAGTACTTTTTTATTTCCATTTTTCATATGAGGAAACAGGCCCAGAGAGGTGAAGATATTTCCCCAATGTGACTCTGTTGGACAGAGCCCAGACTTCCATCCAAGAGTATCTGAGTCTGAAACTCGGGTTCCAAAGCACCCCCCCTTTCTGAGATTT
Source organism: Helogale parvula (assembly GCA_004023845.1). NCBI lineage: Eukaryota > Metazoa > Chordata > Mammalia > Carnivora > Herpestidae > Helogale > Helogale parvula. The sequence goes on from PJEM01002693.1 coordinate 165,310, forward strand.
AAATTCACTGGTGTGATGAAATCTTAAAGCTGGAAGGCTTAGGGACAGTCTCTAAATTCTTCACCACTTATGCGCCCCATGCCTAACATAAAGTCTTATGTAGGGCGGGCTTCCAATAAATATTTATTGGAAGAATAAGTGAATGAATATTATTTACTGATGTGGCCATCACACTCACACAGATTTATTTTCCATTAAAAAAAATTGTGTAGGGGCACCTGGGTGGCTCAGTCAGCTAACCATCTGACTTTGGCTCAGGTCATGATCTCACAGTTTGTGGGTTCAAGCCTCGTGTCGGGCTCTGTGCTGACAGCTCAGAGCCTGAAGCCTGCTTCTGATTTCTGTGTGTGTGTGTCTCTCTCTCTGCCTCTCCTCTGCTCATGATCTGTCTCTATCTCTCAAAAATAAATAAACACTAAACATTTGTAAGTAAAAAATTGGGTATAATTTACATGCAGTGAAAATCACCCTTTTTATGGACAAACATATAGTAAATTGTATAACCATCCCCACAAACAAAATATAAAATGACAAAAAAAAAATATATATATATATAAAATGACTCCATCATGCCCCCCAATTTTCCCAGCGCCCCTTACTAGTGAATCCTAAAATGCCCTCCAGCCGCACTTCCAGTCCCTAGCAACCATTGATCTGTTTTCTGTCCTATAGTTTTGCTTTTGCAAGAAGGGCAAAAAAGAAAAAGGATCGTGCCTTCTGTAGTCTTTTGAGTCTGGCCTCTTTTACTTAATATAACAGGTTGTTGAGTGTATCGATGGTTCCTTCTTTTTTATTCCCGTGTCGTATTCCATGGCAGGGAGCACGCCAGTTTACCTCCAGTCAGGGGACATTTGGGTTGTTATCAAGTCTAAAGCTGTTATAAACATTCCTGTGCAGGGTTTTATATGAACATAACTTTTTTCTCCGGGGAAAAATCTAGGAGAGGGATTACAGGGTCATATGGTAAAGGTAAAAGTTAAAAGTTACCTTTATAAGAAACTGCTAGCCTGTTTTTCTAAGTGGCTGTACCACTTTGTATTTTCACCAGCAAGTACGAGAGCTCCAGATGTTCTAAATCCTCATTAGCACTTGATACTGTCAAATGAAATTTTTTTAAGCTATTTAAATAGGTATGCGGGAGTATCCCATCTTTGTTTTAATTTGCATCTCCCTAATGACTAATGATGGTAAGCATCTTTTCGTGTGCTTAGTTGCCATCTGTATGTCTTTTCTGGTGACAGGTTAGCTGTTCAAATCTTTTGCCCATTTTTTAAAGAGCAGATTGTTTTCTTACTATTGGCTTTTTAGAATTCTTTATATACTTGGGATGCAAATTCTTTATCAGGTATATGCTATGTGTAAAGATTTTCTCCCAGATTGTGTTTGGCCCTCATTTATTCTTGTAGCAATGACTTTTCAAGAGCAGTTCGTAGTCTTGATGAAGTTCAGTTAATCGGTTGTTTTCGTTTATGGATCGTACTCTTGGCGTTGTAGCTAAGAACTCTTTGCCCAAACCCAAATCACAAAAATTTCTTTTGTTTTCTTCTAGAAGTTTTATAGAATCATAGCAGCTGCCTTATGAGGTTGCTATATTAAACTGAGCCATGTGAAAAGCCCTTAGCCCTGCACTCCGTGCCAGCACAGAGCTAATCCTCAGTACACAGAGCCTAAGATGCACGCTTGGCCAGGTGGTATTTACAAGAAGTGCCATCACAGCCACCGCGTTGCCTCTGCACAGATCTGTGTCCTTCCATCACAGAATGACAAGATACCAGGGCCGCAAAGCCTCTGCAAGTGTCCTCGTCCGACCCAATCCTGGATCCGATGGAGGTACCCAGACACAGAGAGAGAGAGGCCGTAAGAACTACAGGTCGTGGGAAGAGCCAGACCTGGAAGGTTCTTCCCACTGCAACTCCATCCTATTTCCATGAAACCTCGATGTCCAACCCAAGCTGTGATGGGGTTCTCGGGACCAGGGTCTATTTACTGAGCACCTACTATGTAGAAATGCTTGGCTACAGAACGTTGGCTACAGCAGCAAATGAGATAGCCAAACGCAGAGACTAGCAGAAGAAAACAATGAACAAATAATTACGTAATTAGTGAATTAAGGAAAAGGGTAGGGTGTGTGTGTGTGTGGTGGGGGGGGGGGTATGTCCAGTAAAAACTTCGTTGCCCTTCCTCAGCCTCCTCCTCTGTGCCAGGTGTCGCAGGCCCCTCCAGGCTGGGGGAGGGAGGGGGAGGGAGGGGTGGCGCACAGACACCGGGGCCCACGTGATCTCAGCCTAAAAGCAAGGTGCAAAGGTCCTGGGAGAGGTGGGGGCAGTGCTTTGGAAGTCATACATTCGTGGACCCCTGGTTCCTTGGGGAAATCTGCATGCGACACCTGCTGTGTAGGAAGACAAACGCGGCCCCTGCCCTCTCTGTTGGGGGTCAGACAGCGACAGGAAACCAATAACTAGGAAGGTTTCAGCAAGAACCTTAGGCTCGGAGGGGCTGTGGGGAGGGAGCGCGGGGCAGGGCGGGCCACCCCGTATTTGCGGCAAACCGCCCCCCCGCACGCACCCCGGAGCGCCGCAAAGAGGTCACCACGCTAGCGACGAAGGCGCCCTCCGCCCGGCCCGCAGCACGCGCGGCCCCGCGAACCAGCGCGCGCGCGGCCCGCACCCCGGCGCCCTCCGCACAGGACGCCCCCTGGCGGGAGCCCTCGGCCACGCCGACCGCGCCGACCGCGCGAGCAGGGGAGGGGGCGGGGGCGCCGCGCACGCGCAGGGCCGGCGGCGCGCGCCGAGCGGGGGGCACCGCGCGGGTGCAGCCACGATGGAAGGGGGTGCGTACGGAGCGGGCAAAGCCGGGGGCGCCTTCGACCCCCACACCCTGGTCCGGCAGCCGCACACCATCCTGCGCGTCGTGTCTTGGGTAAGGACGGCTGGGTGGCCCGGCCGCGCGGGGGGTGGGGGTGGGGGCGCCGGCAAGGGCTGCGCGCCTGGAGGGACCCCAACCCCGCGGGACCCCGGGCCCGAGTGCCGCAGCCGGCGGGGAGCCTTCCCACCGGGGTGCCGGCGCCCGCCACCCCCTCCTTCCCGGGTCCCTGGCGGGGCGAGGGCGTCCCAGCGCTGGCGGGGGCGCTCCCGCTGCCGTAGCGTTGATTCCCGGCGCCCCCATTCGCGTACAGCCCCCCATTCGCCGTGACCTCCAGGCCGCGGCTATGTAGCTCGCGGCTCGGGTTGCGCGCGGCCGCCCGGGCGGATCAGCGGCCGTGGGGACGAAGCCCGGGTTTCAGGTGGCCGTTTTGAGGGGGGGGTGGATCAGGGCGTGGATCATCTCACGGGGTGCACGCCGCGCCTACCATGGACGTTCCAGGAGGACAGGGCCGGAAACCGGTTTCCTGGCTTAGCCAGGAAGGTGTGGAGCGATGCGTCGGAGCCTATACCTGGCTCGCAGGGGAACTGCCTCTCCTTCGCTGCGTGACCTTGGGCTGGGAACCACCCAAGAAATGTTAATGGGAAACGAGAAGTTACATTCCGACGTGGGGAGACGCAACTCCTCTCTCGTGCCTCAGTTTCCCGATTTGTAGAGAAGTGGGAGGAGCCACCGTGGGCTCTGATATTTCCTGAATCCATGACAACATCCTCCCCCCGCCCCCCGCAAGTACACCTGATTGCTTGGGGGGTGGGGGGATTAGGGGAGATCAGAGGGACTTGCTCTGGATCTTCAGCCTGGTGAGGGTCAGAATTCTCCAGCCGCGAGGGGGTTCCCTGCCCCGACCTGGGGCTGTTGGGGAGGAGGATGGGACAGAGACAGTGAGCACAGAGGGAGGAGTTCATGTGGTCTGGGAAAGGAGGCCTGCTTCCCGGGGCCGCCTAGGGTTTGCTGGCCATTGCCCAGACACCCTTACTTGAGTGGCCTGGGGCAATGCCTGCAGGCCGACACCAGAAGGGCAGGGTCACTGTCAGCAACCCCAAAGGCTACCCCTGAGGTCAGCCGTGGCCTCGGGGTGCTTAAGCTCCCTCAATTCCTGGGTTTTCTGGGCAGTGTGAGGGTCTGATGGGTGGGACAGCTTGGATGTTTATCTCCAGCCTCCCAGAGAGAAAGGAAGCCAACTCTCATTCGTCTAAAAACGTTAAAACCTCCTCCTGGTGCCCCAGGAAGTGGGGCCATATGTAAACCCCTTTCTTCTCAAATGTCCACCAGATGGGAAGCTCTTTGAGGGCAGGGAAGCCCCAGGGACAGCACGGGGCTGGCAGTGGGCCTGGCCCCCTGGGCACAGCCGGAAGGGTTTCTGGTGCCGAATTCATTTATCGGTGCCAGTCTCCAGCTGCCCACAGGCCCCAGCTGGCCCTTGGCAGAGACAGAGCTCTGGTGGCACCTGCCTGATCAGGTGTGCCAGCTGTATGCCCTGCTCCCCTTTGCCAGCCCCTGGGGCACTGAGCTGAGAGGGTGAGGCCACAGGCTTTGGGAGGGCTGTGAGCGGTTTGCTGGCTTGGGTCACTTCTGCCTGTGATGGCTTCATTTAGCAAAGCTTCACTGAGTCTGCTGGGCCCCTAGGGGAGGCGGCATGACTCAGATGCAGCCTTTTAGTGCTCAGGGATCCCCTAGTTCTATTGGGAAGGGAGCCGGGTACTCCCCCGACCCCCGGCAGAGGCCATGCGAGCCAGTAGAGGGGTCTCCCTGCTGTGGGAATCAAGAGAGGCTTTGTGGAGAAGGTGATACCACATCAGGCCTTGAAGGATGAGCAGGGCTTACACATGTGCACGTGGGGGTGCAGGGAGACATTCTGAGCAGGAGGAAGGAGACGTAACTGATGGAGTTCCCATTGTGTGTCAGGGCACACACAGTTACCCGCCTAGTTTCCGGACGGTCTGCATCATTTGAGGAAACTGAGGCTCAAAGAGTCCCAAGGTTGCTGAGCGTGTAAGTGGCAAAGGATTCGAACCCAAGTCTTGGGGTCTCCAGAGCACACTGATTGCTTTTCCTGGAGCTGGAAGAGGTCAGAATCCTGGATTTCAGGATTGGAAGGGATACAGGTCATCTGGGCAGCCACCATCTAATGCCCAGCCCCCCCCCCCCAGCCCCCTAGCTCTGTGCGCAGGCAGCAGGCTGAGCGACCCCTTCCAAAGGATATATGATATTTTCTTCTAATCACAAAAATTAGTCCCTGCTGACTTTTGGAAAATAAAATATCACTTGTGATGGTCATGCAACAATATAAATGTAGTGTAGCCCCTGGGTGGCTCCATCGGCTAAGCGTCTGACCAACTCAGGTCATGATCTCGCAGCTCACAAATTCGAGTTCACACAAATTTGAGTTCACAAGTTCGAGCCCCACGTCGGGCTCTGTGCTGACATCTCAGAGCCTGGAGACTGCTTCAGATTCTGTGTCTCCCTCTCTCTCTGCCCCTCCCCTGGTCACACTGTCTGTCTGTCTCTCTCTCTCTCTCTCTATCAGATATAAATAAAAACATTAAACATTAAAAAAATAAATGCACGATACTTAATACCATTGAACTGTACACTTAAAATGATTAAGATGGTACTTTTTTAATAAAAATTTTTAATGTTTATTTTTGAGAGAGAGAGAGAGAGACAGAACATGAGCAGGGGAGGGTCAGAGAGAGGGAGACCCAGAATCCGTAGCAGGCTCCAGCCTCTGAGCTAGCTGTCAGCATAGAGCCTGATGCGGGGCTCGAACCCATGATCCCTGAGATCATGACCTGAGTCGAAATCGAATGCTTAACTGACTGAGCCACCCAGGGGCCCCAAGATGGTAAACTTTATGTTGTATTTTACCACCATAAAAACAATGGCAGGGGAGAGAGGAGAAAAACAGCAGTGGGGGCAAAAACCATGTGTGGTCTCGTCCACTATGGAGGACCGATGTTTCCTTCCAGTCTTTTCCAAAGCAGGTGGTGCTCTGAAATGCTTTAACACGTTGAGGAGCATGCAGAGGGTGCAGATGGCGACCTGTCCTTCGCCCTGGTGTCGTTCCCTTGGCATCATGGGACCTGGGAGGCATCAGGCTCGGCCTTCAAACTAATGAGGCCGGAGCTCCAGGGCTACGGTGACCGGTTCATCTTGGTTTGCTGGAACTTTCCCAGCTTCAGCACCGGAAGTTATATATCTGGGAGCCCCCTCGGTCCCGCACAAACTCATGACTGGTCACTGTGGCCAGGACGACTCCTGTGCCACATAGACCCCTTCTACAGCCCCGGAGAGGCCTCGCAACCTGTGCACTGGGCTTGCGGTGTTGTCGAATCTAACAGATCTTTCTCTGAAAGACGGACCCCCAACCTGTGTAAGCTTCAGGGCCTCTCCAAACCTGCATCTACCCTGGAGCCCGAGTCGCTGGGGCAGAAGCAGGCCCCCCAACACCACCTTTTTGTCCTTTGATGGAGGCTTCCTCACCCCTCTCCGCCCCCTCCTCCCCTCGCTGGCCCCCAGACCTGGTAAGGTGATTACCCCCAGCAGGAATCGAGGGCTTTGGTTAAGGCAGGGAGGGAGCCTGTGAGCTCAGCGGATTGATCGTGGACCTTTCCAGCCTCGGGATGGCTGAGCCGGCGCAGTGTCAAGGGCAGGCTGAGCACCGCCTCCCACCCCTGTTGGAAATGGGAGATGGGGCTTTGCCAGCTGGGAGTCAGGAGAAGGCGCCCCCAGGCCCCAGCTGTGCCCACCCCTGTGCCTCGGTCTCCCCACCTGAGTGAGGAGGCTGAGCTGGGTCCCAGGTGCTCCAGGACCGCAGCCTGTCTGTGACGCCTTTCTTTATCCCTGGAGCAGGTTGCGAAGCCAAGCTCCGATTGGGAGCAAACTGACTTCCCATAAAAGCCCCCACCTTCTCTGTGGGGTCCTCCGGCTTCCTGCGGGGTCCAGCTGGCCTGCGGGGACGGGCACTGGTGCTGGTAGAGGAGAAGGTTGTCGGTGTTTTAATGTTCAGTTTGGGCAAAACAAATGATAAAATGTCTGAAAGGGTTACGTTCTCAGGGTTGATTTTTTTTTTTTAATGGTTTATTTTTGAGAGAGAGTGTGAGCAGGGGAGGGTCAGAGAGAGAGGGAGACACAGAATCTGAAGACAGGTTCCAGGCTCTGAGCTAGCTGTCAGCACAGAACCTGATGCAGGGCTTGAACCCACGCACCGCGAGATCATGACCTGAGCCAAAGCTGGACACTCAATCAACTGAGCCACCCAGGTGCCCCATTCCACACATGCCAAGTCCCTGTGCAGGACCACCCTGTGTGCCCCACCAAGACGCTGTCTGTCCAGTGACAAGCACTGTTGGGGAGGCTTGAGATGCTACAAGAAGAAAATCCAATAGGCAGTGGCTCCCTCTGCCAGAGGAGCACTGAGGGCTTCCAGGGGGAGGCAGCTTCTGAGTTGGTTCTGATAAGGAAGAAGGAAGGGGCATTCCAGGTAGAGGGAACAGCGTGTGCACCTATCTGGAGGCATGAGGTCTGAGTGGGCTTTGGAAGTAAACGATGGTGAGCTCGCGGGGTCCTGGGTGAGCAAAGGAGTGACGTCACACTCTGAAGGTGTCGAGAGCGGTGGCTGGGGGGCGGCTTAGAAAAGGTCTTGGGTGACAGAAGATGTACACTCTGGGCTTCATCCCAGGGCTGTGGGCAGCCAGCGAGAGGGGTTAGAAACACAGAAGTGCTCCCTGTGGCTGCCACGGGGAAGCGTGACTTGAGAGGGTGCTGGGGACAGGTGTCCGGGCAGGAGATGTGTGGCCTTCCCGGCCTGTCCTCTCCCAGCCCCGGGCACGGGCCTGTCCTGGACTCGGGGAGCTACGTCCATGGCGGTGGATGGCCGGCTCCTTCGCATGCTAACAGTCTCGGGCTCTTCCTCCTCTCGTCATCGCCTGTGGCTGACCTCTTAGGTCTGGGAGGCAGTCGGCAACCGGGACGTCTTCAGGAGACGTTTTGCGACCCCCTCTGACCCTGACTGCTGGTGGGACTGGAGCAAGATGCCATGCGCTCTGGGCCTCAGTGTCCCCATCTGTCGAATGGGAAATGGGTGGTCAGATTGGGCTGGTTCCCAATCTTTCCACCTCGAGGAACCCCACTCTTGCCCCTAGTGGACTCCAGGTCGGGGACTCATGGACTGGCCAGTCTTTAAAGAAGTGTATCAAGAACCACACTCCCCACAGCGCGGGGGCCTGGGCCCCAGGTCCACGTATGTGAGCAGGGTGTCAGCGGCTCCTGGCACAGCAGCTCATGGCCCTGTGTTTCTGGAGGATGCGCCCCTTCCAGGGATGGAATTATGCTCAGCTCCCGTCTGCGGGAGGGATGTAGGGGACCGTGGGGAAGGGATGGCTGTTTGGCTGGGACAGCCCCAGGCTGCCAGGCCCAGGGTGCTCAGAACACAGTCATCCAGGAACCCCAACAAGCCGGGGCTCTCAACTCACGGTTCTGGGGGCGAGAGGACAGGACCTATGTGTCCGGGTCCCCGGCCCCGCTTCGAGTGTGCCTGATTGCACATCGCGTTGTAACCCGGCCTCCCCCCACCACCCTACCCCCTTGGAAGCCCTCTTAAGGGAGCTCTTCCTTCCCTCATACCCTCCCTCTGCTGAGCCTGGAGGTGGGACAGGGTCCTTCTGGCTCCTAAGGCTGCTTCCAGATCATTCTTGCTCAGGCCAGCACGGGATCCCCTCATCTTCGGCTCCCTCCAGGCCCCTCCCCTACTCCTTGATGGTGCCCGAGGTGCCTCCACCCTACCACCCGCTCTCTAGCGCTACTGCCGCCTTCCTTCCTGGCGTCGCCGCTGCTCACAGTCCTCTCCCCGCGCACCTTCGTCCCTCTCGCCAGGTGCACCCTAGGCCTGGCCACATGCTCTCAGGTGGCCGCCTCGTCCCCTCTCCTGCCTGTCCTCCTCTCGCCTCCTCATCCCAGCGTCCCTGGGCCTGGAACCTCTGAGCTGTTGACCCTCAGGCTGTGTGCCGCCCCCAGCCTGTCCTCGCTGGCCGCTCCAGCTGGGCTCCCCTGTGGTCTTACCCACAGCCTCCTGCATCGGGCACTCACCCTCGGCCTTCTCGCGCCTGTGCCTCTCCAGGCTCTCTCCGATTCCGCGGCCCAGACCAGCCTCACTGCCCACTAGCTCTGCACACCCCTCCCCCTCCCCCTCCCTCTTCCCCATCCTCCGCCTAGCCCTCTCCACTCGGGCTCTTTCCCTCCAGCTTCCGAATGTGCCTTATTTCGGTCGCTCACTGAAGTTTCTCCCTCGCTCAGGCTTTCTCCCCCACCGCTCCGCCATCTGCGACCTTCTCATTGCCAAACCCATGGTTGCTTGGCATTGACGGCTCTCTCAGCCGAGCCTGGCCGGCAGGGAGAGATTTCTCCGTCCTCCCCTTGGAGCCGACAGCCGCGGGACGCAGACACACGCAGACACTGTCATCTCCTATGTAACGCACACACTGAGCGTGTGCTGGGTGCCCACTCCTTGCCGAGGACTCACAGTCCGGTGGAGGGAAACGTGGTGGCGAAACCAGTAAAAATGCAGGGGTGAGCGCACGACCAGAGGAGACGCTCGCCCAGGTCAGGGACGGGGACGTGACAGTATAGTTATGAGAGGGACGGCGTCAGCCAGGCGGAGAAGGCAGAAGGAGTTCCAGGCAGAGGGGACATCACGGTAAAGGCCGAGAGGTACAGCAGAACAGTGAAGAGGGTGCCACCCCCACGGTGTAAGCTCTGGGGGTGCAGACACTGCGTCTGTGACATCACTGTTGTGTCCCCAGTGCTGGACAATGTGTGGCATCTCGTAAGGGCCCCACGCGTGGGTAAATGAGGTGGGGGCTGCACTGCTCTGCCTTCCTCTTTTCACCCACTGCCCCTATTCAGGGTCTCCCACCTAGCCTTCAAGGCCCAACTCAGAAGTCACCTCCTCCCCCCCAGCTTGCTGTCTCCTCCCTGCTTCCTTTGTGTTCTCTGTGAAGGCGTTTCCCCTCTTTGTGTCTTCTCTAGAAAGTGAGGCAGGACCTGGGACTCGATTCTCTCTCCGAAGACCTAGGGCTTCTGCAGAGGGAAAGAAAGAAACAGTGAATGACATCCGTCATGTAGGAGGTGGCAGGGCAGAGGCGGGCGTCGAGCTGAGCCAGAGCACTCACACCTGGGTGATTATCCCTGTCCTTGCGACCAGCTGAGAGACTGCACAGAGCCTTCGGTTCCCCGCCTGCAAAATGTGAGAGCAGTGCTTCCTGTCATGCGGGGCCACTGGGGATAAGCGAGGCCCTACCTAGGAAGGGTCCAGGCAGTGTGGGGCTGGCGTTCATAGCCCTTTTCCAGGGGTGATACTGTTCCCCTCCCTCCCTCAGAAAGTTCAGAGGTGGTGGGACCTGGTGAGGAGGGACCTGAGCTGTAGAGCATGGGGTGAGGTCTCTGGATACTTGGGCCACCAAGCAGCAGCCTGGGCCAGGCAAGCGGCTTGGCTTGTTTCCCTCTTTCTAACAAGGTTCCCTGCCCCCTTGTGGTTACAGAGCCACAGGAGGGTGAAGACGGGACAGTGTGGAGAGAAGGGGGAGCCTTCAGACCCACCAGCTGAGTCTCAGTACCTTGGGGCTGGGGTGGGGCCGGGGGCCGGGGGTCTGCTTGCCCAGGCCCCTGCCCAGCATGGCCCCCTCCCCACCCCCACTGCTGCCAACTCCAGGGACAGCTTGTAGGAAGATTATGGCCTAATCTCTTGCAGGTTACACCCAAGGCCTCAGAATGGGCTGCCCGGGCAGGGGAGAGGAGAAGGGAGCCTCCCCAGACCTGACCCCGCCTCAGCCCTGCGGCTCCACACGAGCCTCTTCAGGAAGCCGGGTGGCTTGCCTGATGCCCATCATGTGCCCCTGCGTTGGCTTCAGCCATTTTCCTCATATGACCCCGTGGGAGGCAGGGCCCCATTCCCATGAAGGGGGGCCCTTGGCAGTCTGACTCATCCCTCAAAAGCACAGGTCCTTTGCTCACACGGCCTTTCCCTGGGGCCCAGGGGGCAGGATCAAGGACTTTGGTAGGAACACTGACGTGACAGCAGGTTCAGCTTGAGGTGAGGGAGAGGACTCAGCAGCCCCCCCTTTTTAGGGAGTGAGCTCCCCATGGTCAGAAGTGTGCAAACAGAGGCCCAAACCAGGGATGCCGATTCCTGTGCTACCTGTAACTCTGCACGTCTCAGGCTGGCTGTTCGCTCCCCTCAAAGCCTTTCCTGACCCTCCCTCTGGTCCGGGGAGGGGGGAGATGTTCCCCCAAAAGGGACATATGTGTATAATGATGTAACCAAGGAAATAAACTGGAGTATCCAGGCTTCTCTGAGCGGCTGTCTTCTCTGAGAGTCGGATGTTGAGAAGGAACCAGCAGGAGCTGGCCTGGAAGGTCTGGGGAGCTCTGGGTATTCTAGGCAGTGGGAAAAACCAAGTGCAAAGGCCCTGAGGCAGGAATGAGCCTGGGAGGGAGCTAGAGGAGAGTGGGAGAAAGGAATCCGAGAGGAAGGCTGGGCAGGGTATCCATCATGGAGCTGGAGGTGGGTAGATGGAGCAGGGGATGAAGTGTTTAAAAGGAACTTTCCAGGGGCGCCTGGGAGGCTTCGTCGGTTAAACATCCGGCTTCGGCTCAGGTCATGATCTCATGGTTTGTGAGTTCGGGCTCTGTGTCGGGCTCTGTGCTGACCGCTCAGAACCTGGAGCCTGCTTCAGATCTTGTGTGTCTCTCTCTGCCCCTCCCCCGCTCCTCCTCTCTCTTTCGCTGTCTCAAAAATGAATAAAAACATTAAAAAACATTGTGAGGGACCTTTCCAGCTGCTGTGAAGGGGATGGTGCAGGGGCAGGAGTGGACACAGAGCCTGGGAAGCTGCAGCCATCGCCTGGCAAGAGGCGGTCATGGCCTGGGCCAGTGTGGGGGCCAGGAGGTCATTTGAATGACTTGGTGCAGGATGAAGCAGTGGACCTGGCGCCGCACTGGATGGCATTTGAGGGTGAGCCCAGCGTGGGGCCCAAGCTCCTGGGTGGGAGCCAGTGTGCAGAGGGATGAGGGGCACTGGAGGTCCCTGGAGTCTGGAGAGGTTGGACATGAGACCAGTGGCCCAAGTAGAGGGACCTCTGAGCCCACCTAGGAGGCCGGAGAGGAGGCTGTCATGGGTTGGACAGCACTACAGCGAGGTGGGCGGAGCGCTGGGGAGCAGGTCCACTGGCTGCCTGCGGGGCAAGGTGGGGGCGGGAGCATGCCCCAGTAGAGGGTGAGACGGGCAGCGCCCCCCTAAGCTGGCAGGACTTCTCTACAGCTTATCTGGGGGAAACCCAGCGTGTGCCCAAAGATGGTCAAAGCCAAACTCTGGGGCATTCCCGGCAAAGAGCAGCGACCTCTGTCCCTCTCACTGGTTTGGCCCAGCTCTCCCGGGAGTGAGGCAGCCTGATGTCCGGCAGTGGCCTGGGCATGGCCTGCCAGCCCCGTGTGCAGATGTGGAGTAAAGAAGGCCCGGCCCCTCCTGCACTGGGGGGTGGTGACACGGCCCGGGACGGCAGGTGTCCCTCCTGGGACTCGTGCTCATCCTAGAGCTTGGGACCTGGACGTCACTACTGGGGAGGCAGCTGAAGGCAGGGATTTGAGTTACCTTCTGGAGTGGGACTGGAGGCGGGCAGGTCTGGGCTGGAGCCCGGTACCCTGCTTAGCTGCTCTGGGCCAGCCAGAGCCCAGGCCCCTCTGGGCCTCAGCCTCTCTCTCCGTGAAATGGGCCAAGTGAGCATGATTTGTGGGGATGTTTTTACATTTATTTTTTCCTTAGAGGTTCCGGTGAGGACTAACGGAGGTGACTTCTGTCAGGCACTCCCAGTGGACACAGGGCCACTGCAGAGACCGTGGGTTAGCTCAGAGTCTCTCGGGAGAGACAGACCCATAAATGAGTCCCAAGCAGGATGTGCAGGGTCAGGGTGGGGAAGTGACTGGGAAGGAGGGCATCCCTGCTAGGGAACTGCCAGCTACCAGCCGGGTTTTGAAGGGTGAGAAGGAGTTTGATCCTATTTAAAAGATGAAAAAGGTGGGGAAGGGCATTCTAGGAGGCAGGAACAGCGGGTGCAGTTACCAGACAGCCTGCAGCTGTGCCAACCTGGCATCTGGGCTGGCTGAGCGGGGCGAGGGCGGGTCTGGCACTCCTGGGGTCTCCGTTTCTGTGTCTCTGAATCCAGCACCCCAAGATCCTGAAATGCTGAGATTCTGAGACACCTTCCGATGTGTTTTTCTGAGTTTGACAGAGCCCGGCTCTGACTACCATCTGGAATCCTTTTTTTTTTTTCATCCATTTTTAAAAAGACTCAGGATTGGATTATAAGGATGGTGAAAAATCGGCCTTGGCCCATTTACATTGGTGCCTTTTATTTTCCCCCCTCTCCCATAGCATTTGCTGTAGTTCGAGGAAAAGGGATTGTTTCTCTCGTGTCTTCCAGTGACCAGCGGCCTCCGTGGGCCCTCCCCCGAGGCCGTCCTGTGCTGCCACCGCTGACCTGTCTCCCCCCCACCCCCCAGCAGATCCGCTTTTTAGGGAGAGTTTGGCCACAGCAGCGTAGAATTTCATTCTGGTTTAATTTCCGGTTCCCTGGTGGCAGCTCCTCGCGCTCCCTGCTGCCGCTCCTGCCTTAGCAAGTCACCCTGGCGGCCGCCTGACCTGGCTTTGGTCTCAGACAGACTTGGACCTGAGTCTGTATCCACCCCAGCCGGCAGGTCCCCGCACACAGCGGGAAGATGAAAACAAGGATGTGGACTGCGTAGAGTTAGCAGCATGTATTTCAGGCACCTCGTGGGTCCTGAGGGAGCCCCCCTTCCTCCCACCCTACGGGATGTGAGCTTGAGGCCCCTCCCTGCTCTTGGGGGCTCCCTCCCACGTAGGTGGAGAGACAGCCGCTAAATGGAGTCGTTAACCCCGGGCTGACAGGGTCCTGGGGGGAGTTCGGGGACCACAAGGGACTAGTTGTGTAGCCTTGGCAACGCTTCTTTCTATAGACTCTCAGGCCGTGTCTGGGTGTGTCCCCTGCTCTGGCCCTGCTGTCCAGCCTGCAGAGGGCCTTGGCGGGCACACCTGTTCCCGGGGGCCATTGAGCCCCGCCCTCTGCGCCCTGCCCTTTGCTCTCCCCCTCATCCCCACTGCAGACCTGTCAGCAGATCCTGGTGGCTGTACCTTCCCGCACACAGCACTCACCGCCCGCGTCCCACCACCCCCGCCACCGCCACTCCCTGCACCAGCCCAGCCCCTCGAGCCGCTTCGCCCCCCCAGAGGGTCTCCCCGCTTTCACCTTGGCCTTACACTCTTCTCTCTGTTTCGCCCAGGGTGGCTCTTTTCAGACCCAAGTCAGGTCAAGTTCAATCAAGCCTGAAGTGGCTTCTGAGCCCACCGGCCCTTCAAGGCTGTGCGGGCCGGGCTCTGCCTGCCTCGGCAGCTTGCCCCGCCGCCATGGGGCATGCCCTGTGCGGCTAGAAACCGCTTTCAGAGAGGAAACCGTGGAAAGGGCCAGGGGTGTGGGAAGGTGGGGAGCAGGAACTGGCGGCAGTGGTGGGAGGTGAGGCCCAGGAGATGGGCGAGCGGCACACGGCGGGTCTGGACCACCAGCCCTGGAAGCTTGGATTGTGTCCCGAAGGCAGCAGGGGGACTGTTTCAGGGACCTTCATACTGCGGGGCAGGGACGGTGAGCTGCAGGTCCCTCCACCCCCTGTGACTCCTCTCGGGGTCCCACCCACTGGCCTTGCCACCCCCCCCACTCTCCCTCACTCCCCGCCGCATGCACCTCCAGCCAGGCTCTTCTCCCACCTTCGGCCTTTGCCCTTTCTGTTCTGCCTGAAACACGCTTCCCCCCTCTTGGCAAGGTTGGCTTCTCAGCCCAGCGCAAAAATCCCTGCCTCGGGCTCCCTTCCCTGACCACCGCGGCCTCCCTCCCGCACGGCCACCATTGCTTTGTTATCTTCCGCTTGTTTCATGTCACTCTGGTGTTTTGGGGCGTCGACTCCACGTGTCATGCAGGTCCCCATGGGCGTGACCTCATCCATTCCTCACAACACGCCAGTGTGCCAGGGGCTGTGGTGGCTGGGCTTTCCAGATGAGGGGACCGAGGCTCCGAGAAGTCACTTGCCCACGGTGACTTTGACCCGTGAAGGATGCCTGACCGTGGAGCACGCGGTCTGCTGGGATGGACGGGAGGCCCGGAGCAGGCACGGAGCTCCTCTGCGCTCCCCGGGGGCCCGCAGGCTCTTTGGAGAGTGTTTTGATCATGTTCCTCCCCCTCCTGGGGACACACCATCTCCAGCACGTGCCTTCTCCTGGCCTCCTCAGGGACTCCCTGCTTCTCTCCCCCAGGAGGGCCCTGTCTTAATGGTTCCTCCTCTGCGGTCCCCAAAGCCCCAACGTCCGCCCGCCTGCTTCCCTTTCCAACCCCTCCTGCCCCCTTCCTTTGGAAGGGGGCCTACCCTTGTTCCCACCCCTGGCGGAGCATGTCTGCTCCAGAGGGCCTTCCTGGTGCTCTGCCTTCTCTCCTCACGCCTGTGGAGAAGGGAGTTAACCCTTGCTCAGCCCCGCTGTGCTCTGCTCTGCTCAGGGTCCGTGCGTGTAACTCTCAGGAGCCCTGAACAGAAGGTTATGTTTTGCTGAGGACCAATCTGAGGCTCAGAGAGGTTAAATCGTTTGCCTGAGGCCACACAGCATAAGCAGCAGGCCTGGGATTTGACTTCAGCCACGTTGTGTGACCCCCTTGGGGTCTGGAGTGCCCCCTCTGATCAAGGAACTTTTCCATTCTGCTGGATTGGGGACGTGGGGTGACATCAGATTCCCAACCTGGCAGTTGGTAGGAACCCTGTGGATTTGTCTTGGCGCACAGGTCCACGGAGGCTGTGTAAGTGGCAATCCCGGCGTTGTGTTGTGCGTAACCCAAGCAGCTGGCCACGAGGGAGCCTGGCTTCTCTCTCCCGTGCCTGCCTTGCGTGTCGAGACTGTGTCAGTAGCCCAGGAGTCCCTTAGACAATTGCTGTGAAGTCAGGACTTCCTGCCTCTCCCCTCCTGTGCCCCTGAGCGACAGACCTGTCACTCCGCCACACTCCTGGCCCCTCAGGTGTCTGGAAAGACTACACCTCCATCAGGGCCCACCGCCTGAGGCTGAGAGTCAGCTGAGTCAGGTGAGACAGAGCACAGGGCTGGGAATCCGGACACTTGGGTTCAAGTTCAGCCTGTACTGCTGACAACAGCGCCACCTACACTTTCTGTGCCTCTGTTTCCCCGATGTCGCTAAGTGGGAGCAGCACCAGGTGCCCTGTGTACTCCACGGGGTGATCGCGAAGATGGAGAACGGAGAGCCTGCACACCTGCCTGGGTCTGGACCGTGGCTGTGTGCATATTTCCAAATTTGGACGGGCATATCTGGGCTCACAGGAACCGTGGCCCGCCTCCGTGCCCCTGGCTGAGCCAGGAACAGCCCTTGATCTTTTCTCTGATTGCAGAAAAATTCACATACCATGCAATTAACCATGTTTAAAAAAAATTTTTAATGTTTATTTTTGAGAGAGAGAGACACACACAAAGTGTGAGTGGGGGAGGGGCAGAGAGAGGGAGACCCACAATCTGAAGCAGGCTCCGGGGTCTGAGCTGTCAGCACAGAGCCAGACACGGGGCTCAAACCCAGGAACTGTGAGATCATGACCTGAACCAAGTCAGATGTTTAACCGGCTGAGCCACCCAGGCACCCCCACAATTAACCATTTTAAAGTGCACGTTTCAGTGGCATTGATGTTGTGCAACTGTGTCACCTCTGTCCAGTTTCAGAGTTTTTCATCATCCATAAAAACGCTTGGTACTTATGAAGTAATCGCTCCCCATTCTCCCCTCCCCCAGCCCTGGGCACCTCTAATCTGCTTCTCGTCTCTGTTTTGCCTGTTAGGGGTTTTTGTCCTTAACATTGACTTTTGTGTTTGGCTTCTGTCACCTCTTTTTTCACTCTTTTAAGGCTCATCCAGCTGTAGCACGTGTCAGAACTCGGTTTTTTTTTAGTCTGTTTGTTTATGGCTGAAAAACCGTAAACAAACCACACGGGCCCCTCCAAGGGGCAGCTCAAACCTATGCAGCGGTTTCCATCGGAGGGAGCAAGTAAGAGGCCGCAAGAGAGGGCGAGCAAGATGGAAGCCAGCGCCCTTGTGGTCTTGTGAGATGGTATCCATCACTTCCTGCGGGGTTCCGATGATGAGTCACAAGGCCCAGCCCCCACTCGGGGGGAGGGGGGGAGGAGGTTGCACAAGGGAGTGAATGCCAGGAGGTGGGGTCGTGCTGGCCCCAGAGGGTTGTTGGGGGGCTAAGTAGGGGACCACGTGTGCCGCACTTGGGGTAGTGCCGGCAGCCCTGTAACTGGCAGGATCGCAACTCCTGTTACTTTCTGATTCACCCCTCCTTCCACTTGCCAGGGTCTGGGCAACGGGGAAGTGGGGGGCCAAGGACAGGACCTGAGGCTCCACAGAGGGGTGGGGGGCACCAGACGGGCATGTGCCAGCGTCCGGAGGAGTCAGCCTAGAAGGCCTGGGAGTGGGGGCTCAGCAGGTTCACCTCCATTCTGGGAGGCCGGGTCCAGCTCTAGAGGAATCTTGGTGTCAGGGCCCAGGAAGACCTCCCAGCACCTGGCTGGTGGGTTGGCAGGGCCAAATCTGTGGTCAGAGGGACCCGTACTGCCTAAGGCTGAGGAAGGAAGTGATTGTCCCTTCCTGCACCGCGTGACCCTAAGCAAGTCCCCCGGACCTCCCCTCTGAAATGCCTGTTTAGCACCAGCCTTGCAGCTGCTGGGGGTGAAGAGGACTCCCTGGGGCAGGGGCAGGCAGCAGGCCGAGGGGAGTGGCCTCCCCTTCTCCAGGCCTGGTCCTGGGCGGGGAGCTGCCTGGATCTCATGCCTGCCCGCCCCGCCCCGCCCCGCCCCTCCCCCCACAGGTGTTCTCCATTGTGGTGTTCGGCTCCATCGTGAACGAGGGTTACCTCAACAACAACTCGGGGGGCGAGAAGTTCTGCATCTACAACCGCAACCCCAACGCCTGCGGCTACGGCGTGGCCGTGGGCGTGCTGGCCTTCCTCACCTGCCTGCTGTACCTGGCCCTGGACGCGTACTTCCCGCAGATCAGCAGCGTGAAGGACCGCAAGAAAGCCGTCCTGTCCGACATCGGTGTCTCAGGTGAGTCCCCCGCCCCGGTGGGCACGCCCCCTCCAGCACGACAGAGCCTGCAGAGGGCTGTCCTGGCCACGGGCTCCGTTAACCCTCACGCACACCTAGGAGGCAGCTGTCCCCCTTAGCCCATTTTCCAGATGAGGAAGCTGAGGTGCGGGCAGGCGCGTGAAGGGACAGACTTGGGGTCACGTGGCTGGCAACAGGGAGTGGTGGGACCAGGGCTGGGCCTGAGGCCCTGGAGCAGCCCACAGCCCTGGAGCAGGGACGGGACACAGCGTCCCTTCCCTCAGAGGCCTCTTCTGTGCCGCCTCCTGTGGTGGAGAAGTAAGACAGGACCGACGGCCTGGCACACAGTCCCGGCCCAGGGAGGGTCAGGACCTGACGTGACCTGCCGCCCTGGTCCTCCAGAAACAGCCTTTGGCAGAGATGGCCTGACCTCTGTCCCCACGAGTTCTGAAGTCGGTTCACTGGGCCCTTTGGTTGGGAGCCAATGGGGCTTTGCCTGTGGTCTCGGGCTCTCTGGCTGGGCCCCCCCGACCGCCCCCATTTCTGGGCCTGGGATCCTCAGGATGAGCCTGGCTGACCGTAAGCAGGGAGACCAGTCCCTTAGACTGGAAGGATACAGTGAAATTAATGGTTCTCAAGCTATGTTCCACAGAGCCCCAGGGTTCCCCAGCAGTGCCTGTAGGAGATGTTGGTTTCTTGCTACCCCAACCCCTTGGCACACACACACTTTGTCTGAGCAGCTCTGGTCCTCTCTGGGTAGACCCTGGGTACCCTCCGAGGATAAGCTACCCCCCCCCCTTGCCCAGCCTCCTCCTCCTCCTCCCTCTGCCCAATGTTCTGAGAGACTCCAGTTGGCTAGGGGGTCGGATCAGTGCTCCTCCCAGACTGCCCCAGGGCAGACTCAGTCCCTGGGGGCAGGGGATTCAGCCGGGAAATCTGTGTACGGCTGAGATGGCAGAAACACCCGCCTACGCTGACTGACTTTTCTTTCTGTCTCCCTCCTTCCCTCCCCTCGCCGCCCCTGCCTCTCCCTGGCTCTGCTCCTGGCCTCGCTGTCTGCACGGCCTGCTCCTCTCTGTGGTCTCTCCCATTCTTCGTCTGACTGACCTCCGTGTTCTCACCTCACCTTCCCTGTGCTCCCCTCTCTGACCCCCCTGTCCCCGCCTCTCCCTTTGGGGGTGGGGGAGTGTGGGAGGCATGCTTCTAAACCTCTCCCTGTTGCTCGCTTCCCCCTAATTCCTCCCAACTCGCCCTCTCTCATGCATTGGCCCCTTCTGCCCGGCCCTGGTGGACACCCCAGCCTTCTGGGCCTTTCTCTGGTTCGTGGGTTTCTGCTTCCTGGCCAACCAGTGGCAGGTGTCCAAGCCCAAGGACAACCCGATGAATGAAGGCACAGATGCGGCGCGGGCTGCCATCACCTTCTCCTTCTTCTCCATCTTCACGTGGGTGAGTACGCAGCCCACCCAGCCCACCCCGCCGGGCTCCCAGGCGGGCGGCCTTTCAGCTCAGCCAGGGACTGCATTCCACCTCCTGGAGCCCGAACGTGACCGCGGCAGGGCACGGTCTCTCCTCAACTGTCCCACAGGACTGCTTCCTGGGAAGGAGGCTGCTGCCATTGCCAGCAAGGTCACCCAGCGATGGCAGACCCTCGCTTTGGCACAGAGCCACCTTCCAGGGGTCACAGACGCCCCTCCCAAGCCCTCTGGTAGCTGGGTAGCTGGGCGTTTACTAGAACCTTTTACAGAAGGAGAGATAAGGCTTTGCAGTTCTGAGGAAGGAGCCCAGGCCTAGGTGTCCGGAGACCTGGGCCTCCCCTCTGGGCTCTTCTGGTTTTCCAGCCTGTTATCTTCCCATCTCTAATATCAGAGGTTGGGTCAGGGCAGGGGCCGGGGTGGGGGTGGGGGGGTCACAGTCTCAGATGTCGTGTGGTAGGCAGCACGTGAGAAAGTGTGAGTGGGCCGGGCAGCAGGTGCATGCCTCCAAAAGGACACCTTCGACCCCTGTTCCAAAGCAGGAATAGGGACCCACACAGGCCTGGTCTTCCCAGTTTTCTAGAGAATCCAGAAATCAATTTCTATGAGAAGCCTGATCGTTATATGTTGGCAATTTGTTCAAGTTAAAAACAAACAAACTACCACGTGAGTCAAAGAAAACGTGTCTCTGGGCCCAGCTGGCCAAATGGCACCCATTGGCAGGCTCTGGACCCAGTGGTCTCCAGCACCTGCCAGAATGACAGCAAGGCTGTGCCCTCTTTCCCACGGGTTTCAGGTCACCTTAGTGCATTTCCTCTCTCCTCACCTCCCTCCTGCAGATATCTGGGTCACCTTGGCTCAGGCCCCCATCTCAAGGGCTCTCCTGCCCCTGCGTGCGGCCCCGTCCCCTCCAGGCCTACCAGCAGCCCTGGGCCCAGCCTTCCACAAGGAGACGCTGGGGGGCGAATAAGGCAGCCCTAGCCCTTCCTGTGAAACCTGCTGCAGCCAGGCCTCCTTGTCCCTCTGCCCTCCTGGGCTTGTCCCGGAGTGACTTTCTGCCCTGAATAGCCCGTCTCCCAGTACAACATTAGGAGCCAGAGTCCGGAGGGGAGCACATGTGGTTCAGGCCCCAGCACGCCAGCTGTGGTCACAGCAGCTGTCTGTGTCCTCAGGGCTGGGCAGGAAGAATCAGGTGACCCCGGGGGATCTCAGACCAGAGACGATGCCCCGTGTATGGGAACCACAGCCCACTCAGTTCCACAGGGAGAGGTGTAGAACAGGGAGCCCTGAGATGGGGGAGGAGCTCGCAGAGGAGGAAGAGGAGTGATTGGACGTCAGGACTTCCAGGGGGCAGGTCCGAAAGCCTGACTGACAGGTGCCCACAGAGGCCAGCTTCCCTGCTGGCCCTTCTGCCTTTCCTGGCCCTTCCCCACTGTCCTCACCCCTGCTCTCTCCTGGCAGAGCCTGACCGCAGCCCTGGCCGTGCGGAGATTCAAGGACCTTACCTTCCAGGAGGAATACAGCACACTGTTTCCCGCCTCAGCACAGCCATAGGCCTGCCTGGCTTCCCGGGGCAGGGAGTGCCCTGGACCATGCCCCGTGGCAGGCTGGGGGGGCAGTCTACGGCCTGAAATTGGCCAGGATGCCAGGGCACGCAGGGCAATGGAAGGCTGGCTTGAGAAGCCAGTTAAGACTCGCCACTTACTCATTCATTGCCTCCTTTATTTTTCCAATGTCCGTTCATTCAGTAAACATTTATTGAGCAGCTGTTTTGTGCCTAGTGATGAATCAGACAGGGTCCCTGGCCCCAGGAGCCCCCAGGCTGGGAAGGGGAGGATAAACAAATTGAAATCTCCCTCAAAGAGACGACCATGGGCTATTAGAGGGTGCGTGTTGGCTCTATATGTGGGCTACTGGTGTGCTGAGGTGTGGGCACAGTGCGACCTTACAGTCCCCATGGAGGCTGGCTGCTGATGGGGACCTGGCCGAGGACATCAGAGGACTCTGGGTCTGGCCCTGCCCTTGTAGGCTGGGTGACCCTGGGCAAACCCCTCTACCTCTCTGAGCCTCAGTTCGCTACCCAATGGACCAACCGCTCTGGGCTATTGTGTGGCTGACCCAAAGGCTGGCCCAGGGCTTGGCACAGAGATGCTCAATAAATGTAGTCTCTTGTCATTCCTCCCTCCATCCATTCCCTCCAAGGAGTCAGAGACACCTTCCTAATCTCTTCTTTGGTGGCGATTCCGTGGTGAGTCCTTGTTCTTCCAAAAGACCTTGACCTGCAGTTCTACACAGTTTGGGGGCCTTTAGCTGCCTGGGCAGGAACCAACCATCTCCCCACTCTGCAGGAGGTGAGGGGGTATTAGAACAAACAGGCCCCCAGAGCAAAGCATAAAGAGAGTGAGCTTCCTAATGCTAGAGGCAAACAGGTGCTCACAGCTTGCTGCAGAAAGGTTCCCCGCTCTGAAGAAGCAGGGCCAGGTGGGCCACCAGGTCCCCGGGGCTCTGAGCAGAACTCTCAGCCTCCCCTCTGCGCCCGAGTCCAACAGGGTCCCATGCCCCGGCCCCGCCCCCATGCCGTTGTGCTGTGGCTTCTGGAACTGGCTGGCAAGGGAGGCCCGATCCTCTCAGCTCAACTCCTTTGGGGCTGGTCTGCCTTTCTCGGGCTCCCACACTGCTTTAAACAGCCAGGATTCAGGAAGGGCTGCCCCTCAGAGCTTTGACCAGTGACACAAATCAAAAGTCAGTGCCTACAGTCACCGGGCTTCTGGAACTTTCTAGAATAAAATGCCAAGCCCACTTCACCCCTGCCTCTCACCAGATGGCCCTTTCAGCTTCCTGATCAGTTTATTCCTTTGTGAGGGGGCTGATCAATGGGAAGGGGAGGGCCCTGGCCTGGGAAGGACCCCAGTGATCAGGTCTGGGTTCCGGCATTAACTCTGCCCTGCAGTCTCCCTTAACTAAGCCTCAGTCCTGCCAGCCCAGAAATGGGTATGTAGAGCATTAGCATCTTTCCATCACAGGCAGATTACCTTCCGGAAAGATCGTTGGAGAAGGCTTTCAATGTAAACCTAAAAACTATGTTTTAAATTCATTCCCCGGTTTGGGGTGGTCAATGTCACTGTTCTTAATAACAACGTAATAGCTTTTACTGAAAAAGAATTTCCCACCTATGTACATAGGCTTGAGACAAGTCTTTCCCAGCTAGGTCATGGGAAGAGGACTTCATTGGTCAGATAAGGTCGGCAAATGTTGCTTTGCCACAGTTTTCCCCTCGGGGAGCCCAGTAGACATTAGTCAAGGCTCTCACAAGTCCTGTGGTCCCCAAACTTACTTTACTCTGTGGAACTCGGTTTCCCAAACTTGTTTGACCAAATGTTCCAGTTAAAATTAGGTTCAGCAGCAAACAAAATTGTAAATAGCAGTGGTTGAAATGAAGTCCGAGTCTGAGAAGACAGTCCAGGATTGGTGTGGTGGCTCCAGAAGGCTTCAGTGACCCAGGCCCCTTCCGTCCCTACAATTAGCTCTTGGAACCTCATGGCCCTGCGTGGCTGCAGGAGCTCCAGCTGCCACATCTGTGCTCCAGGCATCTGCTCAAAGGGCAGGACAAAGGGCTTGAGCTGATGTGCTGGCCAGAACTTAGTCACATGGTTTTACCTAGCTGCGGGAGAGACAAGGTGGCTTTTAGGAGATGGCGGCACTTTTCCAGCATGCCCAGAAACTTTCTCCTCGCTCTGTGTGACACCCCTAAGAACACAGTTTGAGAAGGATGTTGTGGCCTTTGGGCCACTTAACCACTCCACTGTGGAAAATTTTTGGTGACCTGTAGTAATCTCTGGGGTTGGGGGACATGGGAAAGGTGACTTGTGACGGTCCTTCTGGCTGGACGGTGCGGTTCTGGGTCTCTTAAGGGCTGGCTACAAGTACAGACTTCCTCCCCCCCAGTCAAGCTCAGTTTCATCTTTGTTGCTTTGAAGACACTTAACCCTCTATTGCCTGCGTCCTGTGAACTAACTGCCACTAACCCAGCGTTCCTGTCTGTCTCTCCTCTAACCGTCCCCTCCTGCCCGTCCTCGTCCCCGCCGGCCCCCATCCCCAGGCCGGCCAGGCCGTGCTGGCCTTCCAGCGGTACCAGATTGGCGCCGACTCGGCCCTCTTCTCCCAGGACTACATGGACCCCAGCCAGGACTCCAGCACGCCTTACGCCCCCTACGTAGAGCCCAGCACCGGGCCGGACCCCGCTGGCATGGGCGGCACCTACCAGCAGCCGGCCAACGCCTTTGACGCCGAGCCCCAGGGCTACCAGTCACAGGGCTACTGAGCTGCAGTGACCGCCTGCCCCTCGCCTGTCCCCACCCCAGCCCCGGCCGCCCCAGCCCTTTCCCCCTGCCCTCTCTCAGACCCCCACCCCCACCCCGCTCCTTCCCAGGCTGCCCTGCCCAGTGCCTCAGCAGCTTCTGGGTCATTCCACTGAGGTCCAGGGCTGCTCGGGGCGGGGCAGGGCCATATGTGTGTGCGAGCCTGTCCGGCGGGGATGGAGGTGTTCATGTTTGTTCACTGTGTCCTCGAGGGTTCGTTGAGTGCCTGCTGTGTGTCAGGTGGATGCTAGTGCAAAAGAGATGGTCCTGGAAAGAGGGAAGACGAGGGACAGAGGAGGCCTCGTGCGTACCAGAGGTGGGGGTGGGGCGAGAGAGAGAGAGAGCTGGATGATGCTGGAGGTTTTGGCTCCGGGGCGAGTGTGAGCTCATGCAGGACACTGGGGGCTGTCACCCGCCGAGTGACAACAGCCCTACTACGGGTGTAGGGGCTGTGTCCATTTCATGGTTGAGGAAAATGAGGCCTGGAAAAGCCAAGGTCACTTGCCCAGGGTCACTCGGCAGCCAGTGAGAGAGTTGGCGCCAAGCTCAGGCCACCTGACTGCGGAGCACTTGCTGTCCCCTGTCCTCCCTGCCCTCCCCATCCCCCAGCCTGGTGCTCCACCGCTCAGTGCTGTCGTCACACTCTGGGAGGCCCTGGGGACCTCTGCCCGTGAAATACCCTGATTCTGCTGCAAGCCAGGGGCCTGTTCTGCCTGGCTGGGACAGCCTCCGCCTCCGAGGTGGGACAGCCCTGTCTCTAGGCCCCTCTCCCCACATCCCCACCACCCCTGCTCTGGCCTCCTGTCAGAGTGGGAAGGCCCAGGGGGGCTTGCCTCACTCGCTTTTTCCCCCCCTGCACCGCCCCCTGCTGTGCGTGTCCCCTCCGGGAGCCCGGGCACCCTCTGTGCGGCCTCCCAAAGGACTGCCCACTATCCCTGCCCAGGGCTGGGTGGACAAGGAGGCCCAGAACGGGGCGCGAGCTGCCCAAGGTCACAGCGAGTAAGTGGTGGGCCTGGGCTTTGCTGCCTGGGGTTCTTGATCCCAGCCATCCAGCAGGTGCCCAATTCCTTGCCCTTGTGACCTCCCAGGAAACAGAACTGATCTGGGACACTGTGTCATCTTTCCCTCGTCTAGGGTTAACCAGGGGCTTGGGCTGGAATTGCCAAGGACACAGAGGGTCCTTCCACTGGCCTTCCAAAAGGCCTGATGAGGGGGCAAGGTGGGAGTCAGAGTAGAGAGAGCAGGGACTCTGGACCCAGCAAGGCCAGCCGTTGAGCTGCTGCCATGGGCCAGCCGGTCCCAGGATGAACGCCGAGAGCCCCTTGGTGCATGGCGGGCTGGGGGTGGGGGTGGGGGGCATGGCCTGTAGTGGAGATGGAAGCAGGTGTCTCCAAGGGCACAAGGAGGGGTGGGGGCAGGGAGAGACTACTGCACAGGCAGGCTCTTCACTGATCCTTGAGAGGTGGGAGGCCTTACAGGATAGAGGGGTGGGGAGACCTGGGGCCCAATGTCCACTGAGCAGGGCAAGGGGGTTGTGGCTTGGCCCGGTGCTGGCCACCCCCACCAGCGGCACCCCATCCCCCCACAAGAATCCTCAGAGGCAGGTGACACTCACTCACTGGGCCGTTGACTCCATGGTTATACCAGGGACTAAGAAGGCATGCAAGCTGGCAGTCCAGAGATGGGCCGCAAACCTGCTGCCACCCAGGGCCCCCCAGAGGGCAGTGTGCTGTATGACAGCGCAGGAAGGGGTGAGGCTCCTCTGGGAGGGGCCAGAGGAGGGGCAGGAGCAGCACTGCAGAGAGGGAGGGAGGGACAGGGAATTCCCTAAGTAGGGAAATAGCACCGCTGTCCCCACTTAACACAAGTGGAAACAGGCTCAGAGTGTGAATGAGTTCGCTGCGGCTCACAGACTTAAGGCCCAGCCCTCTGCGGGGGCAGCCGTGGTGGCAGAGAAACCCAGACGGACAGCTGAGCCACGGCGGGCTGCTGCCGGCCGGCCCTGGGTTTCCACATCTGGCGGAGGCGCTCCGTCTATGGCGCCCCCGCTCCCAGTGGCCCGAGTGGGGACGGGATGAGGTTTCGGTCTCTGCCAGGCCGAGCAGTGGAACCCGCGTGCCAGACCCGGTTTATGGAACAGGTGAAAATGTGTGTGGTTGAGGGTGTGTTTCTGGCAGAGTAAAATTCTGTGCCCGCGCAGGAGGCTGTGAGAACCCCTCCCCCTCCCTCACTCCCCGCCTAGCACCTCCCCTGCTGATGGACCCGGGGAGACCCCGGAGCGGCTGTCCATCCGTTCTCCCCGGGCACCAACTGGCTCCTCGTGATGCTGAGCTGGTGTGCAGGGAGCCACTTAAGGTTCATCCGACCCCGGGGTGTTCCCTGTAGACCTCCTTGCCACCCCAGACTGGGAAGGTTGACAGGACCCCTGCCAGGAGTGAGGGCCACTGAAGCATCTCGCTTTGCATTCCTCCCTCCACCTGGGGTACAGCCCAGCTGTGATCCCCCCACCCCCGTCAGGCTGGCTGTTGGTAGGGGCCAGCCCCAGGTGGAGGGAGAGGACAGAGGGCGGGATTCGGCTGAGACCCAGGGCTCCTGACTCTCCTGGGAGGTTGGTAGTGATGTCCTGCCACTTCCCCTGGCTGAGGACCGCCTCCCAGGACCCCCAAACTGTATTCCAAAACCAGGGGTGTACTCTTGCCTCTCCCTTGCTTCTAAGCCTTTTTATTTATTTTTGGAGAAGCCCCCTCCCCCAGCCTGACCTTGCCAAGTTTAGGTTTCCTGCTTCCACCAAGCACAAGAGAGAGCCCAGGAAAGCTGGGTTCCACGTAAGTTTAGAGTTGCAAGCAGCCTTAGAGATGGTAGAGCCAGCTGGGAAGACAGTGGCTTGTCCAGAGTCACACACAGAGATGGAGTTGTGGGATCCAGGTCTCTTGTCCAGGAGTTCACATTCATCCTGCACAGTCACAGTCTGTCCGTCTGGAGGTGGCTTCTGGTACCTGGGGGTGTAACCATTGCACTAATTCCCCAGGGACTGGCATCTGCTCCCTATTTCAACATTCCCTGGTGAGTTTTGATCTTCAAAGACTTGGGTGTCCCAGGCTTCCCCCATGTAACCAAGAGCCCCCATTTGTTACCCCTTGAGGGATCCTCGACCTTGGCCCAAGACCCCTCTGATTCTCTAAGGAGCAGGAAGAGGGACCACCCTTCCTAATAGTTTGAGGAGGATGATGGGCTGGTCCAGCCGTCTCCCAGCGCCTCCCCTTGATGTGACACGCCCCCTCTCCTTCCCCTGGTGTCCACAGCCCTCGTCTGGGTGTCCCGGCCCTCCTGCAGCGTAACTGCCTGTGTATAGTATAAATATATATATTTTCTATATATAAGATGTATAATATAAGGCTCCACAAATATATCTCTGTGTGTGTGCGTGTGTGCAGTGAATGGCAGTCCCCATCCTGGGCTCCCACTCTGGACTCCGCCCATCACCTGGTTAAGTCTCAAGAGTGAATCCAGTGGCCCCATGGCACCCTCCTTTATGACATCTGTCCATTTGTGGTGAACCAAGTGAAGGTGGTGACTTCTGGTGACATAGTAATAAAGTGAAGACAAAACCTACCAACGGATTGCCGTGTGTCACAGTGTTTTTGTTCTCCATGGGGGTGGCTTGGGATTGCCCAACCCTTCGCTCCCGTGATGTGGCATATGCTTTATTTGTTCATTACTGTACAGTAAAAGTGAGATCATTACAGTTGAAGATAGTACCCCCCAGCACACACACACCCTGCCGCCATTCCCTATCCTGGTCCTTTTCCCAATCCCTAGAGGCAACCAAGAGTCCATCCAGACTTACACATGTGTTTGCACTGTATCTACAGTTAGTGACCTCAGCTGGCACAATAGTTATCCAGACGCTGCTTGACCTTACAGAGTCTTCCAGCAGGGGGCATGCAAACAAAAATCTAAGTAGTGGCTGGTGCGGAGAGAATGTCAGAAAATGCAGGTTGAGACCTGGGCTCAGATACAGGCCCTCTGAGCACGTGACCCTTCATCTGCACTCTCCAGGATGATTAGGGGTTCAGTGGCGGGGTGGGCTGCTGAGTGATCTGGAGAGAGGAACCAAAAGGTGGAGGTCCCTGGCCCAGGAAGAGCTTGGGAGTGGCAGAAGGCAGCTGTGGCAGATACACACAAGAGAAGGAGGGAGAGGCCAGAAGGTATTTAGGGGTCCCCCTGCGTAGTGCCGTGAGCCTTCCATAAGTCTGGTTACAACTGAGTGATGTGGAGACCACTGAAGGGTGGATGGCCATGCTGGTGTGCGTTCTTGTTTTTTTTTTTTTTTTAATATTCCTTTGTTTTGGGGAAGAGCACAAGTTGGGGGGGGGACAGAGGACCTGAAGCAGGCTCTGCACGGACAGGCTGACAGCGGCAAGCCTGAAGTGGGGCTCGAACCCCCGAACCAGGATATTATGACCTGAGCCGAAGTTGGACCATCAACCAACCAAGCCACCCAGGTGCCCCAATCCTGGTGTGTGTGTGTTTTTTAAAAGACCGCTCCTGTGGTCAGAGGGCAACCAAGAGGCTTTTGCCCCTTGTTCAAAGAGGAAGGTCACCATGGACATAGTAAGCGAGGAGGAAATCTAGATATATTTGAGTAAAAAGCCGATCGGTAAGTGATGGACTGAGTAAAGAGGGTTGAGGAGTGTGATAACCACTTCTTGGCAGAAGCGGCAGAAGCGCAGGAACTCAGGTAGTAGGGGAGCAGCAGGTGAGCTGGGTCCTCTGTATCGGCCTGTCCGTCCCAGTCTGGCCACGCCTGCGCCTCGGGCTGTGCGCAAGTCCCGCCTTAGTCCTGCCTTAGTCCCACCGCCCGGCCTCTGACTGGACAGAGGCAAGCACCTGATCCGCAGGCCGCCCTCTCATAGGCTGATGGGTCATGGCCTTGAAGCCATGGCGGCTATAAAGGGCACCTCCCTTCTCCGTGACTAAGCCAATCAGGTTGCTTCCCTCCGTGATGAGGTGAAAGGGTTGGCCAATCGGGAGTGGGAGGAGGCTGGAGGAGCCCGGAAGAGGCACCATCTGAAAGCGCCACGAGTGCTTTGTGGTCTACCAGGGTTCTACCTTCCTCCTCTTGCTTTTAAGGAGGCCTGAGGGTTGAAACTGCTTGCAATCCCAAGAGCGTGACTGTCCCCTGAAGGCGGCTTCACCTGTAACAGCCCTTCCCGGCATTCCCCTCCCCACAACCCAGGCTTCAAGAAGACTAATGAAATTGCCAACCACCAGATAGCAGGGCACACGTGCGGATGTTATTTACATCATTCGTGTTATTACTAGTAACATCATCCACCATTTGTATTTTCTGTTTTCGTCACCATATTCACTGATTTCCTCCCCCTGTAGAGTTACTGAAGCACTTGTCCCATACCTTACCTGCCAAAGAACTTCAAACACTAGAATCTGAATCCGAAGGACTGGGATCTGCCGCGAGGACTGGGGGCTTGAGGGAGGTGGGCGGGGGGGGGGGGGGGGGGGGGGGGGGGGGTGGCGGTTACTACTCAGAAGAATGAGCCTTAGCTGGAGAAGATGGCTTCCAGATTAGGATAAGAAGGACATTGCAGTGGAGAGTGTACCCACAAAGATGACCAGCCGTCAAACAAGTGTTAACACGATGGCTGTTCATTGGACTTGACGAAAATCAATGAAAGCCTGAAAGGGTCTTAACAGAGTCAGCATAATTTGGGGAAATATGAAAATCCTTTTGAAGAAATACTAGTTTTCAGAATCAGGGCCCCTATAAAAATTTCAGGGTCTCTTATTCAAAAAGCAGTTTTTAAAAATGCAGTTTAGGAGCACCTGGGTGGCATCTGACTTTGGCTCAGGTCATGATCTCACAGCTTGTGGGTTAAAGCCCCGCATCAGGCTCTGTGCTGATGGCTCAGATGGCTGCTTCAGATTCTGTGTCTCCCTCTCTCCCTAACTCTCCCCTTCTCATGCTATCTCTCTCAAAAATAAAATAAACATTTAAAAACAATTAAACTGCAGTTTAAGGTACTAATACACATTTTTTCCTTTCAAAATATTTTATTTGTTATAATTAGTACATTTAAAGCCGATGAGACTCATGAAAGTTTGTTTAAAGATTGAAGTCTTTGAAAAATCAATTTTACATATGTCTAAATTTAATATGTAAGTTTATACAGTGACATTTTAATATTTTCTTTCAAATTATCTGTAACTTGTGACGTTTTGCGACACACTGAAAGTGATACTTACATAGCAAGGGAGACACGGTGACCACCAAGGTGGTTCCTCCAGGGTGAGGCGCATACATTGCACTTAGGACACGCTGACCTTTGCGATTTCCCCAGATGTGGGAAACTCAACTGTGCAATTTCTTTTTTTTTTTTATGCTTATTTTCATTTTCGAGAGAGAGAGAGACGGAGCGCAAGTGGGGCGGGGACAGAAAGGGAGGGGGACACAGAATCAAAAGCAGGCTCCAGGCTCTGAGCTGTCAGCAAAGAGCTGGACATGGGGCTTGAACTCACGAACTGCAAAATCATAAACTGAGCTAAAGTCGAATACTTAACTGACTGAGTCACCCAGGCAGCTGTCAACGGTGCAATTTCTTATAGCAGGAGAGAGCATTTGTGTTCTCCTCTGGGGGGAAAAATGAAAGTGACTTTATAATTTGTCTATCATTTTAATGACCTGTTTAGGCACCTGATTGCCGTATCTTTGATTACAAGAAAAAAATGATTTAAAATTGCCTTTCTCATTAATAATGAATCTTCACATGAAAATAGAATGATTTTCTGTAAAATGTGACCTTGACATTTGAGTTCTATTGCTAAACCTCTGAATATTTGCTTTGCAATATTGCAGCAGTTTCAGAACCAGGAATTTTACATCCGGAAGAATTGGCAACTCCCTGGCAGGCTTTATTGCAACATCCACGCGTATGCTTTGGTTTTGTAATAAGTTACTGACCGTTTCCTGCCCAAGTGCTGGCAGTTCGTGTCCCAGACTTAGGCTGCAGAGCTCATGTGTGCATAGATCTACTGGATGGGCCCTTCCATGTGGGGTCCCTTCTCTCGCGATGGCTTTGGTGGACTGCAGCCATAATCTGCTGCTGCCGGTCTGGGCACAGATCCCAGTCTGCCCAGCCATGTGAGTGCACACTGGGTGTGCACCAACTGCTGGGTGCCCATGCTGCCCGCCGCCCGCCATACTTGCTGGCTGGGGCCCGCCTGCTGCCACCTGGTGTATCTTCTCTGTTCAAACACGTGCTTCACTGTCCCATTGGGCTTCCTTTACAAAACACAATTTCAGGGAGAAAATTACTATGAATTTCAAGACAGGGAGAGCAGAGCGTGAAACCAAGAAGTCGGTCCCTTCTGAGAGTGGGGAAGCCTCTGTAACGGCACAGGTCACGTGCCTCTGAGTTCAGCCCTGCCCAGAGTACTGATTCCAGCCCCCTCTCCACTACCCCTGCATTCTCTTCTAAATTGTTTTTTTCTTTTAGTATCCCCGCCAATTAGATAGCAACACTTGATTGCGTGTCCATCATATGGGATGTAATTATAATATAATACATTTGATTTTCATCCAGTTCTAGTTCCTGGCACAGGAGATTCCTTGGAATTTCTGGATGATCCGGTTAAGAGGTGCCCCTTTTGTTGTATATAACAAGCCCCTTACATTCATATCTGTGTGTATATTACGGAGGTAACTTTTGGAAAACCCCTAAAGATGGGTGGGAGGTTGCCAGAGAAATGAGACACATGATTGGAGGGTTGGAAACTTCAGCCTCCCTCCCACCCCTGATCTTTGGGTAGAGGAGAGGGGCTGGAGACTGAGTTCAATCACCAGTGGTCAATGATTCCATCAAGCACGCCTCCATTATGGGACCTCCATAAAAATCCTAACCAAGGGGATTCAGAGAGCTTCTAGATTGGTGAGCCTATCAAGGTGCTGGGAGGGTGGTGCTCCCAGAGAGGGTGTGGAAGCTCTGTGTTCGGCCTCCACTCCACATGCCTTGTCCTGTTCAATTCCTGAGTTCTACCTTCTTTAATAAACAGGTAACAGAAAGCAAAGCACTTTTCTGAGTTCCGTGAGCCCTTCTACCAAATTATTGACTTCTTGGGGGAGGGGGTTATGGGGACTTCTGATTTATACCTGGAAGACCAGACACAAGGGAGGCTGGGACTGTCCATTAGCATCAGAAGTGAGGGCAGTCCTGGGACTGAGCCCTTAACTGGTGGGATCTGACACTGATTCTAGGTCAGTAATGTCAGAACTGAACAGAACTGCCGGACACCCAGCTGGTGTCAGAGAATGGTCGACGTGAGAAAAAAACCCCACGTTTGGTGTCAGAAGTGTTGGTGCAAGTGGTAGTAGAGAAGAAAAAAGTACGTGTGTGGTTTGTTTGTTTTTTAGGGCCAGAGCTATGACAAGCACTTTGTCCACATTTCTGTTTCACTCTTTCAAGGCCTGTGATGGAGACACTAGGTTGAGCCCATTCTACAGATGAGGAGCTGAGGCAGAGAAGTGCACAGCCAGGGTCACACTGGGCAGAGTCTGAAGAATCATAGTGCATTCACCTTCAAAATCCATGCTCGTGGGGGTGCCCGACTGACTCGTCAGTAGAGCGTGTGACTCTTGATCTCAGGGTTGTGAGTCTGATCGCGCACTGGGCGATGAGACTAAAAAAAAAAAAGGTGGGGCGCCTGGGTGGCTCAGTCGGTTAAGTGTCCGGCTTCAGCTCAGGTCATGATCTCACAGTTCATGGGTCCAAGCCCTGCGTCGGGCTCTGTGCTGACAGCTAGCTCAGAGCCTGCAGCCTGCTTCAGATTCTGTGTCTCCCTGTCTCTCTGACCCTCCCCTGCTCACGCTGCCTCTCTCTGTCTCTCAAAAAATAAATAAAAGACATTTAAAAAAAAAGTAAAAAAAAATCCATGCTCTTAGCCACTGCCTTTTGTTAAATTATTTTTATACCAGTATATGGTGGTATTGGTATTTCATAGACCCTTAAAGCCAGTTTTGTGCGAAAATTGCTTTCTGGATCAGCAAAGCCTTCCCCTTTGATCACCCATCCTTCCTCCTCGTGCTTGCCCATCTCTGGTGTTTTCCCAAGCCTGTCCCAATTATGTGTTCTAGAAATGCTACTTCAAACATTTGAGAGCTCTCCGACAGAACCAAAAGCCTTTTCCTCAAGCTTTTTCAAAAGTCTGCAGGCTTTTTCAAACATGACGTCAACTGGCTGGTGGCAGCCGCCGAGCCCTTGCTGTGAACATGGCAGGGTCCCAGGTCACCCTGGGTAAGCCCATCTGGTCCCATTGCCTTCAATGTCCACCATATACTGACCACCAGCAAGCGGATGCCCCCAGCTTGGGCCACCTGTATATCCAACTGTCTGGCCTTACACGGAGACATCAGCGGACGTCTCCCGTTTATCACAGGCAGACCCCCCGATCTTCCTCCCCATCTCAGCAGACGGCAACTTCAGCCTCCATGTGCTCAGGGCAAAATCCTTGGGGCCACCCTAACTCCTCTTTTCCCCACGTTTCACGGGGGACCCACTGGCGGATGCCATCGGCCCTCCCTCGTTCTGACCATCTCTCTCCACTCGGGTCCCAGTCACTCTCGCCCTTCTCCTGGCCCACTGCAGCGGCTGCCCAGATGGTGTCCCTGCTTCCGCCCCGGTGCCCTCCGGTCTGGCCTTGACACCAGCAGCCTGGACGATAATGATCATGATTGCTGCTGCCAGTCTGCAGAGCTTAGAATGTACCAGATCCTGTTCTCAGTGCTTTCTTTATTTTAACTGCATTTAACCCTCAAAATAACCACACTAAGTGATCGCTATTCTTATCTTACAGATTGTGAAACTGAGGCGCGGAGAAATTAGATAACTTGTCCAAGGTCACCCAGTCAGAAAGTGGTGGGATTGCGCTCTAAAGACCAAGGAATTCTCAAGGTGCCTGGGTGGCTCTGTCTGTGGAGCATCCGGCTCTTGATTTCGGCCCAGGTCATGATCTCCTGGTTCGTGGGATCAAGCCCCGCATCCGGCTACTTGGGGTTTGCTTTCTCCCTCTCTCTCTCTGCCCCTCCCCCTCTTGCTCTCTCTTTCTCTTTCTCTCTCTCAATAAACATTTAAAAAATTTAAAGACCAAGGAATTCTTACTCACTAAGCTTTTAAAAATACAATGCATTCAGAGTCCTCTTCTGCCCCAAACTCTCGAGAAAGCTCTCATGGCTTTCTTAGCACAAAGGCCAGAATCCTTACAGTGCCTTTCTTGGCCTCACAGGATCTGCCTCTGCTTCCCCTCCAGTCGCATCTGCTGCCACTCCTCCCCCACCACCCTGTTCTTCCTTGTTCCACCACACTGGTCTCTTCACTGTTCCTAGAACATATCTAGCATGCTCCTGCCTCAGGGCCTTTGCACTTGCTGTTTGCTCTTTCTGGAATGCTCTTCCCCCTCTTTCCAAGTCTCTGCCCACATGATGTGATGCCTTCTAAGTGGGACCATCGCTGGTCATATCTTTAAAATTTTGCAAAGAAAAAAAAAAAGAAATAAAAAAATACAAAATAGAAAATTGTGGGCCAGAAGTGCCTGTCTGGCTCAGTTGGTAGAGTGTGTGACTCTTTTTTTTTTTCATGTCTTTATTATTTTATTTTGAGAGACAGAGACAGAGAGCGAGTGGGGGAAGGGCAGAGAAAGAGAAGAAGACACAGAATCTGAAGCAGGCTCCAGGCTCTGAGCTGTCAGCACAGAGCCTGACACTGGGCTCGAACCCACGAACTGTGAGATCACGACCTGAGCTGGAGTCGGACGCTTAACCGACTGAGCCACCCAGGCACCCCAAGCGTGCAACTCGTGATCTTGGGGTCGTGTGTTCCAGTCCCACATGGTGCATACAGCTTACTTAAAAATGAAACAAAAATATTTTTAAAACATTTTGAAAAAAAATATTTTTAACGTTTTATTTTTCGAGAGACAGAGACAGAGTGTGAGCAGAGGAGGGGCAGAGAGAGAGGGAGACACAGATTCCAAAGCAGGCTCCAGGCTCTAAGCTGTCAGCACGGAGCCCAATGCAGGGCTTGAACTCACAGACTTCGAGATCACGACCCAAGCTGAAGTCAGACGCCCAACCGACTGAGCCACCCAGGTGCCCATAAAACATTTTGGATGTCACCCCTACATTATTTTCCTCCATAACAATTTTCACCACTTGAGCTATGTTTACTTGTTTGCTTCTTTCTTGCCTAGCTCTCCTCCCTGAATTTAAGTCTCATAAAAGGAGATATTTTGTCTCCCCTCTGTCCTAAATACAAAGTCCCTGGCATCTAGTAAGCAGGTGCTTAACTGAGAATTGTTGAGTTAATGAATTAATCTTCCCACCAAACCTCCTCCTTTTCCTGTGTTCACCGTCTCAGAAACGGGCAGCTTCAGCCCTCGGCTACCCGCCCTGGGGGTACTATCCAAGATTGGTCCCTCTCTTTAAAAAAATCAAAGCATCTGCTAGATCTTGTTGACTCAACTTCCTAAATATTTTTCAAACCGTCCACTTCCCACCATCCCTTCTGCCACTTCCTTGGTTCTGCCCTTCTGTAACAGATGCCTGGCATGCATACAAGAATACATCGAGTTTTGCACATTTTGAATTCTTCTGTGTCCTCTCCACCCCATCCCTTTGCGCTGATCCCCTGTGGATCCGATCCGACCCCAGATGTGCTCTCTCACTAGTGCTTTGTCTGAGTAAACCCCTCCCATCCGGGAACCTGGGGGTCCTCCTCCCCTCCAGTCTCTTCCACTTCAAATCCGCTGCCAGTCTTCCTCTTTTCATTTAATTGGATGTTTTTGAAAACTGCTCATTTCCTTTCATCCTCAAGGCCACCTCCTTGGTCCTGGCCGTGATCGCCCCATTTCATCTGGTCTGGGCTGATCTTCCCACAACACAAGGGTGATCATGGGACTCTCCCACTTAAATGAATCCCTACTCTTTTCCGGCCACAGATACCCCTCCCTGACCTGTCTTCACAGCCTCCTGCCGCTCTTGACTTCTGCCTCCCCCCCACCAACACTCCCCTGCTTTGATCACGCCATTCCCTTGGCCATGGATGCCCCTTTTCTCTTCTCTGCCTGCCCAGTTCCTCTCCCATCCTAGACCCAGCTCCAAGGTCACCTCCCCTGTCAGGTCGCCCCTGACTCCCCCCCAACCCCGGCACAGCCTCAGCCCGGTGTAATTACCTTCTTCCCCTGGCGGCCCTCCCATCCAGCCCTCAAGAGCAAGGTCACCTTGGCTGAGGTGCTAACAGGCCAAAAAGAAGTTTTGGGGGCCAAACGGTGAAGCCTGAGTAAGCACCTTCTGTGTGGCTGGAACCGTTCCCAGAATGCCAAGGTCAACAGAAGAAGCATATGACATGAGGAGGGCATAATGGTCCAGAGAAGAGGAGAAGGGGAGAGAACCTGGATGTTTGGAGAGGATTTTACATCCCATGCTAGAGACTCTGAAGATGTTACTTCAATTAATCCTAGTAACATCCCTGGGGGGCAAGGATTTCACAAACAAAGAAATGGTACATAAGGTTTACAGAACGAATAAAGGCAGCATTTCAAAGCAGGGGGAGAAAGGAGAGATTATTCGATGAAAGGCTTTCAGAGCAAATTGGCGATGTTTATGGAAATAATCAGATTGGATCCTGTACAGTGCATTAAACTCCAAATGGAATCAACACCACTAGTTAAGTGAATGTTTACATCAGTTCAAGGTCAGGTAGGTTTTTCTAAGCATAACACAGAAGACAGAGACCATAAAGGAAAATACTGAGGATTTGGTTAGTCAGAATGTAAATGTTTAGTATGTCAAAAAATAAAATGGAAATGGAAAACTGGGAAAAGTATTTCCAACATGTTAAGAGACAGAAATACAGGTTCATGATCTAAACAGACGATTCACAGAATAAGAAACACAAGCATGCCGATATGCAGATCCAGAATAGTCCAGTTTTTCAAATAATCATAGAGATGCAAATTAAATCTAACTGAGGTAACATTTAAAAAAAATTTTTTTAATGTTTATTCATTTTTTTGAGAGACAGAGACAGAGTGTGAGCAGGAGAGGGACCGAGAGAGAGGGAGACACAGAATTCGAAACAGGCTCCAGGCTCCGAGCTGTCAGCACAGAGCCTAATGTGGGGCTCGAATTCACGAACTGCAAGATCATGTCCTGAGCCGAAGTCGGACACTTAATGGACTGAGCCACCCAGGAGCCCATGAGGTGCCATTTTTAATCTACCAAATTATCAAATATTCACTTCAATAAAATTATTCTATCATGGGGTGTCATGATAGAATAATTTTATTAAGTGTATCTTAAAACCGCTGATGCTAGAAACTGCCACTTTACAGGGTATAAATCGGGGGCACCCAGCTGGCTCAGTCAGTGGAGCATGGAGCTCTTGATCTGTGGGTTCTGAGTTTGAGCCCCCCAGTGGATGTAGAGATTGCTTAAATAAATAAACTTTTTTTAAAGAAAAACTTGTAAACAACTTTTACATTCTAGGGCAGGAGAGAGAATTTGCTTGCCGAGAAGATCTTCTCTTTGTTCTGGATTGTTCTGGAAAGATCACCTCCATGGATCCTCTATGGTCAGGAAGCTGTGAAGTCAGAGCTGCTGCTGTTCTTGGGGAAGCCCCTGGCCACCAGCTGCTTTTGACTAAGAAGTTAAGTAGTCTTAAATTATGTAAACTAAGTCTGCTAGTCTGGATTTTCCACTCTAAGCAAGAAAATGGTGTGTGTGTGTGTGTGTGTGTGTGAGAGAGAGAGAGAGAGAGAGAGAGAGAGAGAGAAAGAGAGAGAGCAAGTCAGACCTGACCATTCCTGAGCCACTCACCAGGGTCTGGGCTATCTGACTGCACGTGGTAGGACCGGCCTGACCTTGGGGTTCGCAGCTAAATGTTGTGACCGGGCTGTCCTGAGGGTGGGGGTTGCCCCCGAAGAGAACAAGTATTCACTGTCAAAGTTTTGGGAGCAGAGGCTGAAGCAGGCTTTGGACAGGAGGCCTGATTTTTCCTCCCCCCTGGGAGGTGGGGGGCCTGTGGAAGTCCACGCTCCAGGGAAGAAGGACTCAGTCACAAGCATCCCTGCACTTGCAGAAGTGAGCCAGTCCCTGTACTGAGGCCGATGAGGGCTAAGACAAGAGACAAGCAGGGTGGTCCCAGGGGAGAATCCGAGACTGCAGACTTTGGCAGCGGTGACCTCTGGTTTAAATTGGCCTTTTGGGCGCCTGGGTGGCTCCGTTTGTTGGGCGTCCGACTTCAGCTCAGGTCATGATCTCCAGATTCGTCGGTTCAGGCCCGCGTCGGGCTCTGTGCTAATGGCTCAGAGCCTGGAGCCTGCTTTGGATTCTGTGTCCCTCTCTCTCTATTCCTCCCCTGTGCATGCTCTGTCTGTCTGTCTCTCTCTCTCTCAAAAATAAATAAACATTAAAAAAATTATAACAAATAAATAAATAAATTGGCCTTCTGTTCTCCCCAGACCTGCAGTAAATGTCCCCAGGCTGGTGATAGCCATGTTTTAGGGAATTCTGGGGAGGGTGCTGAGCTGAGGGAAGCCATCTCGGGAGTTGAAACCTGAGATGTCACCAGTTGGTAACATCCTGGTGTCCTGCACAGCCACTCAGGCTGTTTCCATTTGAAACGGGGGATGGCCCAGGGATGGAGAATTTGAGGACCCCTGGCTGCAGGTAGGAGGTAGGAGAGCAGGCCCTTTAAGTGTTAAGTA
This sequence comes from Helogale parvula, assembly GCA_004023845.1. NCBI lineage: Eukaryota > Metazoa > Chordata > Mammalia > Carnivora > Herpestidae > Helogale > Helogale parvula. Next base: position 204,049 of record PJEM01002693.1, read on the forward strand.
AGAGGTGCCTAAGTGGCTCAGTTGGTTGAGCATCCGGATTTGGCTCAGGTCATGGTCTCACAGTTCGTGGGTTCAAACCCTGCGTCGGGCTCTGTGCTGACAGCTCAGAGTCTGGAGCCCGTCTTCGGATTCTGTGTCTCCCTCTCTCTCTGCCCTTCCCCTGATCACACTGTCTTGCTCTATCTCAAAAATAAATAAAACATTTTTTAAAATGTCTTTTAAATAAATAAATGCTGAGTGACTGTGGGGTTCAGAGCCAACAGCCAAGAAAGAATTCTTGATATATCTTTGATGCAAAAAGGCGGTTTTATTTTAGTTTTTATTTCTTTTTAAAAATGCTTATGTATTTATTTTGAGAGAGAGAGAACACAAGTAAGCAGAGGAGGAGCAGAGAGAGGGAGAGAGAGACAGAGATCCAAGCAGGCTCCGTACTGTCAGCGTAGAGCCCGACAGGGACTCGAATCCACAATCCGTGAGATCATGATCAGGACCTGAGCTGAAATTAGGAGTCAAACACTTAACCAACTGAACCACCCAGGGGCCCCAAAAGGTGTTTGTTTGTTTGTTTTTTTAAAGCACAGGGACTGGACCCATGGGCAGAAAGAGCTGCCACGGGATTGTGAGGTGTGGCCCAATTATATACTTTCAGGTTGGGAGGGGATTAGGGACAGCACAAGCCTCCAAGGTACTTTTGGAAGCAAAGTTTCCAGGCCCTTGAGGGTCTAGCTGCTGTTAGAAAAAAAAGCTATTTATTACTGTTTAGTAAAAATTCAATCATGAGACCCTTCAGACTTGGATCAGCGGGCCAAGTGTTTGGAGGATGATTGCCAACATACCTCTTGAGGGGGCGGGTAGAGATCAAGGAGATTCCCAGAGGAATGTCACATGTTAAAACAGGATCTTGGGGGTTGGGGTAACGTTAGGCTAAGATTGCCTTTTGCCCTCAGCAAAGTGTCATCCATCATTCAGGCAGCTTAGCTCCGAGCGGAAGGTCACTCGGCCCGTCTCAACGGCTTGTCAATGGGCTGTACGTTGTAAGGAACTCTGATTTTTTCTTTTGCCTCTGTTTCCCACATCAACTGGAAACCGCACTTCCACTTCCCAACTGTCAGCAAAATCTCACAAGTGAGCGTACTCTGCACAGAATCACAGTACCCTGGATCTCTGGAACACCCATTACCATTTCAAAGTGATGAGGTCTTGCTATTAAATTCGTTAAGGAGGAGAGGCCCATCTATTAACTACAGCCCCGCCCCCCCCTTTTTTTGTACTTCATAATAGACTTGATTTTTTTAGACCATGTTAAGGTCTACATAAAAATGGAGCAGGCACAAGAGGTCCCATACACTTCCTGTCTCCCTGTCCCCAGAATTTACCCGTGGTACGTTGTTTATCACTGATAAGCCAATAATGACAGGTTATTGTTGAGTAGAGGCCATAGTCAACATCAAGGTCCATTCTCTATGTTGTATATTCTATGGGTTTTGACCCATGTACAATGCTGTGCATCCACCATTATGGTGTCATGCAGAGTATGTCCTCTGACCTGCACATCCTCTGCCCTTTACTTACTCATCCCTCCCTTTCTCTTCCTGAACCCCTGGAACCACCGGGTTTTGTTTTGTTTTTTTTAATGTTTATTTTTGATGGAGAGTGTTATAGGTTAACAAACCTGAGTAAAATGGAAACTCATTAACCGGCTGTTTGGGCTTCTGTAAATTGCTTTCTGAATGCATCTCCCCATTCACTGTTCTAACTGCGTGGTAACTGCTGAAACTTTGAGATAAAAGCCTATGTAGCTCTCTGTTAATTATCAGAAGGTGTAACTTCTGCCTGCTTGCTAAGCGCAACCTCACCCCTTTTACTAAGACCTGGCAAAGACAGTTAACTGATGAGAAATCTTCCACATCTCTCGATATCTTTTTTTATTAATTTTTTTATGTCTTTTATTTATTTTTGAGAGACAGAGAGAGACAATGCGAGCAGGGGAGGGTCAGAGAGAGAGGGAGATACAGAATCTGAAGCAGGCTCCAGGCTCTGAGCCAGCTGTCAGCACAGAGCCCGACGCGGGGCTTGAACCCACGAACCGTGAGATCATGACCTGAGCCGAAGCCGGCCGCTTAACCGACTGAGCCACCCAGGTGCCCCAACATCTCTCGATATCTTAGATGTATAACTATGGTTGGCCATTTTAAAGGGATAAACTTGAAGGAGTGGGTTCCCGCCAAAGCTGGCATTTGTGTATTACAATGTAATTGGCCACGATGGAATGCTATGGATTGTAATTGGTTAACTAAATAATGACGTGTTCTGTCCGTATAATCTCACTGCTGCCTTTGTTCAGGGCCATTCTCTGCTCCTTAACGCCAGGGAGATCAGGTTTGACCCGGCCATAATAAAGTATGTGACCAAAAAATAAAATCATGCTTCGCTTCTATTCGGCGTTGGTGGTTTTCTTATAAGCACCCTGCAACAGAGAGAGAGAGAGAGAGAGAGAGAGAGAGCAGGGAAGGGACAGAGAGAGAGGGTGACTCAGAATGGGAAGCAGGCTCCAGGCTCTGAGCTGTCAGCACAGAGCCTGATGTGGGGCTCGAACTCACAAACGGTGAGATGGTGACCTGAGCTGGAGTCAGACACTCAACCGACTGAGCCACCCAGGCAACCCCTCTTTCTTTCTTTCTTTTTTTTTTTTATTCTTTCTAGTTTTGCCTTTTCCAGAATGTCATATAGTTGGAATCATACAGCACGTAGGTTTTTGATGAACTCCTTTCCTTAACAATATGCACTTACACTTCCTCCATGTCTTTTCATGGCTTGATAACTCATTTCCTTTTATCTATAATATGATTCCATTGCCCGCATGTACCACAGTTGCTTATCCAGATGTCGGGGGACATCCTGGGTGCCTCCGCTTTGGCAATCACAAATAAAGCTTCCATAAATATCCGGGTGCAGCCTTTTGTGTGGATGTCATTTTCAACTCCTTTGGCTAATCGCTAAGAAGAGCAACTGCTGGACCATACGGTGGGACTATGTTTAGCTCTGTGAGAAACCACCGAACTTCCGAAGTGTCTGTGCCGTTTTGCATTCCCAGCAGCAATGAGGGAACATTCCTGTTGCTCAACATTCTCCTCGGGGTTTGGTGTTGTCACTGGTCTGAATTTCAGCCATTCTAATAGGTGTGTAGTGACCTCACCCTTGTTCCATTTGCAATCTGCTGCTGGCTCGAGATGTGAGCATCTGTTCGTATGTTTATTTGCCATCTCACCTCCAGGGTTTTTTTTTTAATTTTTTAATGGTTTTTATTTATTTTTGAGAGACAGAGACAGTGCGAGCAGGGGAGGGTCAGAGAGAGAGGAAGACACACAATCCAAAGCAGGCTCCAGGCTCTGAGCTAGCTGTCAGCACAGAGCCTGACGCGGGGCTCGAACCCACGAACCATGAGATCATGACCTGAGCTGAAGTCGGACGCTTAACTGACTGAGCCACCCAGGCGCCCCTCACCTCCAGGTTTAACTGTAAACTTAGGTGATGCTTTCTGCAGGAAGGCTCCTTCCCCCGATTGTATCAGAGAGCCTTGCCATGTAACACATGAGTCCAAGACTCAGTAGGTTGAAACAATGGCCACACATCTGCCGGTATCGTGGGGTTCAGCTGATTGTGGCTTGGGGGGACCAGGGCTGCTCTGCTTTTCACTGTAGGTCTGGGTCTGCTGGGGTGGCTCTGTTCCACGTGCTTCACACCTTTTGCATCACCGTAGCACAAATTAAAAAACTATACTTTGGGGGCGCCTGGGTGGCTCAGTTGGTTGAGCGTCAGGGGTCGGCTCAGGGCATGATCTCACGGTTCCTGAGTTGGAGCCCTGCGTCGGGCTCTGTGCTGACAGCTCAGAGCCTGGAGTCTGTTTCAGATTCTGTGTCTCCCTCCCTCTCCACCTCTCCCCGGCTCACACTCTGTCTCTCTCTCAAAAACAAACACTAAAAAAATTAATTATTTAAAAATAACTGTACTTTGATAGGGGTGCCTCGGCAGCTCAGTCAGTTAAGTGTTTGACTCTTGATTTCGGCTCAGGTCATAATCTCATGGTTTGTGGGATCAAGCCCCACCTTGATCTGCATTGGGGCTCTGCATTGACAGCTCAGAGCCTGCTTGGGATTCTCTCCATCCCTCTCTCTCTCGACCCCTCCGTCACTCATATGAGCTCCATCTCTCTCTCAAAATAAACTTAAAATTTTTTAAAAATATATTTTGATAAGTATGTTTTAATATACTATAATTGGTTTCCTTTGAAACACTGGCATATAGTTCTATGCATTTAAAAATATTATTTTGAGAGGGGGCTTCTCCAGGCGGCCAGAGGCACTCTTACACAGAGAACTTCAAGAAATTCTGGTGCATAGTGATGCCCGATGCAACCTTGAGTGTGATCCTGAGAAACGAGAAAGAACAGACAGAAGCATCACACAAGGGAAACTGGCTCATTAACCTTGGCTGTATCTATACACAGGATACCATGAGGGAAAGAAAAACTTTATTGGAGAAGAATAATGAAATAAAACATCCAGATTATGATATTTGGTGGAAAAAGGTTATAAAATAATATATACAGTGATACCTAATTTTTGTAAAAGAAAAGCATGAAATACACATGTTGATATATACATGAAAGAATCAGAGGACATTTACCAAATTGTTAATAGAAGTTACATCCAAAGTGGTCTTGGGATATGGGTGATTTAATATTTTTTCATTTTACAGCGGTGCTATTGACAATAGCCAAAGTATGGAAAGAGCCCAACTGTCCTTTAACGAATGAATGGATAAAGAAGATGTGGTTTATATACAAAATGGAGTATTACTCGCCAATCAAAAAGAATGAAATCTTGCCATTTGCAACTATGTGGATGGAACTAGAGGGTATTATGCTAAGTGAAATTAGTCAGAGAAGGACAAATATCATCTGACTTCGCTCATATGACGAATTTAAAATACAAAACAGATGAATGTGAGGGAAGGGAAGCAAAAATAATATTAAAACAGGGAGGGGGGACAAAGCATAAGAGACTCCTAAATACAGAGAACAAACAGGGTATCGGAGGGGTTGGGGTAGGGGGATGGGAGCTATGCAGGCCCGTTCCCATGTGGCGGAGGAGCCAAGGACTCCCTTAACCAGCGACTTCGCTGGACGACTTTCTGATGGACACGCCTAAGACCGTGCTACCTGCTGTCTGAGAATCTTCTTCCCCAACCCTCCCAGGAGTCTGACCTGCCTTCTCTGGCTCCCCCTCCTGATCCCTCCCCCCAAATCCTGTCTTGGAGGACATGAACTAACCCAGGGGGTAACAGAAGCACACTCCAGGAGGGTGGTTAGGAAGACCTTGCACACAAAGCAGTGCGTGTAAAGGTTGGAGAGGAGGGTCTGGCTCTGAATAATGCTCGATGGAGGTTCACTCGTTCACAAGCATTCATTCAGTCCCTGCTGGGGGCTAAACGCTGGGGTTGCAGAGATGAGTAAAACCTCTAGCCCCTGCCTTCCAAGAGGTCATGGCCTCTTGCAAGAGGGAAACTAGAAATAGCAAAGAAATCGAGGGCACCATGTGGGGGGTGAGCGTTCTGGCCATGATCTCAGTGGAGTAACTCAGGAGAAACACAGAGCTGCAGAGTCCCCCTTCCACCACCCGCAATCCGTCCTGCCTTCGGGAGCCGCGGTGATCTGAGCGGAGCGATGGTCCTCAGATCCAGATCGGATCGTGCGCTCCCCCAGCTGCCCGGCACCTGGAGGGCCACCTAGATTCCTACTGAGGTTCAGGCAGTGCCGCTGGGCTGCCCCCTCCCCGCCCCCAGTCCTCTGCTCAGGCCAGATGGCCTGTCGCATCAGGCTTTATCAGAAGCATTTTCTCTGCCTGCTCTTTTTTCCTAGAAGGACCTCTGCCTGGCGGCCCCTTCCCTTCAGGATCATGTGACCACCTCCTCCACAACCTTCAGGCCTCCGCTGTCCCTTCTTCCAGGAAGCCCTCCCTGATTCCCCAAGTCAGAGCTAAGCATGCCTCCTCTGGGTCCCCTGGCCTCATCCTGGCATTTGTCACACTGCTCTGCCTGGGCTCCATTTCCTGTCTGCTTCCCCATGGGGCTGTGAACTGAGGACAGGGACCATGTCTGCATTTTTTTTTTATTTTTAATTTTTTATGATGAAGTATCTCCAACATATACCAAAAAAAAAAACAAACAGGAGAGAGCAGCCCGGTGACCCTCCGCATGCCCACCAGCCCAGGTTACACACATTCTGTCCCATTGGTTCCACCTCCCCTCTTTCTTTTTTCTCTCTGCTAAAATAAAGCAAATCGTTCCCCTCCCCCCTTATATGTGTCATTGTGCTTCTCCAAGAAATTCAAGAAACAGCTTTTCAACTCATAAACGGCTCTTCACTGTAGAGCTATTTGTAACAGCCCCCAGCTGGAAACAAGTTTATTAGCGACCATTTGAAAATGCGAGTGTGTCCGGCCCAAGGGCTGTGACGCATCCATTAAGACGGTCCATGCAGAGGCCATGACGCCACATGGCAAAATGCTTGTGCCAAGAAAACTCCAGCAAGGCAAACAGCTTGGTGCAAGGTGGTCTCCGTGCTCTCCTTTGGCAGCCTGGGTGCACCTGTCTGGGTTCCCAGGGAGGAGGCGAAGAGGACGGGGAGCACGAGCGTGGTGTGACGCCCTTCAAAACATTCTTCAGGGGCGCCTGGGGGGCTCAGCCGGTTAAGCGTCCAACCTCGGCTCAGGTCATGATCTCACGGTGTGTGGGTTCAAGCCCCATGTCGGGCTCGGTGCTGACAGCGCAGAGCCTGGAGCCTGCTTCAGATTCTGTGTCCCCCTCTCTCTCTGCCCCTTCCCCACTCATGCTCTGTTTCTCTCTGTCTCGATAATAAATTTTTTAAAAAATCAAAAATTAAAAAAAAATTCTTCAGTGTCCTTGATGCCACCTTTCCCAGCTGCCGTCTGCCAGCCCATGGTGGCGCAGAGGCTGTCTGCGAGGCCACACAAAGGACCGATGGAAGCCGCCGGCTGCAAACCTTAGGGCGCCGGCCCTCTCGGCTCCCAGGACGGGGGCCAGTGTGCTTCCTGGCAGTTTTCTCTGCCGGCGGGGTTATCTGATATTCTGGGCCACGTGTGCACTTCCTCGTGCACTGGGACCCGGGTCTCTCCCAGACAACGCTTTCATCTGGGCTCAGTGGCAGGGCTGGGAGCCCTCTGGCCATTTGCGTGGTTATCAAGGGCCCGAGCTGTGGGACGTGTGCTCCTCTGGCATGCCGTGGAGTGACTGCAAACCTCCAGTGTGACCCGTGCGGCTGTCCTGGGGCAAACAGGATCCACATCGCCACGGGGTTCCCAGGCACGCCATCCCCAGGGGAGAAGGGGCCTGTCCGAAGGTCTGCCTCCACGCCCTCCCCTTGGGAGCCCAGGGTCTTGCACACAGGAGGTGCTGACTTAGTGCTTGTTTCCCCCAATGCCCTGATGAACTCAGTGTCTTCTTGCTGCCTGGAAAACCAGACTGGAAGAATCTGGAAAGGAGGACTCACCATAGTGCATTACTGAGGGGGTCAGGTGTGGAAAGGGGGGCTAGGCAAGCCCAAAGCATCCACCCTTGACTCGGGTCATGATCTTGTGGTCTGTGAGTTCGAGCCCTGCGTTGGGCTCTGTGCTGATGGCTCAGCCCCTGGAGCCTGCTTCGAATTCTGTGTCTCTGTCTCTCTCTGGCCCTCCCCTATTCTCTCTCTCTCTCAAAAATAAATAAATATTAAAATTTTTTCAAGAAGGCATATTATAAAAGATACAAATGAACAGCCAGATGAATAGGTACACAGGAGGAGATCCGGAAGGGTCTGCTGAGCACAGTAGCTTCTGGACCCATGAGGTGGGGGTGTGCCAACCTCCTGGCATGCAGATGTGTTCTCCAAACATCTTTGTTTAGGGTTTTGTGGAGGTTCCAGTACATAGGCATGTGTGATGAAATCATTGGCTGTTGGTGATTAACTCAATCTCCAGCCTCCTCCCCACCCAACCCGGGCAGAAGTAGGGCAGGAGTGGCTGAAAGTTCCAACCCTCTAATCCATGATTGGACCCTCTGGCGACCTGTCCCAGCCTGAAGTTATCTAGGACTGCTAGCCACCAGCCATGTCATATGCTCCAGAATGGCTGAGGGGCTTTTTGTGAATAATGAGACACTCCCATCACTTCTGAACTCAGAAAGTCCCCAAATCCTTTTAGAAGCGAGGAGGGAGACCAAGTATCACTACAAAAGAGGCTGCTGGAACCCCTGTTGTTAGACCTTTTTTCCCTCAATGCCAGTCAGAGTCACCGTGAGTAGAATCCATGGTCAATGGGTTTATTTTAGTTCAGGTGAACGGCCCCTCCCGAGTAGCTGGAAGTCCTCGGAAGAGAGCCCCGCCCGAGCAGGAGCTCAGGGTTTTTAAGGGTTTTGGGGAGGCAAAATAAGTCATCATCTAGTTAACTGATTACAACTACAGCGTCTCATTATAGCCAATTACATTGTAACACACAGGTGTTAGTTTTGGCAGGAACCTTTCAACTTAAAGTTCTTAGTCTTTTAAAATGACCAATCATAGTTAGACACCTATGATGTCCAGGTGTCTAAGGGCTAGGTGACTTTAACCTCACTTTGGACTCTGCCTCAGCCAGGTCTTATTAAAAGGGTTGGGTTGTTTAACAGAATCTTGAAAAGGAAGTTAAACTTTGGGTCACAATGTTCATTATCGAGTTACATTCTCAGGGTCTTTCCAGAGCCCAGTTGCTCAACCTTTAATTATTTACCAGAATGGGAGTGGGTGAGTGAAACAATGGTTGGTATTTTAGGGTCCAGTCTGACCCGAGGGGGTGGGGTCTTACACTATCACTCAAGGGTTTGGAAGCCAGGAAGCAAAGGTGAAGACCGAGTGTCCATGTCTCATTGTATCAGAACCTCACAGAGTCGCAGGACCTGGATTCGAATCCCAATCTCTATTTGTGGGGCGACTCGCTGAACTGGAGTTCCTCGTTTTATAAAGTAAGGATTGTAAGGACACAAGTCTAAACCAAACGGACTCCATGACAGGCTTTAAGTTCCCCCTCTGATCTAGAAGGCCTAGGTTTCAGTTCCCGGAAACTAACAGGCAGTCACACACTGCCTAGAGCAAGAGAGCCCACCTTCGCAGCACCCAATCAGGGAAGGCCAGCTACCACTCTCCACATTCCTAAGGGGGAGGCCTGCAGATGGGAACTTTAGATAGGACCCTGTTACCTAATGTTAAAGTTAACCCCATAGTCACCGAACAAGACCCTAGGCTCACCCTGTAATTGGTTGATTTTAAAGGTACTCTAAATGTTGTAATTGGGTCCCGCCAAAAGTAACATACTCTAGACAATGTGAATGGTTAAACCTGCTGTCAATGATATTGTATAATAATGATTGGATCACTGTACCTATGTCACAATTTCCTGTAGCTCCCCCTCCCCCAAACCCATAAAAACCCTGCTCAGCCCTTGTTCGGGGCTCACAACGCAGATCCACGGCACTGGAAAAGTCTGTGAGTCCGAGTTCGAACCCATAATAAAGCCCTTTGTCTTTGCATGCGTGACTCGGTCTCCCCGGTGGTCTCTGGTCATTGGGGAACACTGCGAACTGGGCATTACAAGGATGATTGTAATAGCTGGTTGGAGTGAGAAAGAAATATGATGAAAAGGCATCCGGCAAGTATGTAGCACACAGTAGGTACTCAGGGTGTGTTTGTCATCTTAAAATACACACACACACACACACACACACAAAGAGATTGTAATTTAAATGTAACAAACATCAGCACCTACCACGGCTCAGGTCTTTCCATGGCTTCACATCTAATCCCTGCCCCCATTCGGCCAGGTAGACTCTCACTCCCATTTTACAGAGGATACCGTAAAGGCTCACGTGGGCTTGTTCAAGGTCACACAGGTGACAGGAGATGGGTAGGGATTAGAATGAAGTGGGTTGGGCTTCAACTGCTGAATCTTTCCAGACTCTTCCTCAACAAACCACCAGGCCCCTCCCACTTCCCTTTACGGTACAGACTATTTGTGGCATCCCGGTATCCATGTCTGACATGTTTAGTAACAGGAGCTGTGGTTGGGCACACCATAGCTCAGTCCAAAGCCTGCATTTCCTCACGTCCCTTTCAGCTGGGTGTGGCCATGGGGCTTGGTTATAGCCCGTGAGATGTAAGAAGCATCATGTGGAACTTCTGGAAGTCTCCTAAAAGGGGAGACTGCCTGTAAGTAAATGTTTAATTAAAGAAGAAGAAATAAATAAGGAAAGAAAGAGAGAAAGGAAGTGCCATTCTTCCTCCCTTCCTCTTTCCTTACTGCTGGCTGAAGTCAAACAAAATGGCGGGAGCTCGAGAGGTCACCTTGGGCCGCGTGGAGCTGTGCTGGTAGGAGAGGATGGTGAGTCACCATCCCAGTCCTGGATTGCCTCCCATTTCCTCTTCTGAATCGTCAGCTCTCTCGGGTAAGCCTTTTCTTTAGCATTTAAATAGGCCCCAGTTTCTCTCAACCTAAAAGAAAACACATTCAGTCTCATGTTCCCGTTTCTCTCTCTTCCTCTTCACAGCCCCACCAGCTGGGAAGAACTGCTGATCCTCAAGGTTTCCGTGTCTCCCAGCCATTCCTCAACCCATTGCATCTGGGTTTCTGTGCTACTGTTCTACCTAAAATGCCTGGGCCAAGGGCCTCCCGGGAGCCCTAAGCCTAAGGGACTCTCTTCAGTAATCTAACTAGATCTCTCTAGAGTTATGTTACATGGTCACCCATGCACTCCTCAGCCTGGGTTCTATACTGGCCTCTGCTCCCCAACCTCTCTACGGGCTCCTTTGCTGTTGTCTCTGATGAAAGAACCATAAGGCAACTTACACCCCAGAAGCCAGTCCCCCGTGTGGGATATGTGATATTCTTCCAGCAGTCCTGGATGCCCATGACAATACACATAAACCATTAATCGCCTAATCTCCATGAACTCCCTACTATCTTAATGATGATGCGTTGCTAGAGGGAAAAACAACCTTGTTTGACAATAGCTACCCATCCAGTAATCTGTAAATTCTCTTTAGCATATGGAAATCCCTTTAAGAAACTTCCTTTTGACGTTACCTCCCCCACCTCCACAGTATGTAAGCAGTCACTTTGCACAACCCCGGGGCAGCTCTTCCCGCCCACAGGTCCCGTCCTCTTTCTTTAATAAAATCACGTTTTTGCACTAAAGATGTCTTCAAGAAATCTTTCTTGGCTGTCGGCTCTAAACCCCACCAACACCCCAACATCCCATCGGTCTTCTCTAGTCCTCTTGATCTCAGGACTGATCTGATTTCGTTTCTTGCAGGTCTTAAAAGCACCCAAACTCAACATGTCCAAACTGAACTCAAGGTCATTCAATCCTCCCCCCCCTCCCCCCCAGGAGATCTGCTAGCTGTTCTTTCCAGAACTCTGGGAGAATCTTTGACAAATCTCTTCCCATCATCAAACACAACCAATCCACAATTATCAAGCCCTGACAATTTCATCTCCGAAATAAAATCCATCCATTGGGCAGTGGCAGCTGACTCAAACCGCTATCATCTCTTGCCCCGAGCTAGCACACCATTCCCTTAATTGGCCTTCACTCCAATACCCCATAAACATCTGCTTTGTAGGCAACAGTCATCTCTACCAATGGGATCGTGTCTGTGGCTTGCCCAGAAGTCAACAACTTTCCATTGTCTTCCACATGAATAGGACCACTCCTGCCTAGGGCTGGGCAAGGTCAGAACCTACCCCACGCCCCTTCATTTCACTCCCCCTCCATCCTTGTTCCAGCCCCCAGAGACCTTGTGTGACACGCATGCTTCTTGAGCCACACTCACATGCTCCCTTTTCATGCGCACTAGCTGTCCCCTCTGCCTGACCTGCCCATAAACTTTCCTTCCTAGCATTTAGCCCATCTCGAAATGATTTATGTATGTAAACAATGTCCTCCCCAACTAAAACATGAGCTTTCTGAGGGCGTCTTGCTTGCGGCTTCACCCCTCTTGGGCCAGGCATGGTCACCCAACGAATATTTCTCAAGCGAATGAATAATTCACGGGACCCCGCGCTCAAAGAGGCCACGAAAAACCCAAATGTGATGTCTTAAGCGTCCCACCCGAAAAGCATCCTGGAGAAAATGCGCAAATAACACGGGCGAGATGAAAACACTCGCGGAAGCCTTCCCTTTTCCCCAGGCTACGAGCGCCTATGCACACGCTCCTCGACGGCCGCATCCCACTCTGGCCGCGCGGTGGCGCTGTGAGCGTGCTCCTCCAGGCCGGCTACAGGCCGCTCTAGCCGCCCTTCTCGCCTGCTCTGCTGGGAGGCGGGCACAGCCGCGGGGGTCCCTCCAAGATGGCGGCGCAGAGGAGGAGCCTGCTGCAGAGTGTGAGGAACGACCCGCTCTCCGGGCTGGGGGTCGGGAGCCCAGGGGGACGCCTGTCGGGTGCAGGCGCGGCTCCCTCTCCGCCGTTGGGCAGCCTCCTCCTCCCTGACGAGGTGTAGCCGCCGCGCTTCCCCCTCCCGGACCGGCTCCCCCTCCTTCCCGAGGCCGGAGGCGCGTGCGGCCCCGCGTAGCCCGCGCGTGCGCGCTGCCGCCGGGCCGCCCGGGGCTGGGATTCGCGGTAGCCGCGACCCCGAGCGTCAGGGGCGCGTCGAGGGTGGGGAGCGTCCTGCAGGCGGAAGGGAAGGTGGCGCGCGGTGGCGGAGGTAGTCGGGGTGGTGAGCCCACCCCGGGCACTGAGTGGCCGCGCCTTAAAAACAGTTCTGGCGGCAGCAGCCGGTGGTGTTCCGCCCATCACCCTCCAGGTTTTCTGCCAATCGCTTTACGTTGTAAGCTGAGTTTTTGTAAGAGCCCTGGGAGGTGGGTACTCTTGTTCCCGTTTGACAGATGAGGACACTGGGGCACAGGGACGGGGTCATCTGTCCAAGGCCACACAACCAGTAAGCGGCAGAGTCAGGGTTAACATCAGACAGCCTGATTCCAGAAACTCTCAACCTCTGGGTGATACCGGAAGAGTGACCGGCGTGGCAGCCTGGGCTCCGGTCCTGGCTCTAGTTGACCATGCCTCTGTTTCGTGAGAGCCGGCACTGGGAGGATTGTCCTGACACTCACCCTTGTCCCCAGTCTGGACCTTCAGGGATTTGTCGCGGATGTTTACAGCCGCTGCCACCTCCTGAGACGTGCACGTGGGTGCATACACAGCTTGGCACCGTGAGCCCATTCTGACCTGCCCCTGGAGGGTGCCGCGGCCCTGGGTCCCCCCCCACCCCCGGAGGTGGCAGGCTGTTGTACTTGCCTCTGGATTTGCCTGCCGCCGGTCCGTGAGATTTACGGTGAAGAGTATCCCCAGCACTTTCCACCGCTAGGTGCCAGGCATTCGATAAATATTTGTAAACTAGTTAAGCATTTGTTAGCCATGTGCTTGGCCTTGGCCTTATAAAAATACAGCAGCCTATCCCTGAGGGACTTAGAGCATCAGAATTGGAGGAAGGGGTGACCTTCAGTGTTGTATTTTAAGGACAGGCTTTGTGTCGCTGGTCTTTGAAACTGCTGTTCCAGGACAGCAGTTCCCAGGTCTGCCCCGTGGGGATTGCTCTCTCCTCTTCGGCACCTTTGGCTGCCCCTGTATTTTACTGGTGCTCTGCAGGTCTGCCTTGTCACTGAGTTAAGTAGACCTGGCCCCCTGCTCTGTAAGCTCCCAGAGGGCAGGGCCCCCGTATAAATTTCCCCACTGTAAACATTCCAGAAATCTGGGCTGGACTGTAGGGAGTGCTGGAAGTGGTCCCTGCTGTGCCCCGATTTGTCTTGTTGAAGAGAGTGCCTTCAGCTTCCCTCTCTTCTGGGTGTGATGGAGCGCGGGG
>PJEM01002694.1:0-189119 GCA_004023845.1 Helogale parvula
TGATGGTCATGGTGGGGGGCACTTGAGGGGAGAAGCACTGGGTGTTATATGGAAACTAATTTGACAATAAACTATTAAAAAAAAAAAAAAAGAAACTAAGCTCTCACATGGCTAGAAAAATGGCAGAGATGAGCCCAGTTACTCCACACAGCACCTGAAGGCCTCGCCAGTAACTTGGTCCCTTTTGTCACCCACTTCGTCCCCAGATCATAAGAAAACAGAAGAGCAAAGGCGAGCAGCAAGTGGGAGAGGAGCCAGAGTGGCTGCGGCCCCAGCGCTGCGGTGCGGAGGCTGCGCGCGAGGGGACCGCGGTCCCCCCGGAAGGCGCCCGGGCTCCCAGCGCCCTCTGGGTGAGTCCCAGTGCCCCCCGTGCGGGCGTCCTGCTCAGGCGCAGGCCAGAGCCGCAGTCTCCAGGCCAGAGCCGCGGTCTCCAGGCCAGAGCCGCGGTCTCCAGGCCAGAGCTATGGTCTCCAGGCCAGAGCCGCGGTCCCCAGGCCAGAGCCATGGTCCCCAGGCCAGAGCCGCGGTCTCCAGGTCAGAGCCGCAGTCCCCAGGCCAGAGCCATAGTCTGCAGGCCAGAACCGCAGTCCCTAGGCCAGAGCCGTGGTCCCCAGGCCAGAACCATGGTCTGCAGGTCAGAGCCGCGGTCCCCAGGCCAGAGCTGCAGTCCCCAGGCCAGAGCCTCGGTCCCCAGGCTAAAGCCATGGTCTCCAGGCCAGAGCCATGGTCCCCAGGCCAGAGCCATGGTCTCCAGGCCAGAGCCGCGGTCCCCAGGCCAGAGCCGCGGTCCCCAGGCCATGTCAGTTGTCTGTAGTTGAGGTGTGTGCCGACCTCACCCCGTAGGTGAGACGGGGGGACGGGGTGAGAAACAGAGAGTGTGCATGTGCGCATGTGCATGCAGGCCGGGAGGGGCAGAGGGAGGAAACAGTCGGGCTCCTGAGGGATGTGGAGGCGGGTTTTTATGCAGACACCAATTTAGGAGAAATAACGGCGTCAGTCACCCACCCGCTCTGACGAGAGGGGCTGTCCCATGAAAACAGCAGCTGTATGAGGGCCGCGTGTGTCCTGACAGCCGCTGTCCCTGGCCTCACGGGACCTGAGATGTGACAGTGAGGGAACTGCTGCCCAGGTGGCCGCAGCCACAGCAGGACACGGGTGGGAAGTCGGGGAGATCGGGGCTCCGCCTTTCTGTGTGTCACCTTGAAAGTAAGCCGAGGCCGAGTCACGAGGGGGCCTTCCTGCGACCCAGGGCTCTGGGCCAGCTCGCGGCCCCGGGGGAGCCACCGGGCCTGGAACACCCTGTGCTCGCGTGAGCGGCCCCAGGGGAGGCCACGGGCGCCGCCTGCAAGGGCGGAGGCTGAGGCTGGGAGCCAGGAGAGGGAACGGGGACGGCGGGCAGGGCTTGCGTTCTAGAAGCTGTTGGTGCCCACGGTCCTGGCCCAGGCAGCACTCAGGCGGCTGCGCACCCTGGGAAGTCGGCCATGGGAAGAGCAGTGCCTCTTCCTGCCCCTCCTCGGGGTCAAGGGCGGAGAAGAGGGTGTGCACGCCACCAGCGTGGGCGGTGCGCAGTTGTGGAAGAGATGCTCCGTGGCCTCACCTACGTCGGTCCTCCCTCCCCGTGGCCTCACCAGCCACCACCCGGTGGGGGGGGGGGGGGCGAGGAGCACCTTGACGGCTTTATCGGAGGTGTCGCCTCATTGATCCATCGGCAGAACCTTCCCTTGTCCATGTGCCGTCAGCTTAATCTCCCGCTGTTGGGGTTGCTTGCTCAGCCCCAAGGAGAACAAAATAAGTGGGAGACTCGGTCCCAGCCCTCCAGGACCCGATGATCTGGTGAGCAAGGCAGGAATAGGGCACGCGTCCGTCCATGGTGGAGATGAGACGGACTTGGGATTCAGAGGAGGGAGAGGCATGTGACCTTGAAATAGTCCGTCATTCAGAGGTTTGGCTAACTGACTCCTGCCATCGCAGGCTCAGGCCGCATGCATGGCGTCACCCGGCTTTCGGGGAGACTTTCGGAAGCATTTTCTGCAAACTGGTAGAGTCGGGATTGGGGGTCTCCAGGAAGTGGAAATCTCCACAGCACCCCGGACCTGGCCGCGAGCTGAGGGGTCCAAGGCAGCCACAGGGAGCTTCGGTTCTGCCTCTGACACTTCTGGGCATGAGATTCTACATTTGCCCTTAACTAGGACCTTGAGCCACTGTTTAGTAACTGTCTGTAAAATAGGGATAATAAGAGAAATACAAGGGGACAAATGAGAGGAGCCAAGAGTCCTGAGGCAGGTGAAGGCTTGGCCGGGGGCCGGTCAGGGAAAGTTCTCCGTAGGAGGTCACCTGAAGGTAAGGTTTGAAACCGGAGAGACTTGGGAGCAGTGAGAGGAAGAGCATGCCCACAGAGGGAACAGCACGCACGGAGGCTCAGAGCAGGAAGGAACTTAATGTATGCAAGGAATAGAATAGTGGTCACATGTCAGAAAACACTGATGAAATGAGAGGTGGACACTGGCCACTGCACAGAGATGGCATTCCCGCAATGATCGGTATAGTTCTTCTGAGCCACAGTGCCATCAGGGGACCTCTGTGAGCGGTGAGCTGAACCCCACCATGGTTTTTGTTCTTTAATGTTTATATATTTCTGAGACAGAGAGCCAGAGAACGAGCAGGGAAGGGGAAGAAGGAGAGACACAGAATCCGAAGCAGGCTCCAGGCTCCAAGCTGACAGCACAGAGCCCGACGCAGGGCTCGAACTCACAAACCACAAGATCATGACCTGAGCTGAAGTCGTCTGCTCAACCGACTGAGCCCCCCAGGCGCCCCAACCCCACCGTGTTTTGATCACAGCAAGGGCAGCAGCCGTCAGTGTGTCCCTGAGTGATAGGGAGAGAGTGATAGACAGACAGGAAGTGGTAGACGGACAGGAAGTGGTAGACGCAGGGGGTGGTGACGGAGGCCATAGATGCAGACATGGGCCTGATCCGCGGCCAGAGCCAGGGCACGCAGCAGCAAGTCAAGTCTCGGGGACTTCATGGGACACAGCCCCCCGCCTTCCTGCCGACTGTGCCCTCCTCGGATGCCCATCAGCGGCTCCCACCACAGCCACCCCCTCGCTCCCGTGGTCCTGTCTCATGGCATCTGGAGTGGAGCCTGGGCATCAGTGCACTTGACCCAGATCCGCCCAGGTGAGGCCAACAGGCTGCAGGCTTCAGGGCAGCCTCTCTGTCCCGGGAGGGTTCCTTGACCTCTGGACCCCACGTGGACGCCCTGACCCGCTGTGTGACCTTGGTCCCCCACGAACCTGCCCCTGCCCCCAGGCTCGGGGAAGAGCTGTGCAGAATCCCAGAGCAGAGCAGCGCAGGCAAACCCCACGCCGAGCCCATCAGACTGGAGCTCTCGTCCGCTCTCTCTTTTTAATTTCCTCCCTCACTGTGAGGTGACCGCTGGGAGGGGTCAGTGCCGCCCAGCTTGCCAAGCCTTAAAATGCAATTTCCTAAAAATCCAGGCTTTGTAATTCATTTCAGGCCTGTCTCTTTGGGCGCGTATGTATCCAAAATTGCCTTCATAATAACTTGATGATCCTGTTGATAATAACGGTGGTGACAGCAAGGCCGGGCTCCTAGGAGGTGCCCAGTGACCAAGGGCCGTCCCTCCGTCCCTTCTCTATCCCTCTCTGTCTGTCTCAGCCTTTCCTCTTGTGTTTCTGTCCGCTCCTCCCTCACTTGCTCTCTGCGCTGAGCGGCTCCGGCGCAGACGGCAGGCATTTTTCATTAGTCACGATCACCAGATTGGATTTAGTGTCCTTGCCCGAGCCGACAGCTCCGACGCGAAGCTCCGCCTCCGTTGCTATTCGCACAAGGACAACTGTGATCCCTCGGCCCCCAAACACCGGACACTGAAAACATGCTCTCCCCGTTTCGTGGTAGGGCCTCCTTGAGAGCAAGGCCGTTTAGAGGACAAGGTCAGGGCCTCAGGGAGCTCCACCCCCGGGTGATGGTCCTGGCCGCCATCGCAGCAGTGTGCCATCCCCAGAGCCCGAGGCAGCTCGTGGTGTGGAGGAAGGTGTCGCCGAGGGAACTGGTGTCCCTGCCCGGGTTCCGCCCGGAGCAGCAGAGCCGCTGGCTCACACGGCGAGTCCGCTGGGCCGAAGCGTGTTGGCCAGGTGCGCACGGTGCCCAGGCTTCTGGCCCTGGCTCCACGCCGCACGGGGAGGACATGGGATGGCATGAGCCTGGACCGGACAGGCCCGAGCGAAGTCCCTGCCTCTGCCCCCCGACCAGCACTGTGCTCGGGCCGGTCACCCCACCCCAGCCTCAGTCCCCTCGCGTTAGGGAGAGGGCGCGTGTGGTCCGGGCCGGGTGCCAGAGCTCGATAAATGCTCTTATTTTGATGGATGTTCATTGAGTGGGTTTTACGTGCCAGGCTGACCCCTCTCCACCAGGAAACCGAGAATTGAAGTGCCAGCACGGATCCCACAGAGCAGGGGAGGCGCTGAAAGGGCCCAGTTAGAGCCTGAAGAGTTGAGGCAGGCCAGCTCCAAAGCTCAGGTTCTCAAGGTCACCTCTGCCAGGCTCTGCTGGCACATGACCCCCCTGGGCCGTGGGCTCCACCAGCCACACACGCCCTCCTTGCACGCCCGTGCACACACTAACTCAGGTCTGCCCCTCCTGACATCGCCAGCCCGGCTTCTTCCATGGACACTAGGCTGGGTAAGAGGAAAGGAAGGGAAGAAAAGCAGAGGTCATGGGTAGGAACCAAAGAGTGGGCACCAAGGTGGAGCCAGGGTACTGAGCAAGTAAACGACTCCAGGAAGCCCCTCACTTCCCAGGAGCCCCAGAGGTTGAACTGACTGGTGAGTAAAAGCATTATCATGGCGCCATCTGCCGGACCGTGTGATCATTGCAGGGAATTTGCGGCAAAACTGGATCCGCGCCCCAGAACTGGGACCTTTCCACCCCGGCTGGAGAGCTGGCCAGCAGTGCCCAGTGGTGAAGCCAGATCTTGGGGTCTCCTGTGATCTTCGGCGTATAGTTCTCCTCCCGCGTGAAACAGCAGCTTGCCTCAAGTAGATTATGAAAGTCTGCGTCCCCAACTCTCTCACGAAGAATGCAGATTCCACCTTCCCTGTTGGACCCAAAGGGGCTTTTCATTTCTCAGTTTTGGCTTTTGTAGGTGGGGGAGCACTTTTGACCCATAGAAATGGACTCAAGCCACACCTTAAAGACACATACAGGCCTGCATAAAATACCGTGCAAACCACTGTAAATGCAACGTTAAATGTCATTGTTGTCATGATGTAAACATGTATTCAGTGATTTGTAGTGAGAAGCTCACAGATATTAAAAAAAAAAAAAAAAAAAGGAAGGGCAGGCAGGATATATAAAATCGCTCATTGTGTCCCTGGCAATAGATTATCAGCTCCTTTAGGGCCAAACCTCGTCTCACATCCTATAAATTCAGTCACAAGTGTGTAAACAAGGATCACATGCAAAAGACCATCCGCCTCCAAGGAGCTCAGTCTTCGGAAGAACTGACAAGCTGTAATAGCGGCTGTAGCCACACGGGAAGGTCTGTGTGGTTACCCAGACGGGAGTCTTCTTGCCGGGCCTCACGGGATAAGCATCGGGTAGGAGTTCGCTGTAGAAGGATTTTGTCCTTTTTTTTAATGTTTATTTTTGAAAGACAAAGAGAGAGAGAGAGAGAAAAGAGCACAAGTAGGGGAGGGGCAGAGAGCAGGAGACAGGATCTGAAGCAGGCTCTGCACTGAGAGCAGAGAGCCCGACCCGGGGCTTGAACCCACAAACTGTGGGATCGTGACCTGAGCCGAAGTCAGACGCTTAGCCGACTGAGCCGCCCGGTGCCCCGCCCTTCATTTTTAGTCACTTCCCTTGGCCCTCAGCCGTGATCTCTGTCCTCTGTGGTAGCTGCTCCTCACCTGTTACGGATCTAACACAATCGTGGACGGCTCCCTGCTACACATCCCCGTGGGAACCTTGGCTGTTGTCAAGCATCAGACCCGTTCAAGACAGTGGGGTCAGGACCCACGCTTCCTTGGAACGGAGGGACTGGCACACGCTCAGAGCCCCTGGATGTGCGTCTGTGAGCTTGGCTGCCCTCCAGGTTGGATCCTGGGGCGGACGCGAGGGTGGATGGCGGTCGGCTTCTCTCTCTCGCTCCTCAGTCTTACCCAAGCAGTTAGTGGCACTTCTGGAAGGCCATCCCGTATCCCACCCAGACCGCACTCACCCCACAGCAAACACGCACTGCTTTCTGGGTCTGCTCCTGCTCGTGTGTCGCCATCTACAGGCCACCAACTGCCCTCCGGTGCACGCAGCCTCATGGGGACGCTGGGTGAACTCCGGATGTGCTCAGCAGAGTGCAGGAAGGCACAAGGAAGCAGAGAGGAGGCCCAAGACCCCCAGCCCGGCGTGGGGTTGGGGCTACCCCACAAGCCACGGCCTGTTTGAATTGAATGCACACCGGATCTTAAGGACCTGGCTAGATGGGGAGAGTTCATGGGCCCCTGGGCCGTGTTAACCTGAGTGCTGTATGGAAAAGCAGGTGCGAGTCCCTCCATTCCCCAGGATGGAAGGCACCTTGTAACCCTGGGTATACATCTTAGAGCTTCCAAAATTATTTTGCAAACCCGTCTTCCTCCCAGAGCAGCCTCCCCTCTGTGGGGGAAGTAGACGCAATTCGTGACGACTCTTTCTGAACCAGAACTGGCTTACGCCTCCCTCGCCAAAAACGTGTGCCAGATGGCTCGTATCTGAAGCCTCCGGGGTCCGGGCCTGGCCTGCCGAGCTGGGGATGACACTGATCCTCGGCTGTCTCTGTGTTTTTTCTCCGACTGGCTCACCATCCCGTGGGGTGAGGCTACCAAGTTCAATGCCTGCTCCCCAAATCCCAGCCATGATGCGCAGTGTTGTCCCTCAAACATCTTGGCACTGGTTTTGCTCTTTTTCTCTGTCCTTCTCAAATGCCTTTGCAAAGCCCCTGCGTGTTAGGCATTTGCTATGTGCAGCACAAGGCGAAGCGTCCACATCTCTCCGGAGGTTGAGTCCTCTGGCCCAGGCGGTGCTGGAGCCGGCATACAGCTGAGTCCTGACCCAGCTCCAACCCGCAAGGGGCCCTGCCCCCCTGCTCTTCCAAGAGACTCCTTTTTCTTCTATTCTTAGCTCCTGGGGTGGAGGGTGGACGTTACCCAGAGCCACGTTTCTCCGGGGAAGGGAAGGCGCTGAGGGCTGCCAGCAGGGGGAGACAGACCGCCCAGGGCCTGGCGTTAGCGCTCAGCGCTTTGTTCCCGGCGCTGGTCAGGGAGGCTTGACTGGCTCTGCCCTTCCCTCCCCGCTTTATCAACACAGAAAAGAGCCTAACCAATCGCCAGGGAAAGATAATTCCCTCATAAAATGACAAGGGGAAACATTGGCCTCTTTCTGTTTGATGAAACTCTTTAAATACAGAGAACAAACGGAGGGTGAGGGTGGGGGAGGGGGACAGGAGGGATATGGGGGATGGGCACTGAGAGGGCACTTGCTGGGCCGAGCACCGGGTAGTGTATGTAAGCAATGAGTCCTGGGACTCTAACCCCGAAGCCGAGAGCTCACAGTCCACACTGCGTGTTAGCTAACTTGACAATAACTTAGATACATAGATTGCGTGTATATATAACTCTTTGCAACATTTGTAACATATGTGTGTTTGTGTATGTGCTGTAACCACACACGTGATACAATTCAACCATGTTTCCCCCTGGGTCCTTTGAAATCTTCTTCCCACCACTGCTTAGGTACCAGTTTCTTTTCCCCGCTGGGTGCTGTGGGTCTGCGCATGGGCGCTCGGCTTCCTGACACGAAGCTGTCGCTGTCTGTGCCGCGGAAACACTCGGGTGTGCAGGTGTTCGGGGAAGGTGCTTTCCGTTGTCGGCCCAACGGGCCTGAGAAATGTTGCCACTGCGTCCCTGCCACTTCCCAGCAGCAGCCGGTCCCTGCCAGCTCAGAGCAGGAGGCGCTGGCTCGCAGCTTCTAGGCCCCAGCGCCGCCATCACGCCTCCTCCGCATCGCATGGTCCAGCAGACAGCGCAAGGCCTTCCTCCCGTGGCTGCCACTCAGGTCACCCCTGTCCCCTCTTGTCTCTCCTCAGCGGTCCCAGTCTGCGTTCTCACTCACCAGGGAAGAGGCCCTGAAGACCCCGCCGCTGGAGGCTGCGTCAAGGCCACCGAGGGGCCCGGCGCAGCCCCGGAGGGAGGAGGCGGCCTTGCCCATCTGGAAGAGCATGGACAGGCTGGACGACACAGGTAAGTGTCTCAGGCCGCGTCTGGCTGGGCTGCGGGTCTCCGGGGTGCCCTCCGACGCTTCCTGGCTGCTGAGCGGCTGCGCAGCTCCTCCTCCGTCAGCCCGAGTTGGTGTGCGCAGGGACACACCTGTGATGTGGTCATGGTTTCCCCAGGGCATGGTAGCCCCTGGCCCAGGAGCGCCCCCTCCCCCACCCCTCTGGTCTGGCAGGAAACTGCCCTGGGGAAAACACCTTGTAGTCGAGCCTACAGAAATTCGGTGAAACACATGAAATGGTCTTTCTTTATGTAAATGGTTTTGGTTTTGTAAATGCATTCTTCCATTCAAAACAAATTTGTTTTAATTTTTTCATAGTTTATTTTTGATACAGAGAGAGAGCACGAGTAGGGGAGGGTCAGAGAGAGAGGGAGACACAGAATCCTCAGCAACCTCCAGGTCTGAGCTGTCAGCACAGAGTCCGACGCAGGGCTCGAACCCATGAAACAAGATCTGACCTGAGCTGAAATCGACACTCAACCGACTGAGCCCCCAGGCGCCCTCCACATTCTTCCATTTTAAATAAGCTTTTCTTTCTCTTCCTCCTGTTGCCCAGCATGTCTGCTCATCCATTCATATCCTTTCTTTCTCTCGAATCTCTCACCAGAGACTGAAAGCTCCCACAGAGAAGGGACTCCAAAAGTTCCGCAAGGATGTCACATAATAGATCTTCAATAAACAATAACAACTAACTTTAGAAAGACTCTACAGTGTACGGGGTCCATCTGCAGGCACTCTTGTATTCATTCCCCCAGGAGCACTATCTTGGGAGGGGCAGGGAGGGTGTAGGCCTTGCTGGAGACCCCCAGCTCACGGGGCCAGACCCACACGCCATGGCCCCAGCTCACGGGGCCACACCCACACGCCGTGGCCCCGGCTCACTGGCTCCTTCAATGACTGCATGTCCGGAGGTGCCCCCCGCCCCCGCCCCATAGAA
Organism: Helogale parvula; assembly: GCA_004023845.1. Lineage (NCBI taxonomy): Eukaryota > Metazoa > Chordata > Mammalia > Carnivora > Herpestidae > Helogale > Helogale parvula. The sequence goes on from PJEM01002694.1 coordinate 9,262, forward strand.
CCAAACAGATAAACAACAGCAACAACAAAGAGCCTTCCGGAATCCCCGTGTAACGCACGGGCACATTAGAAGAGATTCTGAACACTTGGGCCAAGACCCCATTTCATGAAATCGTTGCCTGCTGAATGATGACTTTCCACGTAAATTTGGAAAGGATTTTAATTTTCAAAATGGGATGTTTTTTAATCTACTTTTCTGTAAAATAAAGGACCCATATTGTAATTTATCAGTTGTATATAAACATAAATTTAGGGGCGCCTGGGCGACTCAGTGGGTTGAGCGTCTGGCTTCGGCTCAGGTCATGATCTCATGGTTCGTGGGTTCGAGCCCCGCATCGGGCTCTGTGCTGACAGCTCAGACGTGGAGCCTGCTTCAGATTCTGTGTCTCCCTCTCTCTCTGCTCCCCACCCTCCCTGCTCTTGCTCTGTCTCTCTCTCTCTCAAAAATGAACAAACATTATAAAAATTTTTAATATGTATATAATTTAGGTCAACAATATCGCACACAAGATTTCATACTCGAAAAATCTACGCATCCCTCAGGATGAAGATTTAAAATGACAAACATGTAAACCACTTATGTGGGAACCTGCTGGTGTTTCTGAGGAATGCTTGGCCTTGGCATGCAGAGCTGTGCAGGCCAACCCCAGCGGTGCTGAGGGCCGTGTGATATGCTGAGCAGGAAGCACATGGTCCCCAGGGACATTGCCCCGTCTCAGTGGAGCAGACCTGGAGACCCCGGAGACCCGGAGGTGGAGGGCCTCTTAGGTTAATGTCCACGGGGTATTGTCCGCATTTCTGTTTGTGCCTCCGGGGAAAGGTTGTGTCCAGAGCCTGCTAATCCACGATTAGGGTCAGCTGTCAGGACACTGTGGGCTGAGTAAACCACAGCAGGTCCGCTTTGAGCCTTGGCAGTGCTGGCAGCCGTCCATGGATGTGGCCCTTAACACAGTCTCCCCTTCTAGACCTTGACTAATCATCTGTGTGCACAGCATGTGGTCGGTGCTGGGAGACGACAGGCAGGGGACAGCCCCTGCCTGGCAATGTGGAAAGAGGAGAGAACGGAGGGGTGCAGGAGCCCCAGTGTGTACTCCCAGAGGACTGGGAGAATGTGGTGCTGGAGCCCCGGCACGGCTTTGGGGGATCCAGCCATGTGGCCGACAGCCAGGTTTTCCTAGGGTTGGGCATTCAGGAAGCCGGTTGTGTTTTTGTGGAGATAAAACTTGGTCACGTTAGGGGGCGCCTGGGTGGCTCAGTCAGTTCAGCATCTGGCTTCAGCTCAGGTCATGATCTCACAGCTCATGGGTTTGAGCCCCACATTGGGCTTTCTGCTGACAGCTCAGAGCCTGGAGCTGCTTCCGATTGTGTGTCTCCCTCTCTCTCTGTGCCTCCGCTGCTCACTGTCTCTGTCTCTCAAAAATAAAATAAAAAATGACAAAAAGTTGGTCACCTTATGAGGTGCCAGCCATACCAGGGGCAAGAACATTCCAGAAGGAGGGAATAGCACGAGCCAAGATCTTGATGCAAAAACCATGGCCTCTGTACTTCTACCGTGGGTGTCTACTGAATGACTACTTTACATCAGAGAGCTGGGTCAACTTTCCCGTCCTTGGGGCCTTGAACCTATGAGAGGCTTCAGCTGGAAGCCAGACTCACTGTATATTTGGGCACAAATATCATGAGAAACCCAATTTAATTAATTTCAATAAACACAGTGCCCTGGGACTGATATGAGTGAAATATTCTAAATTTAATACCAAGCTGTCATAGACAAAATTAATAAAACCTATTTAAAATTAAAACAAACAAACAGTTGGTCACCTTCTGGCTTCCTCCGAGGAGCAGGCAAGGGGGCTTGCAGCGGGCAGAGGAGAGGACCCGGCGGCCCACCGTGGGGTGGGGGCTGAAGGCCAGTGCGTGACCACGGTGGCCGCGGTGTCCCCCCGGGGCCCAGCCCAGCGGCCTCCTCCGAGTCCAGCCTCGGCCCTGCAGCCTGCGGGGGCCCATGCTCCCTCGAGAGTGGTCTACACAAGCCAAGACCCGCCCGGACCACAGGTTGTGTCTTCCGTGCTGCTCACTTCCGGGCCCGGCGCAGTTCCGGGCAGGTCTTGGCAGGGGTGACGGGGTGGATGTCCAAGAAAATAGCCTCTGGCGTAGTTGAGGTGTTGGGATTGGGTCTCCAAAGCCCGTCTAGAGAGCAGACACGGTGACGGATTGTAAGGCCCCAGGGCCACACCTCTCCCCCGCCAAGGCTGAGTCCAATTTGCATCATGTCTGTGCAGACTCTGCTGTAAAGGTCTGAGGCCCTGTGGTTTATTTGGAGGGGAGCCCCGGAAACACAGAGCGGAGGCGACGGGAGGCGAGAAGGGAAGGCAGGCAGACGACTCGTCCACCAGGACTGGAGCTTGTCCCCACCGTGAACTCCTAGGAGCCAGAGTGGAATATCATCCTGTGCAACAGGCAGGCGGTGGGGGGACTGACCCACCAGCTCCCCCAGGAGGCTGGGATCTCCCCACCCCCCCACCCCCCCAGGGCAGCCCAGCAGTCTCCGGTCCCCAGAGCACACCTCAGGCCGAGAGTCACAAGTGCTAGACCCTGAAGCGATGCACAGAGTCTGCCATTGACTGGTCATTCGTAGCCTCACTGAGAGAGCGCCCGGGCGTTTCAGGGAAGATCCAGGTAGGGTCCTTGGTGCCCCTTCCATACCACCTGACTGCTGACACTGGGATGTGGCCCTGGGGAAATGCCAGCAACGCAGAAACCCTTTCTGCGTTGCTGGCATTTCCCCTTTCTCCCCGGAGCCCGCCTGTCCCGGCCACAGCCACGAGAGCCCGTCCCAGGTGAGTGGGGACAAAACCCCCATGGGCCTCTCCGAACGAATGTGTCCACGGCCAGGGAGCAGAGTGTCGCTGTGGTACAGGATAGCAGCTGCGGGACAGGGAGACACGTGTGCACGGCTACGGAGTTCATGGCCTGTGACGTCAGGTCTTCTGATAATCCTCTGACTGCCACGGAGGCACACTGCCTCCCTTTTCAGGTCAGGAAACTGGCCCAGAGGTCTCTCAGACCAGGGTCACCTGCCAGGGATCACAGCGAAGCCTGGGATCCGTTCGAATCTGCCCTAAAGCAGCCCCTGTACAGGGAAGGGGAAGGGGAAGGTCATTGTTATGACCGCGTCTTCTGCCCTGAGCAGACCCATCTAACACACTGTGATGGGTGTCATCTCCTGGCACCTGCACCCCCAGCACGGGAGCGATCAGCTGGGCCAAGGCTGAGAGGCTCTCAGGGCTTTCTGCCCAGGCCCCCTGACTCCACAGCCTCTGCTCTTCCCTCTGCACAAGCTGGCTCTGCCACAGGGCAGGCTGGAGAGGTGACAGATGCAGCCCCGGCCGCAGGGGCCCTGTCCTCGGGAAGAGGGCGCGGTCATGGAGGAGGTCGCCAGAATGCAGTCAGGGTCATGGAATGAGCCAGACGGGGAGGACTCAGGATGGGCGCAGGGCCACCCCTGGGCAGGGAGATGAGCGCGTGCTCTAGGAAAAGGGGGTGGAGGAGATGAGGTCTTTGAGGGGTCGCCGGAGCTTTGCCACGTGGAGATGGTGGGGATGGACCCCAAAGGTAGAGGGAGCAGCCAGAGAAAGGCAGGACCCAGGCCCTCGGGCTTCAAGGAGGGCACACTCCAATCAGCCCCCGCCGGGCTCGGAGTCCTCCCGGAGAAGAAGAAGCCCCGTGTTCTGACTCTCAGGAGAAAAGGGAACTCAGGGTCCTGCCGGCCTGCCCTGCAGTGAGGCCGCTAAAGTAGAACTGGGTCCCTGAGCTGAAAAGAATGTTGAGCCAACGTCCGCCTTCCCTTACGGCCGTGGTGGTGATGCAGGTCCCGGCCTGTGGTCCTCCGAGGACGGCGCTGCGAAAGACTAATAACCTGCATTTCATTCCGTGAGCTGTGGATGGATAAATCCGTGAACGTACGGGGTGAGAATAAATCTGTGTTCTAAGTGGCATCGGACGGGACTCCCTCCGTGTCCCGGCACAGCAGAACGGGGGCCCCCGCAGACCACAGGCCCAGGGGCTGGTGTCTGCACGCACATCAGTCCCCCAGGTCGCCCTCCCCCGATGTCCAGGGAGTCCAGCTTACTGGTGGCCAGTAAGGCTCTCGAGAAGGAGAACGGCTTCTGTTGGCCACTGCTGTGCCCGGGGCCAGTGGGTCTGCCAGGTCCTGATGGCTACGGGGGACCAGGTCATCGTACTCACTCCCCAGGCACACGGGCAGGACACACTGTCCTTTTAGGCTTCAGCAAAAATGAAACAAAGCAACTTGCACCCCCTGGCGTGCAGATCCACCCCTGGGGCCCTGGTCACCAGCCATCACAGATGCTCTGAGCAAAACTGAGGCTCGCTGAGGGCCAGTCCAGACCATGACCCCGAACTGAGGGCCTCGCCGGCCTTCCCTTGAACAGGGCCTCCCCGCTGACCAAGGGCTTCCGCACCGCAGTCCCTCGGCCAGGGCTGCTCTGGCTTTGGAGAGGACACCTCTCCTCCAGACCCGACCGCTGATGGTTCTGTGACCTTTGACAAGTTACGTACCTTTGTTCATCTTTGTTCCCTCATCTGTAAAATGAGATTGGAAATAGCAGCTTCTTTCTCCCTCGGATCCTTTTCAGAACGAGGCCTGTGCCCTGAGTCAAAAATAAACAAACATGCCGAGCAGGAACCAGCCCTCACTCCTCCAGGGCTCACACAGAACATTCTGGGGCCAGGAGGGCGGGACTTTTCCATTCCAGCCGACTCTCCGGCAATGGCCGGGCGTCCTGCAACCCCATGCTGCCCCTGCCCCAGACCGAGCGCCAGGTCCCACCCTCAGGGGCTCAGGACTGCATGACTCCAGCCGCAAGGCCCAAGCTGTCAGTTTTGAGGAGCCAGCGACGCTCAGGGTCCCCACGACCCCTCCCGAGGGTCAGGAATTTGCTGGGACAGCTCAGCCCACAGAACTCGGGAATACTCAGGCTCACCTGTTTGTTACGTAATAGAGGGGGCAGGTGAACAACCAGGTGGAGAGGTCCGTAGGGTGAGGCCGTGGAGGGGCCTGGGCACCGAGGAGCCGGGCTGGGCCGCTCTCTAGGCACTCGGAAACCCTGCCTCGAGGACTCTTATGGAGGCCCCGCCACGTAGGCACGATCGATTATTAACTCATTTCCCAGCCCCTCTTCTCTGGAGGATGAGGGAGGGGCTGAAAGGCCTAAGCTTCTAATCATGGCTTGGTCTTTCTGGTGGCCACTCCCATCCTGGCGTCCCCCAAAGTCACCTCCTTAGAGTAAAAACTGTTCCTGCCACCCAGGAAATTCCAAGGGATTTAATTGAGGAGTCTTATGTTGGGGGCTGGGGTCAGAGACCAAATATTAGCAGGAACCCGGAACAGAGTCTGTGTGTGTGTGTGTGTGTGTGTGTGTGTGTGTGTGTGCATGTGTGTGCGCGCGTGTGCCCGCATGTATCTCTTTCCACACAGGCCACCTCACAAGGCTGTTGTGTACAAGTGCCAAGGGAGGCAGGGTGTGTTAACCTTGAGGGAGGTCAGGGAAGGTGATGGAGTCGCCTCCCATCCAACCAGGGGAGACCTTGGCCCAAGGGCAGAAAGCCAGACCCGGTGCTGCCAGCAGCAGCCCTGCCTGCACCCCTTCTGCCCCCTGCCAGGCGGAGGGCAGGAGAGGGGCCGTTCCGAGGGGACAGAGAGGATGTGCACCAGGAGCCCGATCTCTGAATGTGTCCCGCCTGTGGGGCCCTGGGGCCTGCAAGGCCTCAGGGGACTTCCTGGGGATCTTCCTGCTCGGCGGTGTGCACTGTGGACTGCCCAGGGACAATGCTGAGGACCCCCACGGGCTGGTCGTGGGGACGGGAGGCCGCAGCCTCGCCCTGCTGCCAGGCCCTGACGGCCCTCTCCCGCTTCTCTCCCCCACCCCGCAGGCCCGGCCGCGGTCTTGCAGAGCCCCGACGGGAACTGGGTGGCCCTGAAGGACGGCGCTCTGCCCCCCACCCGCCTGCTGGCCAAGCCCAAGGGCGGCTCGTTCCAGGCCCTGGAGGCTGCTTCCAGCGTGGCGTCCGCCTACGATGAGATGGGCTCGGACAGCGAGGAGGACTTCGACTGGGGCGAGGCCTTGAGCGCCTTGTGCCCGCGGCCCCGAGGCCTGCCCGGAAGCCCCCCTCCGAGGCCCCCGCCGGCCCAGCGCTCCGATCGGGGCCCCTCGGCCACCCCCGCCTCCCCGGGGCTCTCCCCGAACCCCGAGGCCCTGTGCTCCGACTCCGAGACCTCTTCGGGCGGTTCTTCCCGGGGGGCTGGGCGCCGGGCCGGCAGAGCCTGGCCGCAGAGGAAGGCCCCCGGGGACCCCGCGGCCGGGAGGACGCGCCCGCAGGGAGAGCTGGACGTGAACTTCAACCCCCAGACCGCTGGCGGGGAGACCTCGGACAGCAGCGAGCCTGAGGGGACGCGCCCCGCTGCCGACCGGAAGGCCAGGCGGTGCCGAAGGGCCCGCGTGGGCCCCGCAGAGCCACGCGAGGCACAGTCTCCGCCCCATGTCCACGGCCAAGGGCTGGATGCGCGTCAGGTAAGAGACCGGGCTCCCCGGCACACGCACACGCTTCCCCGCGAGACGTGCCCTCCTCGGGCATGACTGGGGCAGAACCCACCAACCCGGATTCTCGCCTTGGTTTGCTGTCAGGGAGCCGAGTGGGCTGGACGGGCCGCATCACCTCTGTGGGGCCGCATGACCTCCTCTCTGGGTCAGAGTGGGTTTGCATGTGGCCCCCAGGCCACCGGATCAGCCCCACCCCCAACAAGTTAGAAATGCAAATCTCAGGCCCCGCCCACTCAAAAACCTGGGGGGATGGGGGGGCCAGAACCAGTCCTCCTGGTGGCGCAGTGGGAGGGCTGTTGGCGTGGGGTCTAGGTCCGGGCTGCCTGGCCCCAGAGCCAGCTGTGGGACCTGGGCGAGGGCCCAGGCCCTTCATCTGTAAGTACAGATGACGTTACAGCCCATTTTCAGAGAACGGCTGTGATGGGTGGAGAAGGTAAGGTTTAGGAGCTGAGCTCTGTCTACACACAGTGTAGGGCTCAGTGATGGGATTCCAGGGTGATCACTTAGGGCGCAGTTTACTCACATCCTGTGATTCCTTCTCCACCTCCCACCCCTCCCGGGGACCTCGGAGGCGAGGCCGGCCAGCATGGGTTAGCTCGGGAGCCTCCTTCGAGGCTATGTGATGCAAGGTATGGCTCTCTCCATAGGAAAATGCACCCGTACACACAACACACACACAAATACACACACAGGTGCACTCAGGCGTCATTTTACTTACAACTTCTGGTCGTTCCTGGATCCCCGCCCAGATTAACTTTGCAGCCTCTAAACACATCCTGCTCGCTGGCACTCTGCGCTGTGATCCGTCGTGCCCTCGCCCTGCCTTGCCTCTTCCCAGCAAAGCACGTCACAGCGACTGAATGCGGAACTTTGTGGAGCCCGCCCTCAACTCAGTATTTTCTAAACTCAAAAGTGACATGTGTGGCCTGGAAATTTTAAATGACCTCATGGAAGCAGTGGATTCCATTTGAAACTCAGTCTAATGGAAGAATCTGGTTGGGTTGCCTCTGCCCTCTGTTGGTTCGCATGACCGTCAGCTGGACGGTGTGCGCTGCTGGAGAAAGCAGACCCGTCTCAGGGACCTCGCTGCGTCTCCGGGGGTCCTTCACCACCGAGTTCCGCATTCCTAGTGTGAGGCGGACCAGACGCAGACTGTGAGTCAAGGGCTTGGGTGTTGGCTTGGGCGGGAGGAGATCACAGGGGCCCCAGGGGTGAGCCAGGCCGTCGAGAAGGGCCTGTTAAGGAACACCACGGGGAAGTGAGCGAGCCTAGAGTCCCCAGCAGGGACGGACCAAGAAGCCGAGTGGGACACACCTCCCACCCGGGGACAGCAGCATTTATCCACAGTCTCCCACATCCCATCGGTAGAGAGCGGCCCCACCCAAGAGAGCATTAACCCCACACACAGCCGTATGCAGAGAAATCCTTCAGGCAGAGGAAGAGAGAGAGACCCAGGTCTGGCGTGGGAAACTGTCAGTGAGCCAGAAACTGTCCCTCATGACTTAAGGCAATTCAGGGAGCTCTGGGGGGTACAGGCTGGCTCATGACCGTGTCTGCGACGTGCCCTCTGGGGAGTGCCTCAGCCAGACCCCACTCCCCAGGCCCCTGTGAAGATCGCGGTGGACTCAGAGGCCCTCGGGTCCCAGGCTCTGGCATCCGTCCTGCCTGGGCTGCTGGGGTGCTGCCTAGAAAACATCCTTTCTTTGCTCCAAGGTCTCGTTTGCGCCTCTGTAAAACAAGACCATTTACAAATCCGCCAAGTGGGACTGTTGTGATCAGAGAGAAGAAGCATAACGTTCTAAGCAGATTGTCCAGCTCAGGGGGAGTGTTTGACAGAGACTTTGGGCGACTTGCCTGAAGGGGTGTTCTAGAGGCCTGTGTGCATGGCTCACGTGCAGGGCCCAATGCCGTGCAGCCGCAGCACCTGGCTGCCTGAAGCTTCCTATTTATTCTGAAGTCTCTGGAAAGCCGTCTTCTGGTGGAGTCTTTGCAAGGCACTGACAGAGAGAAGCAGGGCCAGTAGGAAAGCATGGGGCCCCCCACCGCTTCTGCCTCCCTGCAGTGTCCTCTCCTCTCCAGGAGGTGGCAGTGTTGTTGCACCAACACAGACCTCAAAACTCGCATCTCCTTGCTAGGGCTGCTCTCCTCTCTTCTCCAAAAAAAATTAATTAATTGAACACACACACACACACACACACACACACACACACACACCCCTCCATCTTGAAGGTTGCATGGATTTTTTGAGAAGTATGAAATCTTTTATATATGTGTCTAGTATTTTTAACTGTTTGCATGCTTTTTAACCAAGCAAATTTATATTTAATACAAATAAATGAGTATAGGGGGCACCTGGGCGGTTAAGCATCTGACTTCGGCTCAAGTCATGATCTCATGGTTCGTGGGTTCAAGCCCCGCGTCAGGCTCTGTGCTGACAGCTCAGAGCCTGGAGCCTATTTCTGATTCTGTGTCTTTCTCTGCCCCTCCCCTGCTTGTGCTCTGTTTCTCTATCTCTCAAATAATAAATAAAAGTTTAATAAATAAACAAATAAATAAATAAACATAATATAAAAGCCTTGTGACCGTACACATGCAGCCCCCCCCTTGACCACAAGCTAGCCCCCTGCCGTGTCCCGCAGAATAACTGAAGCTGTGTTTGTGCATCAGTTCACACATAGCACGTTTAGAAATACAGTCTGGAAGGAATCTATTTCAGCAAAATTGGCCGCTACTCTCCATTATCTCTTGTCTCCTGCTCTAACAGCGATAGAAATGTCAGCGCGCATCTCCAGGGGGCTGGTGGTGGCCCCTAGCGGAGAGCGTGGGAAAGGGAGCAGTCTCTCCTGGGAGCGAGCAGGAAGTGTACACTAACTGTAGGCAATTTTAAAACAGTAATAAGTTCATGGGGCACCTGGGGGGCTCAGTCAGTTGAGTGTCCGGTTTTGGCTCAGGTCATGATCTCACAGTTCGTGGGTTCGAGCCCCGCGTCGGGCTCTGTGCTGACAGCTCGGAGCCTGGAGCCTGCTTCAGGTTCTGTGTCTTCCTCTCTCTCTGTCTCTCCCCCTCTCATGCTCTGTTTCTCAATAATAAATAAACGTTAAGAATTTTTAAATAAAACAGTAAGTTCAATAAAAGTCGGCGTTTTTATTGCCACCTTACCGCATACCGGGAAAATTCGGAGCAGCGTCACCTACGGTTAGGCCTTCAGTGCCTCTGCTCTTTGCTTTTCCAGATGGTATGTGGTAAGGTCTAACCTTATTTTTTTCAAATTAAGCATTTGTCACTAAATCATTATTAAATAGTTCACCCTTTATCTGCTGGCCTCAGGCGCCCCCTTTAATGTACATTAACCTTCTTTGATCTCCACAAGCCAGGTCTCCTTATGCTGTGTTTGCTTCCACTGACGCAGAAGGTCCTGTTCATGTACAAATACAACTTTATTTTAATTGTAATAACTTCATAACGTACTTTGGTGTCCGGTAGATGATCTTCCCTTCATGGTATTTTTTGTTGAGGACATTTTATAAAGTGTCTCAACTTGTCTCAGTCCTTTACTCACATAAATGAGTTTTTTACAATCTTGTCTTCAAGTTAAAGAAAATTTCAAGTTTTGACTCGATTGCTCCAAATGCACCCATTGATTTGGGGAAAGTGCGTGTCTGCAGAATACTGAGGCTCCCCCCCGCCCCCAGCGCTGTCCTCCTCGTGTGCCTTCATTTACTCTCTGCCAAGTTTTAGAGGGTTTGTTCAAAGCTCTCCTCTTTTTGTGAAGAAGTTAAGTATGTCAGACATTTTATTGACGTTGTGGGTGAGATCTCTTTTTTTTAAATGTTTTTTTAAAATTTATTTTTGAGAGAGAGAGAGACAGCATGAGCAGGCGAGGGTCAGAGGGAGAGGGAGACACAGAATCTGAAGACAGGCTCCAGGCTCTGAGCTGTCAGCACAGAGCCCGACACGGGGCTCAAACCCACGAACTATGAGATCATGACCTGAGTCAAAGTCGGACGCTGAACCGACTGAGCCATTCAGGCTCTCTTAAGATCTCTTTTATCCATTCCCTGTTCTAACTGATTTCTGATGGTGTATAGAACGCCGCTGAGTTTATGTTTGTAGTTTTGTAACTTAGCCCTAGCAAAGTCTTAGTCCTGCTGGTCTTTCACATGATTCTTTTAGCTATTTCTGGTAGGTCATCATCTTGTCCACAAGGAAGGACATTTTTATGGTTTTCTTCCTACTTTACACTTATGTCTCTTGCTCGTATGATGGCCCGACAACAAGTCGTGTGCCATAGTACGAAGCAGGAGTGACACCAGCATCTGGGGTCTGTCTTGCTGCGGTCCCTAGTCACCTGCTTCCAGGGGTGACCCCTCTCTGTTCAGCAGACACGGGCGAGTATGTTACCTCCTGCATATTTAGTAGATATTCCAAAACAAAGAAGCATCTGCCTATTCCTGCTCCCTAAATGGTTTAAATCAGGAGTGTGAGTTTTATCCACTGCTCCCTGCCGTCTCTTGAAATGATCCAATGGCTTTTCCTCTGTGGATGTTTGTAAATCACATTAGCAGATTGCTTCGTCCTGAAACATCTCTTCATCTGCTGCGTAAACCTTACTGGATCCTGATTCCTTTCTACAAAAGCTAGTTTCTATTCTAGGTTTCCCTTTTCATGCCACCTTTTTCAGCTCTGCTATCAAGTTATACTCATGACTGGGCAAGGATTCTCTGTTCTTTACTCTTTCCTAGAACACTTTATATGACGTGATAATTTTCTGAAAGTTTGGAAGCTATCCAGGTATGCCCCACTGAGAGGCAGCTTTCGGAGTGAATTTTATATGTGAAATATTTTATATATTAGAATTTATAGAAAATATATATTGGAAATAAATCAGAAAACAAGATAGTGAAATGAAAATATTAATTAATTTAAAAGCCAAAACAAAGAACCCTTGAGATCAATTAATAAAATGATAATCTGGCTCATGTATATATATACATATATATGTGTGTGTATTCATTATATATAATGTAATATATGGTGTGTGTATATATGTGTATACACACACACACGCACACACACACACACATATATAAATTTTCCCTCAAGTGACCTTTGTTAGTGTCCCATAGGCAATGCAGTGTACCCATTGTCAAACTTTGGGAAGTAAATTATCATTTCCAATGTGGTTCTCTTTTTAATCAAACTTAAGAGGTACTCAGAAATGTAGATAACTTTCTGGTTTGTTTTGCTTTGTTTTTGTTGCCGATTCTAGTGTTACAGCACTGTGAGCAATAGATCTGGCTTGTGTCATTTTGCCGTTGGGATTTCCTTTGTGACCCAGCACATGGCCAGTTTTTGTGACTGTTTCATAGGCGTGTTTGAAAAGAACACATACTCTCTGTCTGTTGGGGACAAACCCCACGTACGCATGCACCGTGTTGTGTGCGTCAGCGAGACGCACGAGGTCCTGCCTCAGCAGCTCAGGTCCTTTGCCTTTGCGTCCGTCGGGCTTCGTTCCCCGAACTCCCCGCTCTTTTCTACTGTTGTCATCCCGCTTCTGTGGTTTTCCCACTTTCTGTCTCTTGGGACTCTGTCGACTTCCTGGAAGACACACCAGCATGTGCTGGAGCTCCACTCCCTACTGGGCCCCTGCCCTCACCACCCCTGCCCTCGCCAGCCCTGCCCTCGCCAGCCCCGATCAGCACGTAGAGCCAGCCAAGGGCAGAAGGCCTGTCGCACGTTCTCTACCTGCATCCCCAGCCTTCACTCTGACCTCACATGTAACTTAGCACGTGGAGTCGCTCCGTAATCTGTCACCACAGAACCCCAGCCCCTGACGTCCACTGATGGGATGAGATTGTGCATCAGAATCACTTTCCTTTCAAAGCCCTATAACAGGCATTTCACCACCTCTTGCCTTGGAGTGAATAGATACCTGAAGTCATCCTAATTTTTTTTTGATGTGTAATGATTTTCTCTTAGACCGTCTGGTTGATTTGCCATTATCTTTAAAGAGCAAACATTTCGCCAGAATGGCAGTGTGTTCTCACTTCATGCTATTGCACATAATACAGGGAGCTCTTTTCTGCCCACTTAGGTTTTTTCCAACCCTAATGTTTTCTTCTGTCATTATGTGTCATACTTTTTCCAGGCTACCCGTAATCCTTATGCTGAATCTTGATTTCTCAGTCTTCCATGTCTGTAGTCTCCCCTGCTCTCATGGATCGCTTTCTCAGCCTCTAGAATACCTTCCCACGTTTGTCCTCCCATCACTTATTTGTGTTTCTAGGACTAATTCTGCTAGTACTGTTGTCGGATGTGAGTTCTAATCCTGCTGCCATGCTTGCAGTCTTTCTGGATCTTTTGTATCAGCAGCCTCCCCATTTTATCTCATGCAACAGCCTTGCCTTTTAGTCTGAGTGTTTAGCCCTCGTAACGTTCTATACATCTTCATTGAGACTGTATTATCATGCCCTAATGAAATCACAAAACCACTATTAGACACTGTGTCCTACTTGTTAGTAAAATTTATGTGATACCATTGTCAGGCTAGCTTGTGTTTCCTTTGCTCTGCAGTATTTTTCCGTAAGTTCCGTGTTAACTTTTTTCTGTTAGTCATCATTAAATGAGAATAATGCTGTGTCCACCCCATTGTTTACCAGTATCTCCAGTATCTAGCATGCTCTAGCCATTTCCTCTCTGCTAGCCTAAGATAGGAGCTTTCTCCTACTCCCACTGTCTTGCTTTATGTTTCATTGAACAAACGGCTAAGAACCTACAATATGTATACATATGTTGAATGAATGAATGAAAAAGAACAAAGATCATTCTACATTTCTACATGGTTTATAGTCGCCATACCTCCTAGGAGGCAGCATGGAACCATGGTGAATTCCTTCCTCTGCCCACCTGAATGTTTTGGGGAAGATGCTTTCTAAGCAGCTATAAAACAAGGGGGCAGTAAAAGGGCTAGAAGCAGGGCTTATCTCTGGATGTTCCAAATGGCCCAACACCGCAACCAAAGGCTCGGATAATGTGCTTTCGTTTGTTTGATGTTTGTTTTGCTTTATTTTATTTTATTCTTTTTTTTTTTTTTTTTTTGTGAGCGTTTCTCTTGTACTCTGAACCAGGGCTTGAGTTCCGGGGGATATGAGGGGGAGGGCCAGCAATTACCCGGACCGCTTAGGAGAGGGAGAGAGTGGACAGGTCTCCACAAACACTGTTTTCCTTTCCGGTTCCTTTCCCTGGGCTTTGTACTTAGTGAAAATCGTTCTCGTCCATTTACCAGTAACAAGCTGCCTACCGTTGCTTCTTGGTTATGTAAGTTTTCACCTTTATCTGCATCTCCCCACACGGCTCTGGCGGAGACTTGGGAGAGGCTGTAGAATGACGTTTGCCAAAGGCCCCTTTAACGTGGAAACCTGCTAATTAATTTCTCGTTGACTGAGACACCGGGGTTGCAGGGGGCTGCTATTTTCAGTTTCCTCTGACGTTTCACTTTTTGTCATACTCATTAGTGAAAGGTGTTTCCTTGGGAGAAATCCGCCCCCTTGTCTAGCATGCTAGGTCCCAATTATTCTTAAAAGACGTCTTAAGAATCTTGCCACATTGAGAGGCTAGTGATTCTTTATATCCAACAACCTGTTAATATTCCTTTGTGTTGTGTGTTTATGCCTTGCTACAGAAAGAACTTACAGTGGTTTATATCAGTGTAAACACAAGAGAAGAAAATGAAAATATAAGAAAAGTGGGACAAAGGGGAAATCAGGACAGGAAAAATAAATGAACCACGAGCCTTGTTAGTTCCCAGTATGGATGCAGTGAGGTCCAAACAGTAACTTTGGCTCTGAGCTTTCCGGAAGACAGTATCAGGAGAATGATGTGAGCAGCTTGCTGAGTCATGGAAGCCAGATCAGAAAAGCAAATCCATTCCTTAAAACATGCTGCTCCTGGAGCTGAGATCCATGAGAAATGTGTCCCGTGGGTCCTCGTGGAGAGAATGCAGAATGTGTCACCTTCTGCAACTGCTCCAAACAGGCACACACGTTGGAGGCTGCTCCTCACAGTGTCACTCAGCGTGGACCGGTACGTCACCACGGGCACAGTTCCATCAAATCCGCCTCTCAGGGGCCAAATACACCGACCTCTGCCGGCCCCGGTGACTCAGAATTCAGTTTGGGATATGTGGAGGAGCGGATGTCTGCCCCCCGACGCCTGGCTCATGAGTGTTGTTAAGTTCCGAACCCAAGGGGCTGCTCTCGGACAAGTGCTAGCAGGACTGCGGGTGTTGTGGGTGGTGTGACACCCCCTGCATCCCCAGCACGCTGAGGCACCCAACAGGTGCACCTCCCTCTGAAGTGTGCCAAGAGGATACCCCCCAATCAAGCCCTTCAGTCTGCTCCAGTTGAATTTGAACTTCCTCCGGCACACAGACCAGAGAGTGGTAATCCCCACACCCTGCGCCCAGTTCTTCAGCACCAGTGTTCTTTTTTTTAAATATTTTTTTACCTTTTTAAAGCAGGCTCCACACCCAGTGTGGGGCTCGAACTCAACCCCATGATGAAGAGCCACACACTCTAGCAACCAAGCCAGCCAGGCGCCCCTTCACCATTGGTTTGCAGATCTTTTTAGGCAGATCTTTTAAGGAGAAGACAACATATAATATGACTGAAAGCAGAACGGCTCCGAGACGGGGCTGCCCCTGCCCTGCCCTTTACTCCCACCTGCACCGCAGCCTACACACATGCAAATAATAACCCGGAAACAGTTTTGAGTGGGTGTGACCAACACCCCCCCTCAACCGAAGAAAAATCCTAAGTCAGGTGTCTGTCACATGATTCCCCTTGACCTGAGGACTGCTGGGTGTGTCCTCCAAGGTCACCTCCCTGCAGAGAACAGGTCTAGAAAACAAGGAGAGACTCGCTGAATAACGGTGATTCTTAAATACGTCCGTGTCATTGGCCCCTTTGGGAACGTGATGAGCAGGACCGCTTCTCCCCGTGCGTGTGTCACGTGGGGCAGCAGCAGGCTGGGGGGTGGGAGACTTGGTGCCTACACACAGTCACTCAGAGGTTTACACTCAAGGTCAAGGAGTTTTGGGGGCAGGAGCTTCTCTGAGGCTCTTCAGACTCTGGGCTAGAAGCCCTGCTGTGTAGGCTTTTTAATTAGGAGCCCTGATTAATTGGACATTGAGGATCATCCACCAAAAATAATGACATTCGTTTTGCAGTAAGTTAAGTCATAGTCTTTATTTTGGGTGGATATTAAATACCAGCGCTGATTATCAGTTAAGACCTTGACTGCTTTGGGACGATCACACCACATTGACCCTGCGAAGAACACGTTGAGTTCTCTCTTCCGAATGGCGTGGACTTGGACCTGAACCTAGCTCACTCAGAACTGATAGCAAGTCTTAGAAACCAATGAAAAGAAGGGAATCTGGAAAATACCTCAGCGCCTGTACCCCAATCCCTGCCCCAAACGCCCTCACTTTTAGGAGACTTTTCCTAACGATTCTGACTCTCATGCAGGCATTTCGGGTCCAAATCTAAATGGCCATCAAAATCCAAAGGTCACATAACGTAGGTATCCACTCAATTCCAATGCAGAGTCAGAGAAAGAACAAAGATGAAATTCCTAACAGGTTTCTCTACAAAGTGATAGACCAATTGTGGTCAGTATGAAAATGGTTGTGTCTCAGATGCCTGCTCCTTGAGGAAATATTGACCCGAGAAGCCCAGGCTAGTGGTTTTCTGGCTATTTTATATGGGACCGCCGTGATCTGGGGAATGGGGAGCTGCCCTTCCAACAACAGCATGGTCTGATTCTGCCAGAGAGGAGATGAGAGGGAGTGGAAGCTCGGACAGGGGCAGAGCCCACCGCTCAGGGGTGGTTTTTCGTTCTGGGAGAGAGAGGTGTGCCCAGATTAGATTAAGGTCTTGTTCGTTTGGTTTTTTGTTTTTGTTTTTTATTTCTTTTAAGTTTATTTATTTTTGAGAACGAGAGAGAGAGAGGGAGGGAGGGAGGGGGAGGGGCAGAAAGAAATGGAGACACAGAATCTGAAGCAGGCTCTGGGCTCCAAGCTGTCAGCACAGAGCCTAAGGTGAGGCTCGAACCCATCAACCATTATCAGATCATGCCTGAGCCAGTCAGAGGTCAACCGACTGAGCCACCCACCGTGCCCCTCGTTCATTTGTTTCTAAATCGTTTTTATAATATTAAAGACTCAGAAAACAGCCTGAGATCCATACAGGACAATGGATGTGTCACTGGAAAAGCTAAAATTAAGCCTTCCAGATCGGTATCTAGGTGCTAAGTTTTCACAACCTCCTTCACCAAATGCATCCGCAACCGCTGGCGCCCGCATCTGCCTTCCGGACGGTTCCACGGGCCAAATCCAGGTCCTCCCGTGTGAAGGTGTTCTCACTGAGGCAGGAGAAATAGATTATCGTGTTCAATTTGATCAGACTCCAGGTGACATGTTCCCATCTTCACCATGTTGGTTGGCCAAGGATTGGGCGTGTATCTGTGTATGTGTGACTGATCTTATCAGAGCAGGTCTGAGAAAAATAAATGCCTTAATCACCAGGGCACAGCATGTGACTGAAACTGGTTTTAGGTTAGTGACAGTACATCAGAAAGGAGGACACACCTCTGCCTTAAGGCACCAGAGATGGAAACTGGCTGAGTCCTCAGAAGAAACGGGTCAGCAGTAGAGCGAGCCCCAAGGCTCAGTCTCTCTCCTCCCGCTCCAGGACGGCTCTGCCAAGGGATTTGCAAGTAAAACTGCTTGCATTTGCCGCACGCTGTGCTCCCAGGGCCGGCGCGCCTATAGGTCAGGCCCCTTCTCTGAAGTTCACTAAAATACCTCAAAGCAAGCGGCAGAAACTGCTTTTTTAGGTCAGGAGCAGTATTTCTCATCATCAGGAACACAGAGAACCACGAGAACCCTGGGACATACTCAGTGTGAACGTAAGCTTTTAGCCGGGCTTTTTTTTCAAAGGTGGCGAAAACGCTGAGCCTCAAATGACCTGGCAGATGAAAGACGGGCTTTGTGCAAAAGCGCTCCTGGGACGGGGCTGCTCGGTCTGGCAGACATTGACATTGCTCCTTCCAACATGTGGAGAATTTCGATAAGGAGGATGTGGGGGCATAATAGGAGAGAAAATGCTGTGAGTGAAAGCAGGCAGGATTTCGAGGTGCATAGAGACAGAGCGCAGGGTGAGGGAAGGTGAGGGCACATTATCTGAAGGAATCTCGCCTCCAGAAAGCTTCCGGGAAAAGTATCTTCATCCTCATTCCGCTTCATGAAAGCAGAGATGAAATCCTGTGCCTGTCGGGTTCTGGCCCTGTTCTGTGGCTCTGCTCTCTTGCTCTTGTAGTGAGCATGGTTTCTTCTAGAGCATCTGGCCTTGTCTGGGAAGAACGGGGAGAGCTTGGCCTGCAGGGTCAGGCCATCTGGTCACATGACCTTGGACAGCCTGCTCAACCTCAGTGTCCCCTCAGGGGACCGCCAGGCCACGTGAGGCCCCGCGTGTCCTGTGCACAGTGTGGTGCTCGGCCCCCACTCTCACATCCCTGTCACCTCCATTTACTTCTCTCTCTAGAATTCTCAGACTTGAGCGTCCGTAGATTCCCCAGGAATTGTTCGGAGGGTATCTAGTTCGATACGTAAGATCCATGGAGATCACGTCAGCGACACTCAGTTGCCCTGGTAATCCAGAAGGTGCCTTTTTAGGCGCTCAATGGAATGAAAATGGAAAATTAAAAATTATAAAGAAGAACTTCCTGACCACTGAGAATATATGAACAGACCCTTGTTTCAGAAAGTGTACTGGCTTATCTTAGTGAGTACACCATCATTAGGTGTCTAAAAATACGCTTTCTCATTTAGCCAGGGTCTCCAGGTCCCACACGCTAAGTCAAAGTGGGCGAGAAAAAGGTGACTTTTGTCCTTCTGTACCTGCCTTAACCTTCCTCCTCCGCTCCCCGCACTGCACAGCCAGGCGTGTGAGCTAGCCCTTCCAAGAGCATGCTGCCTCTTGTGATTTCTTTCTTTAAAACTGTCTTTCCTGTGGCGCCTGGGTGGCTCAGTGGGTTAAGTGTCTAACTCTTGATTTCAACTCAGGTCATGAGCTTGCAGTTCATGAGATCAAGCCCCTTATCAGGCTCTGCACTGAGCATGGAGCCTACTTGGGATTCTCTCTCTCTCTCTCTCTCTCTCTGCCCCTCTTCCACTCTCTAAATAAACAAACAAACAAACAAACAAATAAATAAGATGGTCTTTCCTCTTCTAGGGTAAGAATCAGTCCACCAGCCCCCCACTTTCTCCACCGTTGCCATCTTGGGGCGCCTGTGGGGGAGCTTCCGTGTCCTTGTGGCTTCAGGGCCATGCTGGAGCTCAGCCGAGCCCTCCGGGTCCCTGCAAGTATCCTTAGTGAAAGCGTCCCTGTTCACACAGCCTTTCCCACCCCGCTGGCATCCTAAGGCTTGAGAACCTGTGGTCCGTTCCCCAAGTGCATGGTCAGAGCCGAGCTTCCCTGCATGGGCCCCACGGCGGCTGTCACCACCATTGCCCCTGAGACCCGGCTGCCCGGCCCCAAGACAGCCACTTCCTTCCCAGCAGAGGAAACGCTGGCAAGCTCCCCTCCAGACCACCGCCAGCCCTCCGGGAGGCGGCTCCTGGCTGCTCTCGGCACCACACAGGAGCTGGGGAGGCCTGCAGCCCCGTCAGGCCTCCACCGCAGGCCTCCTCAGGGTCTGATTCAACTCTGATATGACAGCCCTGAATTAATACGGTCCACCTTCTCCCTGGGTCCCAACTAAGGAGCAAGCAAAACCCAAACTTTAGGGAACTTTGGTCTCTAGAAATCTCTTCTCTCTTTCCATACGTTCTACACTATCACCATGTTAGAGGCGGTGGAGTGAGCTGATCAACGATCTTTCTGTTCTGGATCTGCGCTCCTCCCCTGGGTAAAATGTTTAGGCTTAGCTGAGAAAATGAAGATACAAAGGAATGTTTAGCGGCAACTGAAAAACATTGGTTTCTTATTTTCAAAGGAATGTCATCCCATTATACGAGCCAATGCTGATCTATAAAGTGGAGAAAAAGCACCGATGGGCAGGCACTTCTGATTTTTAACCATGTGGACTGTTTTATCCCCAGATACACATATTGCTGAGAGATATCCAGCTTGCCCTCAACAAATTCCATTCTAAGATGATTTTATTTTTCAGGTCACAAAAGCTTCTTAGAATTCTCCCCTGCCCTCACTGTACTCTTGGAAACCTGTTTGAGTCACTGTTCAACACTTCCGTTTTCAAGGTCCCTGTCAAGTACAAGAGTGTATTCTTCAGGCTGGAGATTCTTCAGCCTCGCGTCTTCTCTAAACGCGGAGTCCGGGTTCCCAACAGACTCCGGGAATCAACCACCCTTCTCCTCCTCCTTTTGAGGTCAACCGGAAGTTTGCCATTCCCTACTCAAGTCACGTGTATCTGTCTACTGTTGTCTTACCAGGAAGTGGGATTATGTATTCTTTTCATTGTTTCTTAGTCTTTGGGGGCATGGATGCCAGTGACAATCTGATGAAAGCCAGGAACCCTCTCCCTAGAAAAGCATGCATGGAAACCGAAGCGTGCAAACCGGATCAGGGGTCCACGCAGGCCAGCCACAGACCCGGTCAGCTGAGGCCCCAATTTAACGTCTGTTGTGCCACCTCTCCTGGAGGCTGACGTTAAAATCAGTACATGGGGAGAACCTGTAAGTTTATAACACAGAGCAGGGATGGCCTGATCCTTTGTACGCTGAAAACACAGACCCACTTTTCTTTGGAGATGTAAGTATTTGTTACTGTACTTGGTAAACATTATAGGGACAAATATTGCTGAGTTAGTTCTGAAGCTCTGGTGGCCTTGGTGGCGGTACTGCCACCTACATCCCCAATGTCAGAGCCCTGTGCACATGACCACGGCGTTTACCGAACTCGGGGGCCATCGCTTATCGTTACAGAATTCTCAACATTCAAATATAACTGGACATATATCCTGAGAATCTCTAGGACTTCATCCTTTAAAATTCTACTCACTGTCACCGGTTCCTGGTTCCCTCCCAGTGACACCCATCCGAACCAGGTGAGGGCTCCCCCTGCGTCCCATCAAATGCTCACGTGTGCCCAGCGTGCCCAGTGTGCCCAGTGTGCCAAGAGATGTCTCTCCACCACGCTGTGAATTCCACCAGAGCAACATGGTTGCCACTCCTACCCGTGCGCTCAGTGGCCGGCACAGACCGAGCACATAGTAGGCCCTCAGAACGCGTTTGCTGGATGTAGACCCAATCGCCATTGACCAAGTCTTCGAAGGTTCTGGTGAGGTAAAGAAGTAGACCAAAACTAAAGAAAAACAAACTGGAGTGAAGATGACTTGCTATTTCAGTGTTAGATCTGTAGAGTGAGCGGACAAGAGGTTACTGGGTGTGGGTTTGTGGCCAGTTGCTGACTTCCGGGCTAGTGTGGTGCACCCCACGTGGTAGCAGCGAAACTCCCTGGTAGACATGCTCAGCTCCTCAGGCTCCTCCTTAACCCTCTGCGGTCTGACCCAGGCCCCTTTGCTTCTCCCTCCCCAGCCCCCCACTCTCCCGTTTCGGGGCCTTATTCCTCCAGCTCATGCACCCTGGATCTTCTGGCCCTGCTGCTTCCTCATCAGGAATGCCTGACCCCACATCCACATAGTAAAATGTTCCTCGTCTTTCCAGAACCTACTCAGAGGCCAGTCTTCCCAGTTAGCTTCCCCGTATCCCTGGACAAAGAATTCCTTCTTCTCAAGCACACGGGAGTCCAGCTCATCACTGATTCTGCTCAGGACCAGGAAAACAGTCATTTCCATTGGACTCTTTTTCTTTTATCCATCCAGTGGCTCTTTTTTTTCTTCCATTCAATGTCATCTGTTTCCTTCTACTCCCTTTTATCTAGACGGCCGCCTTGAGCATCTGTCCGGTTATAACTGTGTCTGGTAAATTTGATGCACAACCATCACAAAGAATGAAAGAATCTGTGAGCGGACAAGAGGTTGACGGTCCAGATTCTTTCTATAAAATATTATCTGATGAAACCCTTCCTGTTGAATGACGAACTGAATGAAAATACCATATTTCCTTTTGTCCTTATAAACACATTGTTTCCTCATCGATTCATCAGTTTGAGGAAATTCACCCTGAGGCACTATCGTCCGAAGACCCTTGGGCTGAGATTTTACTTACACAACCCGCTTCCCGCCATTGTTAGCTTCTGAAGAGCCGCCCTCCTCTTTAGATTAGTCTTCTGAGTCATCGAATCATGGTGAAATGTTCTCTGTCTCTTTTCTCCTCTTTGCAGTTATGAAAAATTTTGAATTCTCAACTGTATGCAGTGAGCTAAAAGCAGACTCCAAATGGTGATGATTTATTTTGTTACTGAATCATCCTTCCAGGCAATTCCACGCTTCTGTTTTATTATTTTGGTGTCTTTTAGCATAATTGGGAATAATAGATGAGTAATGATGAAAGATAATTCCCCGGACGATGAAAATGCAAAGTATTGCAAAAGATAGGAAAAATAAGATCACAAAGATCCCATCATGTACCATAGATTTATCACAGGGTCCAATGAACCTGCATAGTAAATACAAAATAGAATGAATCTTACTTTATTTAAAAAATCAGTAAGTTTTCTTTTTGTCCTTAAGAAACCCTTTAAGAAAGAATAAAAGAATAAAATGTCAAGCCTTATAAGTAAATAGAGCAACTCAAAGAGGAATTTAAGACCTAAAGTCTGGTCTAATGGACCCCGATGGTTTGCTGAGGGTTATCTTGTTAGAATCCCATACACATCCGTCCACCTTAAGGCCGAGGACAGAGCGAGAGTCACAATCTCCATGTCTCCAGGGGTCTACTCCCAGAAGCTTAGGAGACACCCGCCAAATGGATAGTAGGAGCCAACACTGTCATTATTAAGTGGGGACTGTAGTTGTCAAGGGAAGGTCACACGGTATTGCATACCTACGTACGAGGACTTCACACCATCTCATAATCTTTGCCCAGAATGCTGTCCTTCCCCGTCTCCCATTTAGCTCGGTAACCGCTGCGCTTTGTACGGCCACTTCCACGAGAAAGCTGCCCCCAACTCCAGCCCTGCCAGGAGGTGCCCCTGGGTGGGCCGTCAGAGCATCCTTCCCCACCCCTTCTCTGCCCTGACCACCAGGACAGTTAGCCCCAAAGGTGTCAGTGTGTCCCCTCCATCAGGGGGCCACCAAACAGGTGTCTCCGCCTCCTACTGCCCACATGGGCTGCCCACAGCGGGCGCCCGGTAAGCATCTCGTGAGTGAAAACCACTGACTGAATTCCAACACGTTTCTGAGCACAGACGCTCGCCTGCCTGAGGCCTTTAATGAACGTTAAGGTGCATGTATTTGAGAAAGTAAAAGCAGAAAGGAAAAAGCCACCTGCTGAGAAAGCGGGTCAGGTAAGAGCTCGGTTTTCCTGGGCTGTCCCTTCCCAGGGAGGCGACCGGGAACAAGCCACGGGACTGGGGCAGACGAGTCCTCAGCTCATGGTTCTGATTTGCATTTAGGCACCCGGTGATTTATCCGACACCGACATCAGCAACGAGGCTCGGCACCCTCGGGGCCGTGGGGCCGCCACGGAGGAGAAACTGAGAAACCGGCTGTACGAGTTAGGGATGAAAGTGAGTGAGAAGGACACCTCTTCGGGGGACGACCCGGAGTCCGAGCCCAAGACAGAGTCTGAGAACCACAAGGACAGTCTGTCCCCTGAAGACAGCAGCCAGGACGTCCAGGAAGAGCTGAAGAAGGTAAGCGCCGTGAGGCACCTGCAGACAGCATGGTTTGTGCAGCCGCGCTGCGGGGAAAGTTCTGGATTTTGTGCAGAAGTGTGCTGGGCGCCCAGAGCTGTCTTTCAAATGCCTGTCCCTGCACAGGGAGAGCCCTAGAAACACCAGTTGTTTAGCGCTGAGTGGTTCAAGCAGAAACAGGGCCCTGCGCACCCCAGCCCTCCTGAGCCCCGCCCTCTCCTTGGGCTAACCATCCTCCACAAGACAACCCTTTACTTTCAAGTCTATAATTTATTTACTTTTTATTTCTTTACCATTTATTTATTTTTGAGAGGCAGAGAGAGACAGAGCATGAGCGGGGGAGGGGCAGAGAGAGAGAGGGAGACACAGAATCTGAAGCAGACTCCAGGCTCTGAGCTGTCCGCACAAAACCCAATGCAGGGTTCGAACCCACAAACTTCGATATCATGACCTGAGCCAAAGTCGGATGCTTAACCAACTGAGCCACCTAGGTGCCCCTATTTATTTATTGTTTAATGGTTTTAGTTATTTTTATGTGGGAGAGAGAGACATGGGTGGAGGGTGGGACAGAGGATTCAAAGCAACCTCCTCGCTGACAGCAGAGAGCCCGATGTGGGGCTCGAACTCTCAAACCATGAGATTATGACCTGAGCAGAAGTCAGATGCTTAACCAACTGGGCCACCCAGGCGCCCTCGAGCCTGTAACTTAATGCTCATGGTCCCTCTTGTTGGTAAAGGACCATTTACCTCCCGCCCCTGCCCTGTCCCTGAAGAATTTTGCCTGTGGGTTGAGAGGGTCTAGCCGTCCCGTTTTTAATCCATGGTCTTTGTGCTAAAAGTCGCCTTCTGCACCAGTTATCTCTGCAGTGTGCAGCTTTGGGGGTGTCTTAGCCTCAGAATCCTGTTCCATCAAACCTCAGGGGTCAGTCCTACATACCATGCAATCCTTCGAGCCCAGGAGTGAGCACTGGCCATGCCAGTGGTTCTGGGAGGAAGTCCTGGCCAAAGTGGTTCTTAGAACTGTCTGCCTCCAGGTATGCAAGAGTGCAGCGTTCCTGAAAGAAGGAGCATCAGAATGGCCAAGAACTCCTGGTCTGAGTTTGGAGACTCCATTCGGGGGTGGGTCTCCCATAAGCCCCCTAATCTTCGCAGGCTTTGGAGCAGTGGTCCCCAAGGTCCCTTTAGGCTCCGAAGTCCCATGGTCCTAGATATGTAATGGATTAGATGGATTTTTGTTTCCTGACGTAAGTATCATGTATGACACTGTTCATATGACAAAATAGGTTCCATGGACCAAGTTCTTGGAATACGACTGTCTGTTGAAGGCCCAGATTAGTAGATTCTTACATGATATTCGTATACCCAGTGTCCTAAAAGCATTTTATTTGAAGCGGCTCTGTTTATTATTATCACTACAAGTGGGCGGATCATTGTGCTTTGCTTTCACAAGGGAGTCCCCGACCTGCAGGTAGCACCCATATTTATAGTTTCTTGAAATAATTTTCCTAAAGTCTTAAGACTTCCCTGACTATTAAATGACTTCCTCCCCCAAACAAGAGACAAATTTGTGTATCTTCTCCTGGCTGTTCCCCATTGACTAACATCAAGGGACAGGAAAACACAGTCTTGTCAGTGATCAAGGAGACCAAACTATTAACTGTTCCAGAAAACCAGAGCCTTGGGCTTCTGAAGTCTAATGTGTTTGTGAAAACCCTTTTGTTGATATCAGTGTGGACATGAGGTCAAGTGTGTCCACATGTGTCTCGCCCCTGTAAAATAACTCACCATTCACATAAGGATTCGGTGACTTTCATCCCAGGTCGTGTTCCATTTGAGAAGAATGTCTTCTCTTCAGTTGGTGCCAAAGAGAATATAGTGTTAGATGCTGACTTGTATCTTACAAGTGGGTGATCTCAGTGGGCCTGGGCCTGTTGAAGAATCAGCACCTCTTTTCTAACTTTCCACGTAACCACTGCCCGAGGGAGGGCAGAGAGGAGCTTTCACCGTCCCCTGAGAGCTCCGTCTCGTCCACAGCGCTTGAACAGAGGAGGAGGTTCCGCACCACTCAGGATGTCATTGGCGTCACGGATTCCCACAGCCATGCCCTGTGGGTGGGTGGAGAGGGGTCTGCTTGCCTGGGAAGAGGTCCAGGTTCTCTCCTGGATCGCCGGGGTTTCTGAAAAACATCTTCTTTCGGCAGAAGATGAACTGAGCATTAGAGAAAGATTGTCCAGAAGTCCAGTGCGAAGATTCCTCAAGGTCTCTGTGAAATGTAGGCATTATCTGAAAGGCCAAGAAAAACTGAGGTTGCCTCAGTCACAGCAATGGAATGGGACCTAGGGCACATGTGGTTTGAAGAGAGAAGGGCAGAGTTGCCTTAGAAGGTTGCAAATAGAAACGTCTAAACAGCAAGGCACCGGTTAAGAGTTCTAGGCCCACAAAAGCTGAAAAGTAGGATGCCCGGGGGAAAGGGGCCATCGGAGGTAAGCAGGGAGAGGAAGCAAAGAGTGTCCTGTGTGCCTGCAGCTCCACAGAACTAGTAGGCTTGTGCTCCTGGGAAACATTTCTGGGTGGAGAGAAAATGAAAACGAAGGAAAGAAAGAAATTCATGCCTGTCTGACCTCCCAACACAAATACCAAAATCCTAAATAAAATATTAGCAAATTAATGTTGCAATATTAGAATCGCATGCCCACACAACTAATCTGTTTATTCTGAGAATGCAAAACTGGGGTTCATAGGACACCCCAGTGTTTTAACAAATTGCCTAGTAAATACTGTTTCTAAGAAAGTGATCATCTCAACTGGTGCCAAAATGGCCCTTGGAGACATTCAGCACATATTCCATTAAAAAAAAAAAAACACTCTCAATGGAATAGATAGTTCTGATGAAGGATATTCATCTCAAAGCACCTAGAGAGGTTTTCCTGAATGTTTCCTCATTGTAAATATCAAAAATGTTTTGAATATCATAACATTTTACTGTTGATCAAATCAATATATAATGAGTTCTGAATACAAATGGTTTTGCATAAATGTGTATCTTGTTAGTCAAAATAGCATGTACATACATTTGAAAAATAAGTGTGTGTGTGTGGCTTTAAGGTTTATTTAAACTTATAGGTGAATAATTTGATATTTGTAATGATTTTTTAAATAGTAAGTATTTTAAAAGAAGTAGATGAGCAAAATGTACAGAAGAAAGGGGAAATGTAGCCAAAGAACTATCATCAAAAAGAAGAGAGTCCCCGTGATCTTGCCAATAAAATCCATTAATCATTCGTGGTACTAATTACTCCCATATGATTTAGCATTAAAAAATTAAAAGTATACAAGTTCACTTTATTTATTTTTAGTCTAACCCAAAAATCACATGCCACCAAAAATTTACATACTATCTCACTGGTGGATAAACATTCAAAAATTCTTAATATGTTAACAAATTGTCTCCAGCTGCATATTAATATAATAATTTACAATGGCCAGGTAGGATTTTGTCTAGGAATGTAATCACATCAATTTTAAGAAACCTATTAATATTTTTCATTATATTCACAGATTAAAGGGGGCAAACATAAATTATTTTGATAAATTCTTAGAGTGGGGTTTAACATATAGTAGGAAATTCATAAATATTCATAAATATTGAGTGAAGAATAGCTGGAAAATACGAAGATAAAAACTCAGCAGTGATGGCTCTCAGCCTTTTGAGGTTTGCTATCTCTTTAGGAATCTGATAAAAACCATGTGCTGCTCTCCATAAAACTGGAAAGAATGAAAATGATTTGGATAGAGTCCCAGGATGAGTCTCACTCGCTTCTGCATCAAGGAACGGGAATACAGACCCCAGCCCCGGCTGTGGGCCTGATGTCCCCGTGAGCCAACTGCAGCCCCCTTCAGCCGTGGTCCAGAAGCCCCTGGAGAACACTGACCTGGACAGTTACTCACATGTAGTAAGAATGTGGAAATCTAGGAGTCCATCAGAGAAGCTCCAACACACTATTGAAGCAAAGACAAAGCCAAGACTGGGCACATTGGAGAGGGTAGAAGTAATAGTCTGGCTTTACCTGCCTCCCCCCTCCCCCAGGGTGGCGCGTTGCCCGTGGTTTCTCCCATGGGGGAAGTAGAGCATGTGAGTGAGCCCCCTGCCTCCCCGGCTGTGCAGGATGCTACCACAGAGGTCCGTTCCTCACTTGCCCCGTCCAGAACACTGAGTCGTAAGCTACATGGCTAAGGGGTGGTGAGCAGCTATGAGACCAGCAGCCAGGGCTCAGGTGTATCAAAGGGACTCAGATCCTGTTAACTGCATCATGGACTTCATCTGGAGGCCTGCCCACCAGCAGGACGCCTCATCCACAGAGTCCCCAGCTGGCCCCCAGACACTTCCCAGCGCCCTGTGTGCCTTACCCACAAACTTCCCTGCCCATGACTGGCCCCCAAGTGCACCTCCAGTGGCTGTAGTAAGAGCAAGCTTTGTCAGATGGCTAGTAAGCATGTGCATAAAACAGAACTGAGCCTCCGAGCAAGGGAGAGGCCACAAACTTGATAACAGCACCGCCTTTGGGAAAGCGAAAGGGAGACTGTCGGCACTCAGCTCGGCGCACTGCAGAATTGAGAGAAGGCATTCAAACTTAAGAATTCTGCCTCAGGAGGGAGGAAGAAGTGGAGGGCAGGAGTATCCATAGAAGGTCTGAGATCACCTCAGAATTCCTCAGAAGGCTGATGGAGGGTGTCTCTCTCCTGAGATCAGCTGGTAGAGATTGGAGGAGGTGACTCCTACCTCAAATGCAAAGACAGCAACACAAGACCTAAAGGAACATGAAAAATCAAGGAAACATGACACTACCAAAGGATCACAGTAATCTTCCAGTAGCTGACCCAAAAAATGGAGATCTGTGATTTACCTGATAAAGAATTCAAAACAGCTTTTTAAAAATAAATTTATTTATTTACTTATTAGAGAGAAAGAGAAAGCACATGCAAGTGGGGAGCAGAAGGGGAAAGATAAAGAATCCCAAGCAGGCCTTATGCTCAGCACAGAGCCCGATGCAGGCTCAATCTCATGACCTTGGGATCATGCCCTAAACAGAAATCAAGAGTCGAATGCTCAACTAAGCCACCGGGCACCCCAAAACAGCTTTTAAAGGAAGCTCAATGAGCTATGAGAAAATACAGAAAATCAACTCAACAAAGTTAGGAAAACAGTGCATAAAACAAAATGAGAAGTTTAACAAAGAGGCAGAAATCATAAGAAGGAACCAAACAAATTCTGGAGCTGAAGAATGCAATGAATGAAATGAAAGCTGAAGTAGAGAGTATCAAGAGCAGAATGGATCAAGCAGAGGAAAGAATATGTGAAGTAAAAGACGGGACCTTGGAAAGTATCCAACCAGAGAAAAACAAAGGAAAAGGAATGAAAAAGAGTGAAGAGAGCCTATGAACTTTGGGATACCATCAAGAGAAGGAATCTGTGAAATATTAGAGACCAAGAAAGAGAAGAGAGGGAGAGGGAAAAAAAACTTATTTAAAAACATAATTGTTGAAAACTTCCCAAATCTGAGGAGATGTGACCATCCAAGTTCATGAAGCTCTTAAGTCCCCAAAAAGGTCAAAAATATTTTCTCCAAGACACATAATAATAAAATGAACAAAAATGAAAGACCAAAAGAGAATCCCAAAAACACCAGGAGAAAAGAAATTTATCACTTAGATGGGAATCTTCATAAGGCTATCAGCCGATTTCTCAGCAGAAACCTTATAGGCCAAGATGGAGTGGAATAATGTACTCAAAATAATGAAAGAAAGAAAAAGGGGCATCTGAGTGACTCAGTCAGTTCAGTACCCAACTCTTGATTTTGGCTCAGGTCATGATCTCCGAGTGCTGAGATCAAGCCCCACATTGGGTTCCATGCTGGTCATGAAACCTGCTTAAGAGTCTCTCTCTCTACCTCTCCCTCTGCCCCCCCCCCTCCCCCCAAAAAAAAGTGCTGGGGAAAAAAACCTGCCAACCAGGAATACTGAAACTGGCAAAGTTGTCCTTCAGAAATGAAGTAGAGATAAAGACATTCATTCCCAGACAAACAAAAGCTGAGAGTCTGTCAACACTAGACCTACCTTACAAGAAATGCTGGAAGTTCTTCAGCTGAAATGAAAATGCACTAATTCATAATATAAAGGCATGAAAATATACGACACACTGATAAAGGTAAATATATAGTCAAATTCAGAATACTCTAATACTGTAATATGGTAGTGTGTTAACCACTTAATGCTAGTAAAATGACTACAGGACAAATATATTATAATTAACTTATAGCTACAGTAATTTGCTAATGAATATACAATATGAAAAGAGGTAAATTGTGGCATCAAAAGCATAAAGGGGATGAGTAGAGGGTAGATTTGTATGCCACTGAAGTTAAGTTGTTATCAGCATAAAGTGGGCTGCTATATCTAGAAGATGTTTTGTGTAAGCCGTTGATATAAAGCAAAATCTGCAGAAGAAACACAAAAGATAAAGAGATGGGAGTCACGGCAAAGCACAACAGGACATCATCAGTTCACAGAGGAGAACAGCAAGAGAGGAAGAAAGGAACAAGAGAACAACAAAACAGCCAGAAACCAGTTAATAAGGTACATTCATTAGTCCTTACCTGTGAATAGTTACTCTACATGTAAGTGGATTAAATTCACCAATCAAGACCCAACTACCCACTACCTACAAAAGACTCACTTCAAGACACACAAAGCTTGAAGGGATGGAAGAAGATATTCCATGAAAATGAAAACCAAAAGAGAATAGAAGCAGCTATAATTATATCAGACAAAATAGAGTTTGATTCAAACACTATAAGAAGAGACAATGTCGTTATAAAATGATAAAGGATTCAATTCATTAAGAGTATATAAAATCTTAAATATATATGCACCCAGTATTGGACCATTTAAATATATTAAGCAAATACAAACAGATCTCATAGGAGAAATAAACAACAGTATAACAAGAGTAGGGGAGTGATGGAAAATCAGGAAGGAAAGGTTGGATTTGAACTACGCTTTAGACGGACATTTGTACCATTCCATCCAATAGCAGCGGAACGTACATACGTGGAGCATTCTTCAGGACAGAACATATGTTTGGTCACAAAACAACTCTTAACAAATTTAAGAAGGTTAAGACTAAAGTATCTTTTACAGCCACAGTGCTATAAAACTAAAAATCAGTAACAGGAGGAAAACTGGAAAATTCACAGATATGTGGAAATTACACAAAACACTCCAAAAAAAAATCAGTGGGTCAAAAAAAGAAATCAAAAGGGAAATTTTAAAAATCTTCAAACAAATGAAAATGGAAACTAAATATACCAAGACTTATGGGATACAGCAAAAGCAATTCTGAGAGGGAAGTTTATAGTGTTAAATGCCTACATTTTAAAAAAAAATCTCAATAAACAATCTAACTTTATACCTCAAGAAACTAGAAAAAGAAGAACAAACTAAGACCAAAGCTAGCAGAAGATAAGTAAATAACAAGGAACAGAGCAGAAATAAATGAAATAGAGACCAGAAGACAAGAGAAAAGATCAATGAGGGGTGGCTGGGTGGTGGAGTTGATTGAGCGTCCAACTCTTGATTTCAGCTCAGGTCATGGTCTCATAGTTGATGCGACTGAGCCCTGCGACAAGGTCCATACAGACACCCCAGAGCCTGCCTGGGTTTCTCTCTCTCTCTGCTCCTCCCTGGACACATGTGCTCACGTTCTCTCGTTCTCTCGCTCTCTCTCGCTCGCTCTCTCTCTGTCAAAAAATAAACATTTAAAAAGAAAAGTCAATGAAACTAGAGCTGGTTTTGCAGGCAAAAAAATGGACAAACCTTTAACTAGACTGAGAAAAAGGAGAAAAGAAATAAAATCAGAAATGAAAGAGGAGACATTACAACCTATATCACAGAAATACAAAGTACCAAGAGAAAATACTATGAACAATTATATGCCAACAAATTGGATAACCTAGAAAAAAGTGAATAAATTGCCAGGAATACACAACCTACCAAAACTGAATCGTGAAGGAAAATCATGATTCATCATAGAAAATCTAAACAGATAACAGTGAGTATTGAATCAGTAATCAAAAGCCCCCTAATACAGAAGAGCCCAGGACCAGAGGGCACAGTGGTTCCTTCTACCAAACATTTATTTTTCTTAATTAGGATATTTTTAATAGTTTATTTTCAAATTGGTTTCCATATAACACCCAGTGCTTCTCCCCACAAGTGCCCTCCTCCATGACCATCACCCCCTTCTGTCTCTCCCCTTTTCCCTTCAGTCCACGACTTGTTTTCAGTATTCAATAGTCTCTCATGATTTGTGTCCCTCACTCTCCAACTCTCTTTCCCTCTTCCCCTCCCTATGGACCTCTGTTAGGTTTCTTCTGTTAGACCTATGAGTGCAAACATATTGTGTTTGTCCTTCTCCGCCTGACTTATTTCACTTAGCATGACACCCTCGAGGTCCATCCACTTTCCTACAAATGGCCATATTTCATTCTTTCTCATTGCCATGTAGTACTCCATTGTATATATATACCACATCTTCTTGATCCATTCACCAGATGATGGACATGTAGGCTCTTTCCATGATTTGGCTTTTGTTGAAAGTGCCGCTATGAACATTGGGGTACATGTGCTCCTATGCATCAGCACTTCTGTATCCTTTGGGTAAATCCCTAGCAGTGCTATTGCTGGGTCATAGGGGAGTTCTATCGATAGTTTTTTCCAGAGCAGCTGCACCAGTTTACATTCCCACCAACAGTGCAGGGGAGTGCCCGTCTCTCCACACCTTCACCAGCATCTATAGTCTCTTGATATGTTCATTTTAGCGACTCTGACTGGTGTGAGGTGGTATCTCAGTGTGGTTTTGATTTGTGTTTCCCTGATGATGAGTGATGTTGAGCATCGTTTCATGTGCCTGTTGGCCATCTGGATGTCCTCTTTGAAGAAGTGTCTATTCAGGTCTTCTGCCCATTTCTTCACTGGATTATTCATTTTTCATGTATGGAGTTTAGTGAGCTCCTTGTAGATTTTGGATACTAGCCCTTTATCTGATATGCCATTTGCCACTATCGTTTCCCATGCTGTCGGTTGCCTATTAGTTTTTTTGATTGATTTCTTTGCCTTGCAGAAGCTTTTTATCTTGATGAGGTCCCAGTAGTTCATTTTTGTTCTTGATTCCCTTGCCTCTGGGGATGTGTCGAGGAAGAAATTGCTGCGATTGAGGTCTAGGAGGCTATTTCCTGCTTTTTCCTCTAGGGTTTTTATGGTTTCCTGTCTCACATTTAGATCCTTCATCCATTTTGAGTTTATTTTTGTGAATGGTGTCAGAAAGTGGTCTAATTTCATTTTTCTACATGTTGCTGTCCAGCTCTCCCAACACCACCTGTTGAAGAGGCTGTCTTTTTTCCATTGGATTTTCTTTCCTGCTTTGTCAAAGATTAATTGGCCATCCACTTGTAGGTCCAGTTCTGGGCTCTCTATTCTATTCCATTGGTCCATGTGTCTGTTTTTGTGCCAATACCATACTGTCTTGATGATGACAGCTTTGTAGTAGAGGCTCAAGTCTGGGATTGTGATGCCTCCCGTTTTGGTTTTCTTCTTCAATATGACTTTGGCTATTTGGGGTCTTTTGTGGTTCCATACGAATTTGAAGATAGCTTGTTCTAGCTTTGAGAAGAATGCTGGTGCAATTTTGATGGGGATTGCATTGAGTGTGTAGATTGCTTTGGGTAGTAATGACATTTTCACAATGTTTATTCTTCTGATCCATGAGCACGGAATGTTTTTCCATTTCTTTGTGTCTTCTTCAATTTCCTTCATAAGTCTTCTATAGTTTTCAACATACAGGTCTTTTACATGTTTGGTTAGGTTTATTCCTAGGTATTTTATGGGTTTTTCGTGCAATTGTGAATGGGGTCTGTTTCTTGCTTTCTCTTTCTGTTGCTTCAGTTTTGGTGTATAAGAATTCAACAGACAAAAAGTCACTAAAGAAACAATGGACCTGAATGACACACCAGCGCAGATGGAATTAATAGCTATATTTAGAACTCTGCATCCTGACGCTAGGGAATTCACTTTCTTCTCAAGTGCACATGGCACATTCTCCAAGATTGATCACACACTGGGTCATAAAACAGCCCTCCATAAATACAAACGAATTGAGATCATACCATGCACACTTTCAGATCACAATGCTATGAAACTCAAAATCAACCATAGGAAGAAGTCTGGAAAACTTCCCAAAATGTGGAGGTTAAAAACTACCCTACTAAAGAATGATTGGGTGAACCAGGCAATTAGAGAGGAAATTAAAAAATATATGGAAACAAATGAAAATGAGAATACAACAATGCAAATTCTCTGGGACACAGCAAAGGCACTCCTACGAGGAAAGTATATTGTAATCCAGGCCTATTTCAACAAACTAGGAGAAGCACAAACTCAAAACCTAACAGAGCACCTAAGGAAACCAGAAAAGGAGCAGCAAGAACACCCCAAACCCAGCAAAAGAAAAGAAATAATAAAGTTCAGAGCAGAATTAAACAAGATACGATTCACAAAACAATTGAACAGATCAATGGAACCAAAAGTTGGTTTTTTGAAAAAAATAAACAAAATTGATAAACCTCTGGCTAGGCTCCTCGGAAAGAAAAGAGAGAACATTCAAATAGACAAAATCATGAAGGAAAATGGATCTATTACAACAGATCGCTCGGAAATACAATCATCAGAGATTACTATGAAAAATTATATGCCAACACACTGGACAATCTAGAAGAAATGGGCAAATTCTTAAACACACATGCAATACCAAAATTCAAACGGGAAGAGATAGAAAATCTGAACAGACCCATAACCAGTGAAGAAATCGAATCTGTTATCAAAACTCTCCCAATGAATAAGAGCCCAGGGCCGGATGGATTCCCAGGGGAATTCTATCAGACATTTAAAGCAGAGCTCATACCCATCCTTCTCAAGTTATTCCAAAAAATAGAAATGGAAGGAAGACTTCTGGTCTCATTCTAAAAAGCAAATGGCACTCGATTCCTAAGCCAGACATAGTCCCAACAAAGAAAGAAAACTAAAGGCCAATATCCTTAATGAATACAGATGCAAAAATACTTAACAAGATACTAGCAAATCAAATTCAATGGCATATAAAAAGAATTATCCATCAAGATCAAGTGGGATTCATTCCTGGGTTACAGGGCTGGTTCAGTATTTACAAATCCATCAATGTGATCCATCACATTAACAAAAGAAAAGACAAAAACCATATGATCCTGTCGATAGATGCAGAAAAAGCATTTGACAAAATACAACATCCCTTCTTAATAAAAACCCTCTAGAAAGTCAAGATAGAAGGAACTTACTTAAACATCATAAAAGCCATTTATGAAAAGCCCACAGCCAATGTTCTCCTCAATGGGGAAAAACTGAGAGCTTTCCCCCTCAGAGCAGGAACACGACAAGGGTGTCCACTCTCACCACTGCTGTTTAACATAGTGCTGGAAGTCCTAGCATCAGCAGTCAGACAACAAAAGGAAATAAAAGGCATCAGAATCGGCAAAGAAGAGGTCAAACTTTCCCTTTTTGCAGACGACATGATACTCTACATGGAAAACCCAATCGACTCCACCAGAAGCCTTCCAGAACTGATCCATGAATTCAGTAAAGTTGCAGGGTACAAAGTCAATGTACAAACATTTATTTTTTTAATGTTTTTTATTTGTTTTTGAGACAGAGAGAGACAGCACGAGCAGGGGAGGGCCAGAGAGAGAGAGACACAGAATCCGAAGCAGGCTCCAGGCTCTGAGCTGTCAGCACAGAGCCCGACGGGGGGCTCAAATCCACGAACAGCAAGATCATGACCTGAGCCAAAGCCAGGCGTTCAACCGACTGAACCACCCAGGCGCTCCTCTACCAAACATTTAAAGAAGAATTAGTGCCAATCTTTCTTAAACTCTTGCAAAAACTTTAAGAGGAGGGAGTACACCCAAACTGATTTTAGGAGGCCAGATTTCCCCTTTTACCATAGTCAGATAAGGACACTATAAACTCCAGGCCAATATCCCTGATGAGTATAGATGCAAATATTCTCAACAAAATATTAGCAAACTGAATTCAACAACATATTAAAGAATCATACACCATGACCAAGTGGGATTTATCCCTGGGATGCAAAGGTGGTTGAACATATGCACATCGATAAATATAATATGCTCCATTAATATGATGGGGAATAAAAATCTTGATCCTCTCAGTAGATACAGAAAAAGCATTTGACCAAATTCGTGACCCTTTCATGATAAAAATTCTCAACAAATCGTTTATAGAAGGAACATAGCTCACAGATGACAAGCCCACAGCTAACATGTGGTGTTTCAGTGGTGAAAAACTGGAAACTTTCCTGCTTTCACAAAGGTGCTCACTCTTACCATTCCTTTTCTATATAGTACCTGAAGTCTATCCAGAATGATCAGGCAGGACAAAGAAATAAAATGTATCCATCGTGGAAAGAAAGAAGTAGTATTGTCACTGTTTGCAGGTGATATGACCTTATATAGAGAAAACCCTAAACACTCCACCAAAAACCTGTTAGCACTAACCAACGAATTCAATAGATTTGTGGGATATAAAATCAACATACAGAAGTCAGTTGTGAGAAATAAAATTATCTCCTTCATATTAGCATAAAAACAATAAAATGCTTAGGAAGCAATTTAACCAACTAAGTGAAAGATCTGGACTCTGAAAATTATGACTTTGATGAAAGAAATTGAAGATGCAAACAAATGGAAAAATACCCTATGTTCATGGATTGGAAGAATTAATATTGTTAAAATGTTCATACTGTGCAAATCCATTTATAGAATCAATGCAGTCTCTCTCAAAATTTTATCAAAATTCCAATAACATTTTTCACAGAAACAGAACAAGCAGTCCTAAAATTTGTGTGAACTGACAAAAGACCCCAAACAGCCAAAGCAGTCCTGAGAAAGCAGAACGAAGCTGGCAGCGCTGCACTTCCTGATGTGGAAATGGTAGGGTGCTAGCCTGAGCAGAAACATAGACCAACGAAACAGAATCCGGAGCCCAGAAATAATCCCTCATATACTCGACTGCGAATGCTCAATGGCAAAAGGATAGTCTCCAATAAACAATATGAGAAACTGGATAACCTCATGCAGAAGAATGAAAATCATCCCCTACCTTACACGACTCATGAGAATTAACTCGAAATGAATTAAAGACGGAAGCTCTAAAACTCCTCAAGAAACATGGGGAAGAATTTCCTTGACATTAGCATGGCCATGACTGTTTGGATGTGACACTATGACCCCAAAAGCACAGGCAACAAAATAATAAGTGGAACTACGCCAAACTAAAAAGCTCCCGCATAGCAGAAGGAACCGTCCACAGAAGGAGAAGGGAACCTACAGGATGAGAGAAAATATTTGTAAACCATCTATGTGATGTCCAACATATGAAAGGAGCTCATACAACTCAATAGAGGGAAGAGCAAACAACCTAATGTAAAAGTGGGCAGAGGACTTCAACAGATATTTTCCCGAAGAAGACATACAAATGACCGAGAGGTAGGTGCATGAGAAGATTCCGTAACATCACTAAATCATCAGGAACATGCAAATCAATTCCATGTTGAGATATCACCTCACACCTGTTAGAATGGCTGTCCTCAAAAAGACAGGAGAAAACAAGTGCTGGTGAGGATGTGGAGAAACGGGAGCCCTTGTGTGTACAGTTGGTGGGAATGTAAATTCGTGCAGCCACTGTGAAAACCAGTATGGAGGTTCAACCACCATGTGGTCCAGTCATCCAACTTTGGGCCGTATATCAAAAGGAAATGAAATCAGGATCTGGAAGAGATTTCTGCGCTCCATGTTTATGGCAGCGTTATCCAGTAGCCAAGATATGGAAACAATCTAAGTATCCATCTACCGATGAACGGATAGAGAAAATGTGGCATATATGTTCAATGGAGTATTCTTCAGCATGAGGAATAAGGAAATCTCGTGATTTATGACAACTTTTAGAGGGTTATGCTAAGTGAAATAAGTCATTGAAAGACAAATACTTTATGATCTTATACGTGAACTCTAGAAACGCTGAACTCATAAGACCCAAGAGTAGAATGGGAGTTGCCAGGGCCTGTGGGATGGATGGAATGGGGGAAATGTTGGTCAAAGAGTACAGACTTCCAGTTACAAGACGAAGAAGTTCTGGGAATCATACAACATGGTGACTGTAGATAACAGTACTGTATTATATACTTGAACCTGCTAAGAGCGTAAACCTTAAATGTTCTCACCGCACACCAAAAAAAGATGATGATTATATGAGATGTTTGAGGTAGCAGCGAACCCTACTAGGGCGGTCCATCCACAATGTGTAAGTGTGTCAAGCTGTGCTGTGCACCTTAAATCTACACAATATCATGTCTCAGTTATATCTCAGTAATTCTGGAGGGGAAAGACATGTTGATTTTTCACAAACCACAGAATTAAAAGGAATAACTGGAAGAACATTTGGCTTAAATATGTAATGGGCAGAGAATTAATTACTTCATAACACCAGTGGATAAAACAGCAATGCACATAAGCAGGCAATTCACCAAAAAAAAGAAAGAAGGAAGGAAGGAAGGAAGGAAGAGAAAGAATATGAATGACCAACAGGCATGTGAAAAACATATTCAACTTCATCTGTATTTCAACTGTACTCAATACAACACCTAGCCCAGAACTTAGCATGTGGTTCGCACATTCGTCTTTCTCGTTCAGCAAGTGCACAGTGAGGCTCTGGGAAGACAGCCATGAACAGGGCAATGTTCATCATTCATGTAGACAAGCAACAGAAATGCACATCGAAATAACGAAATGCCACTTTGCCTAACAAATTGGACGATTAAATAGAACAATAACTAAAGTCAGTAAGACTTCAAGGAAAGAGGCAGTCTAATAGACACAAAATAGTAAGGGCCCGCGTCAGCCACACTGGTAACCGGGTAGCTCCGAGCAATCAAAGTGGGCATAGCAGACGACCCAGCAATTACTTTCCATCCTTTATCCTACAAAAAACTGGACAGGCAGCCAAGGGTATATGCGTGCAGCTCACCAAGGGTTGCATTATTCTTGTAGGAAAACAATGACCTTACTGTCCAATAAGAAGAGTTCCAGGGGAATGGAGGGGGTGGGGTCCAGAAAACAGATGGGGCGTCAGCCCTGGAAAAGCAGACAGATTTGGTCCAGATACAAGTAAGTGCGTGAGTGAATGGGTCTGCCTGGTCTGCAGGCCCAGCAGTGCTCACAGGAGACAGTAAAGAAAGATTAAAGCCCTGGAGTCTGAATCCCTGATCATTTGCCATTTATTCAACAAATACTTGTTGAACTATTCCAAGAGCTGCAATACCGCGGGGGCCAGAGAGAAAAGTTCTCTGCCTCGTGGAATTTACCTTCTGGTGGAGGGGACAGCTGAGATGCAAACAGGTTCAGGGGAAGATGTCAAATAGAGATGAGAACTCAGAAGGAGGTTAGGCAGGGCAGCGATGGGGGGAGTTGGGAGGAGGTGAGTCCTACAAGGTCTTTCCAGATCCATTCTGGCCAAGAGTCCGTGGACTGAGACCTGAGGGGCGAGAAGGATGAAGTCCAGCAAAGACTGAAAGGAAGGGCTTTCTGGCAGAGGAGCCCAAGCAAAGCCTTATGCTGGAAAGGACCTGGACAGGTTTAAGGAACACTTCAAGAGCCAGGGTGGCCAGAGCAACGTGGCAAAGGGGAGGGCAGTGAGGGAAGGTGACCGAGGGCCATGCAGAGAACTTCCGCTATGATACAGGGAGCCCCTGGGAAGGTGTCAGCAGGGAAGTGACAAGGAGGACCTTACATTTACCAGGGTCACCCAGGCTGCCACGTGCCACCCCTTGTCCCCAATGAACGTGGAAGGTGGTTTCACGTCCCGCTGGGCTTCTGTAGATGTGAGCATGTTCCTGGCTACTGCCAACAGCGGGGGGATGTTTCCAGTCAGGATCACGGGCTAAGAGAGAGAGAGAACAAGCTAGGGAGGGGCAGAGAGAGGGAGGGACAAAGAGAGAATCCCAAACCATTTCTGCACTGTCAATGCAGAGCCTGGTCCGGGGCTCGAACTCACAAACTATGAGATCATGACCTGAGCAGAAACTACAAGTCAGACACTTAACTGAATGAGCCAAGAGCCCAGGAACTAGTTTCTGAGGAACAGACAGTGAGTATGCGGAAGCAAAGAGATGGATGCCCTCTGCTGAGAAAGGAAGTCCCGCCTGCTGGATGCGACCAGGGCAAGCTGGGTCAAAGGTGATGGTCCGGCACCCCTCCTCTGTCACCCTCACCAGTCCCGAAGTGGCCTTGCTCAGGTGGCCAACATCAAACCGCAGGAATCCATCCAGGAAGGATAAGAAAATGACCCCAGGAAAACTTACAGACCAGTGTGTTTAATTCTGGGACAAAAGTGCAGATAGCAAATTTTCAAAAATTCATTTCTGTAATCATTGTTAAGAAAGGAAATCTGGGGGCACCTGAGTGGCTCAGTCAGTTAAGCATCTGATTCTTGGTTTTGGCTTAGGTCAGGATCTCACGGTTGTGATATTGAACCCCAGGTTGGTCTCTGAGCTGGGCATGGAGCCTCTTTAAGATTCTCTCTCTTTCTCTCTCTCTCTTTCTCCCTCCCTCTCCCTCTGCCCCTCCCCCACTCGCTCACACACTCACTCTCTTTCTCAAAAAAAAAGAAAGGAAATATTTCATAAATGGCCTTGACCATCAAAACCTAGATGATTTAAGAACTTAAACATTCCGAAGAGGTCCGTTCTCTAATCTCTGTGATGGTTCGTAGCTTCATTTTATTTCATGCTAATTTATTAGGTTTGCGCTCCAATTTCTTTCTCCAGTTCTCTTTCATCAAGTCACGTCAGGGACAGGAGTCTGTTCGTGGGGAACATATTTTGACGGGTTGTAGAGGCATCGCCAGAGAGCCTTCTGTTTCATGAGAGCTGAGACGTATTTGCATTCGATTTTTCTAGCAGACTTCTGTCAACTATTTAAGAGGACATATGGAGTTTCTTTTCTTACCTTTGAAAAGGGAAAAAATACATGAAATCA
Organism: Helogale parvula; assembly: GCA_004023845.1. NCBI lineage: Eukaryota > Metazoa > Chordata > Mammalia > Carnivora > Herpestidae > Helogale > Helogale parvula. The sequence continues at coordinate 49,917 of PJEM01002694.1, forward strand.
GGGCATTTGGACAAATTTCCTTCCTTCATCTTGTTGTTTGATGGAAGCATTTCTTCAAGCCAAGACAGCATCTGTGATTCGGGACAGAAAAGTAATGAGAGCGTCAAGTCTGGACCATGCTTGGAGCAGATTTCCTTGCAGGCCACATTCGTTTTCCCTGAGTGTCCGTGGTGCCTCAGTCCTAGTGGGTTCAGCAAACCTCACAACCAGAGCTGGTCACCAGAGAGATCAAGCTGTGTCGTGCGGCTTGGGGGCTGGTGTGGCCAAAGCAAGGAGCTGATTCTTCATGCTTACGGATGTCAGCGGGTAGGGACTGCAGACGGACCTGTGGGCTCCCCACACGAGGCCCTCCTCTCGCTGGTCTGTTAGTCACTGACCTGATCATTCAGTACAATTCAGTACCTCCATCACTTTCTGCAGACCCTTGGGAATTATGCGCACGGAGGAGGTGGTATGACACGTGGGAAGGAGCGTGGGCTGCAGAGACCAAAGTCTCTCGGTTCAAATCCCAGCTCTGCATCTTCTTCACTGAGCCATAGTTTCTCCATCTCTAAATACGGAATTACACCATCAGCCACATCCAGGTGTTGTGAAGGCTAAATGCAATCATGAGAAGCCTGGAGTCCCAGGGACCTCAGACAGACCCACATTTCCTCGAGTCGGCCGCCTTCTTTGTTCTTCTGTCCCCTCCTGAGGGGTCTCGCGGGCAGCATTCAGCAGGGGCCCATATGTGTTTGGTGCCCCCTGAGCTCACGAAGGGCTTTTCTGTGCTGCGCGAGAGCACCCCTTTGTGCGAACAGGTGCCTAGAACAGCCCTGTTAAAGTTCTCTCCTCCGATGCCGGGCTGGCCCCTCCGGCGAGCCCCGTGGGGAGACTCACTGATCACAGGGCTGAACGGAGCCCTGCAGGCCCCACACTTCCGCCATCTTCTCTTTTTACCCAAGCCAGCTTGGAAGGTTGTGTCCCCCAGTCCGCTCAGGAGACTTGGCATCAGAAATGATAGATTCAAAATAAAGACTAAACAGATGACCTGGAGGATATTGGTAATCACAGTCTCGTAGGTTGTCAGAAAGGAGCTTTGGGGCGCCTGGGGGGCTCAGTCAGTTAAGTGTCAGGCTCTTGATTTCAACTCAGGTCGTGATCTCAGTTTGTGAGATTGAGCCCCACATCAGGCTCTACGCTGACGGCTCAGAGCCTGCTTGGGATTCTCTGTCTCCTTCTTTCTCTCTCTGCTTCTCTCCAACTCTCACTCTCTCTTGCTCTCTCTCTCTCTCAAAATAAATAAGTAAACTTCTAAAGAAAGGAATTTTGAAATATTATATTTTCCCTTAGTCCAAGAGCCCAGTGGGCCTGCTTCTCCGCCGGCCCCTGAATTCCCTTCCTGGCACCAGCTTGCCCGGCTCGCTCGGCTCCCTCTGCTGGGATCACAGCCTGTCCGGCAGCCTCCCTCCCTGGTCTGCACCCACAGCATCCTCTCAGCTCCCTTCCAGAAAGCTGCACATCCTTGTACGCCCGCAGCTGCTCCACCCCGGTCCCGAGGACCTTGGGGTCCAGCTGCACTAACCGTTTCCTACTCTTCTCCACCCAGGTCGTCCCCAGCCCTAAATCTGTCCCTCTGCCAGTCAGAACTGCCACCCGGAAGCCTACGCCTCTTGTGGCATGTGTGAGGAGCCTGGGCTTGGGACAGATCTGGGTGCAGAGCCCGCTCGCCCGGAGCAAACCCCCCTCTCAGGCCCATCTCCTCACCTGTGAGATGGGATCGTGGTGCCTACATCAGAGGGCGGCGTCCGGAAGGTCCAGGGAGGCAAGGCCAATCCAGCACTTGTCCCGGAGCTGGGCAGGCACTGAGTGCTCGGGGCGCCTGATCCGGGAGCACAAAGCTCAAACTCCTGAGCTTGGCCCTCCGGGGCAGTGCCCCGCCCCCTCCTGTTTGTCATCTACCGCAGCTCTGGCCCCTATGCTGAGGCCGGTGCCTTCCAGATAAGACTGGAAGCTCAATGTTGCTGTTTCTTCACCTTTCTTGTGCGTCCAGACCAACCCCAAAGTCACCTACGGGGGCGGACTCTAAAGGCCTGCAGCCTGTTGCTCACAGTGCAGGATGGGGCCTCTCTTCTGCTGCCTGCTGTCGGCCTTCATGTCCTCTGCCCCTCTCAGCTCTCGGAGGACGGGGACCACGGCTCACTCACCTCTGCACCCCCTGCAGGGCTCCATGCCAGGGCCCGGCTCGGAGTAGACTCTTCCTGAAGGCTTGCATTGCATGAGTGCTGATGCGGAATAGCAGACAGTGTCCGAGGGGCGGGTCGTTCCGTGTCCCAGCTAGGCAGTGGTATCCCTTGTGCTTATTGTGTTACCAGTCCATGTGGTTCAGTCCACTTGCAGTCAGAGGGAAACACAGGGTCGGGAATATGTGTGAGTGCCCGGAGAGAGGGGGGTGTCCGAGTGCCCATGTCAGGTCACCTACTGTGGTTTCTTAGGACAGATCATTCTATATTGTGATGTTATGTCCTTTTTTTTTTTATATTTACTTATTTTTGAGAGACAGATCATGAACAAGGAAAGGGAAGAGAGAGAAAGAGGCACAGAGTCAGAAACAAGCTCCAGGCTCTGAGCTAGCTGTCAGCACAGAGCCTGACGCAGGGCTCAAACCCATGAACCATGAGATCATGACCTGAGCCGAAGCTGGACGCTTAACCACTGAGCCACCCAGGCGCCCCACTATGTTCTTTTTTTTTTTTAATGTTTATTCATTTTCGAGAGAGAGAGAGCACGAGTAGGGGAGAGGCAAAGAGAGAGGGAGACACAGTATCCGAAGCAGGCTCCAGGCTCTGAGCTGTCAGCACAGAGCCCACAAACCTCGAGACCACGTGCTGAGCCAAAGTCAGACACTCAACTGATTGAGCCACCCAGGCACCCTTATTTGATGTTAAGTTATCCTTTCTTTATGAAAGTTTGCTGGTGGTAGGCAATACTAGATCATAGTGGCTTTTTTTTTCAAGATATTCTTAGTTGGCAAGAAAAAAAACCTGGAAAACAACAGCAAAAGTTAACGTTTTTCGGTAAAGAGCAATAAAAAGCATTCTTCGAAACACCACGTAGGCAGGGAAAGACGTCTCAGGAGCATGGTGCATATGGACGGTGTCTAAGTCACCAGGCCCGCACCAGTGACAGGCCCATCCACAGCCAGCGGGGCAGGTGGGCAGGGGCGCGTAACAGCTCTGGCCTCAGACACGGTGTGGACACACTTGACATCCCGTCTGATTTAACCTCAAAGCCCCCTGAGCTAGATGGCGTCCTCTCTATTTCGCAGCTGAGGCTCAGAGAGGTTATTTGCCCAGAGTGTCACAGACGGTGTAACCTGGATTTCCCAAGCCTCGTGGTCCGGCGTGTGCGGGAGGGAGGCCACGTTAGCACCAGTCCTCGGTAGGAAGCCATGGGACCACGGCACCCACACCCACCGTCTCCCTCCATCATTTGGGGGAAGCCAGGAAAGGTTCTCCCAAGTGTGAGTGGATGGCCCCCTCCTAGGGCCTGTTTGGGGCCTTCGCTAGTATGTAGGGAGGACAGCAGTGCCCCCAGGGGACAGGTCTCACCCAGCCACTGCTCCCCACGTGCCTTCTCACAGAGGGGGCCCAGCACAGCCAGATCCAGGCCAGCTTACAACGTCCCTGTGCCCAAGCACTTCCGCCCTCATGGAGCCTTTCCTCCATAAAACACACTTAGAAATCCAGTCTTACAGCTGTGTCTGTATACAGATCAGTATATTAATACTACATATTAAAACATGTTCCTGGACCTAAGAGTTCTTGTTTTATCTTCTGATTGGAAAGCATTTTGATAGGCTTCTAAAAGAATGATGAGCCCTAGGCTGGAAGCCTGCTGAGCCCAGTGCACAAGGAGGCCCTTCCAAGAGCCTGCAGAGTCGGGGGCCCCAGGCCACTGCCCATCCCTGGTTCATGGATTGACCCACGGACCCCAAAGCCTACCACCTGCCTCCGCATCTCGCAAACACGCTGTTGCTGATGGCCTTTCAGCTTCTACCGGTTTAGCTTTTCTACTCCTGTGATGGGCCTCAGACCATTGCCAAGCTAGAAAAATTCCTCTTCTGCCCCAGATACCTGTGCACATAACTTCCTCCTGAAAGCTTCCCCGCCACCTCATGTTCGATGAGATCATATCAAGACTCATATCAAGGCAAATAAATAGACAGCCCAGGCCTCTGTCACACCCCAGCGCTTCACGCGGAGCCAGCGTGGGGTCTGTTCTGGCCGGGCGGAGGCCGGCAGACTCGTGCACGCGCATGGGTGGAACCAGGACTGGAGTCCGCCCTCTGGCATCCACAGTGCTCCCTCCCGATTCAGCCAGGCACGTCATGCACCCCCGCTCTCCACATGTTGGCAAGCTTGGCGTGTTCTGGTAAGGAACGTTCCTGTCCATTCCAGCTTGAAATGAGTCTGCATTTCGGTGTCCAACACAAAGCTCTGACATGAATGATGATGCCGGGGAAAAAAAGAAAGAAAATCTCGGGAGAGTTGTAAGGCTTGCTAATAAGCAAGAGTAGCTGGTGGATAGGATGGAAACCGTGTTTCCTGTCAAACTCCATAGAGTAAGAGTCTCCCCTGGCAACACCCTGCAGTCTGCATGCCTTGGGAAAGCAGTTTCTAAGGATTAGTGAGTGGAGGAGGAATTTGCTCTGGCAACACGCTTTATCTGAAGTGCATGGGGACAGGATGGAGAAATCACTGAGGCCAAAGTGAGACAAAAAGGAGAGAAGTCTTGCTTCTCTCTGCAGTCTCTAGAGAGAATGAGACAGCGATAGGGTCTAAGACTTGGGTCCTGACCTGGTTTTCTGCTCTCTTGGGCTCTTTGAAATGGCCCCCCACCTCGGAGGGGTATGTAACCTTCCGGAAGGTCTGCATCCATTCTAGTGTCGGTCACAGGCAGGCAGGCAACGAGTCTGCTGAGGTTGCTGGGTCTGCTGCCCCTGTGAGCGGTCAGCACCCTGGAGAGTTCCCACCACCCTCGGCACCGGAGAGTGGACTGGTCGTTCGGGCCCCAGAGGTAGTGAAGTCGGCATGATGGACGTGACGTGCCACGCGGGGCTGCGGCACACGCTGACCCGAAGCGTGTGGTGCAGCAGGGCACACAGATTCCACGGTGCATCAGCCACTGAAAACTGTGCTCCGGTTACGCGAAGTCATGTTGGCACACACAAGCATTTTACTCTTTAATTTTTTAATGTTTATATATTTATTTTTGAGAGAGACAGAGACAGAGAGAGGACGAGTGGCGGAGGGGCAGAGAGAGAGAGAGAGTCATAGACTCCAGAGTAGGCTCCAGGCTCTGCTGACAGCTCAGCTCTGACACGGGGCTCAAACCCACGGACTGTGAGATCATGACCTGAGCCAAAGTCAGACACTTAACCGACTGAGCCACCCGGCTGTCCCCCACCCAAGCATTTAAAATGGGAATCGCACGGGTATCTGTTGTCTAATAAAATGTGCCATTTAATTTGTATTTCTTTGGCCACTAGGAGGCTGAATTTGTTACTACAAGGCCGTTTTCATTCTGTCCTCTGCAGGGCTCTTGAGGCCACCTTCCTGCTTGGTGATTGCCCCTATTCTGTCCACTAATGTCCACACTCTGACCTCTGATCCCGTGAAACTGTCGCACTGGACCCCTTATAATTCCTGCCTGGAGGCCCGTCAGCTACCACGTCGCTCCCTGGGCTCCCCGGTTGTGCTCTGTGTCGCTCAGCTCGCTCTCTGGGGCTGTAAGCAGTGACGCGGAGGACCCGTGATCTCTCCGCTGCTCCCACACACAGGGCTCCCTGCCAGCACCCCGGCCACGCCAGCTTTTCATCCGCACCAGATCCCGTCCAGTGCTAAATATAGCTTTATTTAACATAATCATACAAGGTGCTTTCTCCTTTTAAATCGGGACTGGGCAGGGAGCGGGACATTTACATAACAAGTCAGCACCAGCCCTCTAACCAGTCCTCTGCTCTCCTACTTGGACCGGTGAGTAAACCCAGGAACTGGGAGGCTTGGAGCCCTGCTGCTGTCACATGGCTAATTAAACCCCAGATATCTTAACTTCAGGTCAGTGCCCTGTCCGCACCCCTCCCCCACCGTCCAAGCAGAAAGCCCAGTCAGTCGTTCGTAGTGGGCAACTAGCACCTGATTCCCTGCCAAGGCTGGTGGGTGCCAGTTTTCGCTTGCCCACGGAGAGCTCACCACCAGACGGGGCAGTGCACCCGCTGACGGCTCACTGCCCAGAGAGATCTTGTCCGGTTTTCATATACTTACTTGATTGATTGATTGATTGATTGACTGATTGGGGCCACTTCCCCCAGCTGGTGGTTAGTTCGCCTCTGAGGTTTTCCAGGGCTTCCCCCCGCCCCACAGATCTTCCCGGTGAAACTTGGAGCTCTCCTCGGACCAGCCACTGGGGACTCTGACTCAGCGGCATGAGCAGATGCCTTCAGGGCCCAGGAAAGTAGGTCGGCACGTCCAGTGGCTGGGGTAGGACTACAGGCACGCCTGGAGGTCAGGGACTTTAGCCACTGTCCCCTGCTTTATCCCAGCACCTGGAGCAGAGCCTCCATGCCGAGACCAGTCCCAGTAAAATATGTAGGATGACTTATGTGGGGGCGGCAGGGACCGGGGAAGTGCATGTCTCAAGGAAGCCGTTCTCGCCAGAAAACATGTCTCTGGGCAAGATCTGGCTTCCAGCTTGCGGCCCCTGAGGTGGAATGGGCAGCGCTATGGATGGGATGGAACAGGACTACCAAGCGGCAGGGATGCCCAGCTTACCGCTTTGATGGGTCCTTATTCTGCGGGCCTGCGCACTGACCTTCCATCCCCTTCTCCAGACACCCAGACCCAATTGTTAGGGTTTGTAGCAACTCCCTTGAAGTCAGCTGTTGTGGAGTGGACGGGCTAGATGGGCAGCCCACGGATCACATGCGCCCTCACCCTGCAAAGAGTTGACAGATAGGAGACCATGTGCCTTCGTGTGGAAGCCCAGCACCAGATTCTGGCCTGTGGACTCAGCCACGGACTTGTCACTTAAACGAATTGAGAAGGGTATCAAAACATCCTCTGGGGGCCCTGTGGGGAGCTCAGTTGGTTAAGCATCTGACTTTGGCTCAGGTCATGATCTCACAGTTTGTGTGTCCGAGTCCCATGTAGGGCTCTGTGCTGACAGCTCGGAGCCTGGAGCCTGCTTCAGATTCTGCATCTCCTTCTCTCTCTGTTCCTCCGCTGCTCGCTTGCTCTCTCTCTACCAAAAATAAATAAACATTTAAAAAAATTTTTAAACCATCCCTAGCAAAATAAAACACGCAGTAGCATCTCCTTGGAGGAACAGTCTTTGCAAAATCGAGCCTTAGCTGTCATTAACATTTGGGCCAGGACACATGAGTCAGAAAGGTACCTTAGAAGGTACCAAAGAGATTAAACTGGTAAATGGTAAACACAAAGAGGCATGTGCACGTCAGCAATATTTGACTTCCAGTATACAAACCCTTCCATGGGATAGATGAACTCGATTATAGGTGGAAGCCATTACCATCAAGAAACATTGTTATGAGGTTCTGTGTTCTGATGAACTCAAAGATGCAATCATTTTTTGTGGCTGAATTGCCTCTGCCCCCTCCATGACCTTGGCCCAGATCCTGGACTGTCATTTTCAGCCATGAACGTAAAAGCTAGAAGTGACGTGTGTCAGTGAAGAACATATTCAGCCACAAAGAACAGAACCCCTGGCTCACACCTGAGGCCGGGGACTGTTTCTCACATGTAACAAGATGTTTGGAGGCAGGTGGCAGCTCACAGTGGGTTCACTTGATCCAATTCTGACTCACAGTCAGAACAGTGTCCCATGCCTTCCCCGGGCTGGGGGGGGGGGGGGGGATGGAATAGAGCGTTCTTCCACCCCGCCTCCACAGCAGAGAGAGCAAGGGAGAGTGGGCTTGAGAAGAGGTGTGTGTGACACTCGGGAGGCTTCCGGACCGCTTCCGGGACACTCTTCCAACACTCACTGTACAGACGACAAAACTGAGTTCCGGAGCCATGAATTTCCTTGGTCAAGATCCCAACATTAAATGAAGGCAGAGCCAAATCTAAACATAGGTCCCTTAACACCCAGTCCAGAAAGCTCCCTACTGGATCACACCATGGATGTAGTTTGACAGAGCTTGCGACTGAAGGTCTGTTGAGGACATAGGATACCATCCAAACAGTGAGGTGATGCGCACAAAGCCACCAGCAGCGGGCCAACGATCTGGTGGCTCCCGCGTGAGGTCTCCTTCCTTCCCGAAAAATCAATTCAGTGTGAGTCACAGAAGCCAGGCCATTGCAGACCAGGCCTCCTCCGCGGCCTCCCTTCTGTGTTGGTCTCTTTAGCTTCTCGTTCCTTCGCACATCGATGCTTACGTGTGTGGTAACGGAAGCGGTCTCATGATGAGCACCATGATGCTGTAGAATTCCCTTGTCATTGTTAATGTGCTGTTCTTGTCTTCTGTCCCCTTCTGTTATTGGGCCAAACAGAAGTATTCTGCTGTTTCTCTCTGCAACATCTCCACAGAAGTCCTGAAAGTCATCAACGCCACAGAGGAGCTGATAGCAGAGTCCGCAGGGCCCTGGGAGCTCCCACCCGGCCCTCCCGCCGGAGAGAAGGGGGCGTTTCCTCTGGGGACCGATCAAGTGAGGCTGGATGAGCAGCTGACCTCCCTGGAAGAAAACGTAAGACAGTGTGGGTGTTCTCTGTCTCGGGGAAGCGTGCAAAGAAGAAACTGATGACATTGTGACCCATCACAGACAGTGCAAGGACACATACCCACCACCACCAGAGCAAATAGATTCTCAGGGAGGGTGTCAGGCTGGGTGCTCTGGAAGCAGACCCTGAGGGGAGGATTGGCTCACAAGTGACTTCTCTGGGCAGCGCACCCCCAGGGAGGCTGCCCAGGGAGTGGGGGAGGACTGGGGAAAGCTCTGGAGTCCAGCAAAGCTGGGACCTTAGACAGAGAGTAGCTTGGACCTGTAGGGAGCCCTGGGGTGTAGTTGCACCTCAGTTGTCCTGAGCTGACGCAAAGGAACTGGACTTTTCTACAGCCAGCGGCTCCTCAGTCACTCTGCAAGCACCAAGTGTCTGCAGTCACCCAAGGCAGTCCTCTGTTTAGGGCTGAGGGTTGGGACCCCAAGCGTACTGAAGCTGGTGGGTGGGGCCAAACTACAAAGGGGACCCGGGAGGATCCAGGAAGAGCACGGCCGGTGCCCCCAGAGGGAAAGGGGGTGGTTGCCAACAGAACTTAGGTCACAAGTGGTCTGCCCCGCTTACAGGTCTGTGTGCTGGTAGTGGAGTTTTCTAGGCTCGCTCGGGAGGAAAGGAAGGGGGAACAGATTCTTACCTGTAAATATCCACGCTCGTTGCTGAGTGTTTTAATAAATGTCTGATGAGAATTTGCCATTCAGAAAGGGGATGACACAGAGAGATTTGGAATGCCAGCCACCAGGGCCGTCGTCAGCATCACCAGCTGGCATCCTCCTGCCCACGAAACTGATACCCAATGAAGGCCGGTGGCCCCATCTTTCCAGACCCAGCAAGGACGAACCCTTGCCTTCGGGGTGCTGTCGGGAATGCAGTTCTCAGAAATGAGGACCGGTTAGCAGAGGCAGTTGTTGCAAAAAATTGAAACAACAACAGATCAGAATGACTCCCTTTGAATTCCCATAAAACCTACGCGGAGGTCTGTCTGCTACTTCGCCTCACGTGGCTGCCCGTTCTGCCCATTAGATGGGCACCATTGACATTTTGCGTTCTCTGATTCTTTGTTGGGGGGGAGGGGGTCTTGTGCGGTGCAGCATGTTCAGCACCCCGGGCCCCTACCCGCGAGATGCCCGTCACAGCGCCCTCCTCACTGTGACAATCAAAATGTGCCCAGACGTTGTCAAACATCAGAGAGGGAGCTGCACAGAGGCTCAGATGTATAAAGCCCTGCAGAACGGGGTCTTGCCCGTCACGAGCCTGGCCCTTGCCCAGAGCCCGACGCAGAGGGGCTCCAAGAATGTGTTTACCTGATAGAAGATCCTGATGAATGAGGGCCTTTTCTTTAGGAAGAAATGTTTTACTTCTAATGCGTAGGGTCTCTGTTCTTTAACCATGTCTATAATAAGTTCTATCAGTGCCAATAGTCCTCAAATGGCCATAATCCTAGACACATAGAGGTGAAAAAGTTAAAGTCAAGATATGGTTCACCAGGAAGGGGGTGGGGTTTTTTTTGTTTTACAAAGTATTATATAAAAAAAATACAGCTCGTGAAATATTCAGATTTAAATGACAGCCGGGAGTTCCCATCGCGCACACTTAAAGCAACAGCCTGCTTTTTTTTCCCTCCAAGGGGCATCTTTTTTTTTTTTGTAATGTTTATTTATTTTTGAAGGAGAGATAGAGTGTGAGCAGGGGAGGGGCAGAGAGAGAGGGAGACACAGAATCCGAAGCAGGCTCCAGGCTCTGAGCTGTCAGCACAGAGCCTAACGCGGGGCTCGAACTCAAGAACTTGTGAGATCATGACATGAGCCTAAGTTGGAGGTTCAACCGACGGAGCCACCTAGGTGCCCCAAGGGGCACCTTGAAAAATGCATGGCTTTGTGGGGTTTTCATTTTGTAACATCCTTTTATTATACATTATGTCTTCTTTCCTTGGGTGCCTTACCACTTTCAGTTCAAAACACATCCACTTGCCGGCTGGTGTGAGAGGTCCGCAACCCCGACAGGGACGAGCGAGCATTGCAGGCTGGCATCTGCAGTTCACCTCACCCCTGCCCAGCACGCCCCCCCCCACATGCCTCTCCGGCTCCCCAGGAGTTAACTGCTCCTTCCTCCTCCCTTCCCCCATCCAGCTCTTCCAACCGCACCTCTGAAGAAACTCCATCGCTGTTCCTTTGAATTCCATGGGTTTTGAGTCAGAGAAGGGATGGCTCTTTTCTTTATCTCTTTAGCGGCAGAGATCACAGAGCCCTGGGTGGGTTTGGCTCTGCGGTTTCCATTTTGGAATTCAGCTGAGCGGCAGAAGGGCAGGGCTGATTTCTTAAACTGGCCTCTGGGTGCAGCTGATTTAATTAAACCAGGGCTTTTGTCTGTGCTCTAAAGAGCAGCTCCCTGGCTCCCTGGCTTCTCGCTTCTCCCGCTGCCGCTGCCGGCTCCTTTGTGCCGAGGGATGGGGGGCTGTCAGAAATAGCAACGGAGACACCGCTTCTCACCTTCTGAGCATTGGCTACGCAGACCAGCCCGGGGACTCAGAGATGAAAGAGAACATGGGCTTGAGAATGTTTCACCTTTAAAAATACTTCTGAAGGTTTCAGAGCTACCTAACAAAAAAATGTCGTCCCTGTGGTCACGTCTCCTGTTTTCACAATGTGCCTTGTTAATCCACTTAACGAGAGTAGGGCTTGGGGACTTCAGAATTCCCGGAGTCTCTCCGTGTAGACGCTTCCCCCCTGTGCCTGGCTGGGCACTGTGCAATCAGCTCATGCCAATCGCAGCCTCCCCTGGGCGCCACTGGGAGCCGGGTCCCTTGGATCACACGCCCGAGTCTCGTGTTGAAGGTCTCACTGAGAGCCACAAGGGTCCCAATGTACCTGCGGGGACCTGGCTGGGAAAGGCAAGTTTCAGGAAGGGACCGCTATGTGAAGCGTGGGTAAGGTTCAGGGATGCAATCGCACCCAGGGAGTAGCAGTTGGAGGTGGGGAGGGGGATCCAGAGGTCTCCACCCCTGGGTGGTGTAGCCCATGGTAGAGCTGGGGCCTGGAGGATCGCCCCCTGGTGAGAGCTGTCACCGCAAAGCCCACCCAGAATGAGCGGGGGAGGGAGACTAATTTCTTTCTCCTCCTGCCTTTGGTCTCCTCCTGGTGTCTCCCACTGGCCAAACCCATCCCCGCCAGCAAGGGGGCCTGGGTGATGAGGTCCACACAGGTCAGCCTGAGAACAGGGTGGGGCAGAGAAGGGTGGAAAATGGATCTAGGAGTCAACACAAGAACTAGTATGACCGTTCTCGGACCTGTGGTGTGAGCCGGAGGGACCCGGAGGCCATCTTGTGGAGTGACGCATGGTGATGAGTGGGAGGGATGAGTCAGCTGCTTCTCCCCCCGACCGCCACCATCTGAGGGCCCCCCAGACAGCCCAAGGCACCCCGGATTTCCCAGCACAGGGGCAGTCAAACGATAGTCCCAACTTCCCTTCTAGCACTACCCTGTAACTTCTGGCCACACCAAATCCATCTCCAGGTCGTGGCTGGAGACCCCGTGGGATTTCCCCTCGAGGGACCCCAGCCCTGCCACAGAATCCAGGACCAGGCAGAAGACGCTACGGCACCAACGAGCCTGTGGCCCTGGAGACGGTCCTGGCTACTCAGTGGTCCTGTGCCCTTGAGTAAAGCAAAGATTGCTATCAGCTCCTGTCTAGCTTTAGTTCTCTAGAATGTGTTTCATGGAAGGTAAGTCTAACAAGATGTTATCAGACCAAATCTGTCTGATCAATCTAGGTGTCTTTCTAGGGAAATTGAGATACAGATTAGCACATGAAAGACTAAGAAGTCCTTCAGCAAAGAAATGTGTTTAATTCTCTTCATCCTAGAGGCTTTGACCACAAAGTCCTTCCTTAATGAAACACCTACTTGCATCCCTTAAACCTCGTGGAGAAAGGCGTTCTGAACCAGGAGCCAGTCCGTGGGCATTGGTGGCTGTGCCCGGAGAAGGCGTAGAATCCACACACGTGGTTAGCCATGGTTCTCGCCAAGAGCCGGCCTTTACTCAGCCAGCTTTCCAAGCTCATCGTCTTCAAATGGGTTGTTTTTTTGCTTTTTCTTTTTTGAACATTAGGATAACAGTTCCACTGTTAGAGAGTTAACTTTCGTTATTTTGGCCCCGGGACAGAGCGAATGTCAGCATGTCGTGTTGGCCTATAACCACATAACTCTAGGACTTTCAGGTCAGAGTTTGACATGTAAAACGTCATAGCCTAGCACGGCCAGCAAGGTTAAGTATCAGGGCGCCAACGGGCAGGGTGGGCAAAGGCACGGGAACTGGTATCAGCCCCCTGGAGCTCCCATCCGAGACCCACCACTTCCCAGCCGCAAGGACTGGGGGTCGCTGAGCCTCCGGGACGCAGCGTTTTCCTCTCTGACACTGCCACGGTCCTAGCACCCACCTCGGGGACTGTCGTGGGCAGTACGGGAGATGTCACACAAAACCTTGAGCTCTGCGCCTGGCTCGTAAATGCCACCACCACCATCACCGTCACAGGCCCTTCAGCGCCGTCTCCTTGGTATTGAGTCGGGGCCAAACCACAGAACCTTCCCTTCCCCTCGGACCAGGATGGCAGGCGCTCAGGGAACACAGAGTGAACCGCGAACGTTCTGGCCTTACCAGGCTGTTGCATAGTGGAGCTTGGAGGCTGGAGCCATTTCACATGCTTTGATTTGGCAGAGAAAACAAAGAACATGAGCGGGTGACCATGTTGGAGAAAAACAAGAGGCTGTGGAGAGCGGGATGATGTTGAATTTTGGTTGTTTCTGGAAAAATCCAGGCTCTTGAGACCAAAGTCATGTCAAGTTTAACCCCAGTACCACGCTCAGTGATTTAAGCATCCAGCTTCGGCTCAGGTCATGAATTCGAGCCCTCCGTCAGGCTCTCTGCTGTCAGTGCAGAACCAGCTTCAGATCCTCTCTCCGTCTCTCTCTGCCCCTCCCCTGCTCGCTCTCTCAAAAAAATTTGTTTTAATTAAATAAAATTTTTTTAAAAATCTTATCAAAACACATTTACCTTTTATCCTCTCTACCCCTCTCTTTCTCCTCTCAATTTTCTTTCCCTCTGAAGAGAAATTTTTAACTTCAGAACTTTTAAGGTTTTCTCCAATCAAATAGCTTTGAGGTACTCATCATTTCCTTCAGGTGACAAACAATAAAGACGTGTACCTTGTTTTTAAGACAAAGAATACATATATTAAACTGTGAGGAGCTTTAGAAACACGTTCTCTGATACTCATACATGACCAAGAAATACGGGCATGCTGAAATATGGCAATTGTCAACAGACACTGGATTCACGGCCCCCTCTGTGACTGACATATCGCCACCATAGCCACCACCAGAACCTCCCCCAGCCAAGCCCATCATGCCTGATGAGGCACAAATGTTCGTTCATCAAACCCGCACTTGCCTTTGCTGCACTCTAAATGTTTTGTAAAATTGCCAGGTTTTTTTATTATTTAAAAAAATGTTATAATGTTTATTTAGTTTTGGGACAGGGACAGAGTGTGAGCTGGAGAGAGGGAGCGAAAGCTCCAGGCTCTGAGCTGTCAGCACAGAGCTGGATGCGGGCTCGAACCCACGAACCCATGACCTGAGCTGAAGTTGGAGCTTAACCAACTGAGGCCCCCCCCAGGCGCCCCTAAAATTGCCAGTTTGGGTGGAGATGCAGATCAGTCCAAGGAGCCGACAGGATAGGAGCCTCTCTGTGTTTTTCCCCCAACTCACCGACACTCAGTGTAACTCAGTGCAAAACACTTGCATGACCTGTGTGCGCAAGCTCTTGGCTTTTCCCGACTCGGGTTTATTTTTAACTCAAGTTAAAAGAGCTTGTGTGACCTCCGTGTGTTTTCATTCCAATCAACTCTAAATTGCTGCAATTGCATGTTTAAATTTTTTTATGTCTTTATTTTATTTTGAGAGATAGAGACAGAGAGTGAGCGGGGGGATGGCAGAGAGAGAGGGAGACACAGAGTCTGAAGCAGGCTCCAGGCTCTGAGCTGTCAGCACAGAGCCCGACATGCGGCTCGAACCCACAAACTGTGAGATGATGACCTGAGCCAAAGTCAGATGCTTAGCCGACTGAGCCACCCAGGCACCCCTGCAATTGCATGTTTAGAGCTTTGTGAGTGTTGATGAAATTTCAAACCCCCCCTCCCCATTAGGTAATTAGCTTCTTTAGCTCAATCTCTTCCTGCGTCATTGGTTGTTTCATCCACATTATTCTTTAGGCAGAAGAGAATTTGTTTCGCTCTTCTTGCTGGCATCCGGTGGTCTCAATGATGCCAATGACTCTACCTTCTGTCTGCCCGCTTTGATGGCAGTTGCTCCATTAACTCCTGAGTCAACATGTTTTTCCCTTTAACTTTTCCTCAGCTCCCTCCCCTTGTCTGATTTTCTCTTTAATTTTCAAGAGCTCTCAAAAAACTGTCTTTCTTGGCAGATGAATAGATTTGACAGGTTTCTTTTAACGTTGCACTTTTTTCTAAGAAATAAACTATTTTCCTGCTATGAACTTCAGGTCCCTTTTAATGCCCTTAACCTGCGGCAGGCAAGCTGTAGGTAATCCATTAGAGATAATTCATTCAAAATGTTTTAAGTTGTTCACTGTTTTTCATTAGTTTCATCTCTTTTACGTTTTCTGAATTCTTCTCAATTACCAAATGCCAAGCAAAAATTTAAATTTTT
Organism: Helogale parvula; assembly: GCA_004023845.1. Lineage (NCBI taxonomy): Eukaryota > Metazoa > Chordata > Mammalia > Carnivora > Herpestidae > Helogale > Helogale parvula. The sequence continues at coordinate 65,410 of PJEM01002694.1, forward strand.
AAAAAATTTTCATTTAAATTCAAGTTAGTTAACATACAGTGTAATAATGGCTTCGGGAATAGAATTCAGTGATTCATCACTCACGTGTGACACCCAGTGCTCATCCCAACAGGTGCCCTCCTTAATGCCCGGCACCCATTCAGCCCATCCCCCACCCAAAACGCCTCTGGCAACCCTCAGTTTGTTCTCTGTGCTTAAGAGTCTCTTATGGTTTGTCTCCTTCTCTGTTTTCATCTTATTTTTCCTCAACCAAAATTTTTATTGAAAAAAATCCCATCATGAGTTGTTCTTTGCTTCTTCTGTCTTGGCATTATGGTGGTTGGAATCACTGTAGCTGATGCCATGTGCTATTTTATCATATTTTCAAAACTTAAAGGTTGCTTTTTCTTGCTGGAAAGTTGAGGCGGGGGGAGGTGCTGTTGACGGTGAGGGCGCAGCCAGACCTCATGCTACCATTTAAGTGTAAAGGTTTATGAGTGGGGGTTCCCCGTCTTTTCCCCCAGTGCTGAGCCTGGTTCTCTTTCACCCCCCTGACTTACCTGGGCGCCCAGAGGGGGCCCCAGCAGTTCTGGTCCCAGGACGGGAGCTCAGAGCTGCACCCCTATGTAGGTGTACCTGGCGGCAGGCACCGTGTACGGACTCGAAGGGCAGCTGAGCGAGCTGGAGGGTGCTGCCCGCGGCATCCACAGTGGCACCGATGAGACCGAGCTGGCAGACCTGGAGGACCAGGTGGCCACGGCTGCAGCCCAGGTTCACCACGCGGAGCTCCAGGTGAGGACACCCTCTTGCCCAGACGGAGGACCACCATGAAGGGGGGGGCACCCCGTCTTCCATGAGCATTATTGCGAAGCCTTTCTGTCAGTTCCCTAGCACACCCGCGTAGTCCTTTCGGGTGAGTTCTGCCCAACCCTCCTTCTAAACAGTTATAGGCTTGGTAACGTATCAGAGTTCTCTTCAAGCCTATGTCACTGCCTCCCTGACAAATTCCCAGGCCCATAGGTAGGTCTCCTTGCTCTATAGGTTCCCATTCCACCCCTGACCTTTCTCACACTGTTGAGGACTTATTGATGCCAGTTTTGCCCTCTCTACCCGGAAAGCCCCATGAGGACAAGACTCTGTCCAGCTTCACCCAGTAACTTCAGTTCCTGACATGTCTGACATGGGTTTGAGACTTCAAATAAAACTGGGGTGAATAGCTGAATGAGACTGAAAATGTAGGTTTCTTTATGAAAGAAAGAAAGAAAGAAGAGAAAAAGAAGAGAGAGAAAAGGAGAAAGAAGAGAGAAGGAAAGAGGGAAGAGAAAGAAAGAAAAAGAAAAGAAAGAAAGAAAGAAAAGATTTCTCAGACCAGTATTAGCATGATTTAGATACGGCCCATTCAGAACTGAAATGATGTTATCTGTAACTTTGTGAAGACATGGGTTCGATCTGTAACTTTGCGAAGACACGGGTTTGCAGCGCGCACGGATATCAGCAGGCCGGCGGTGGTCCCTGCCTCCCCCACCCCCGCCGGCCTGCTCTGGCCTCTTCCTATGGCCCCCATGGCAGGCCTTGGCCGATCCTCTGAGGATGTGGCAGTGTGGCAAGAGCAGGAGTGTTGGCATTAATTCAGAGCTCTGCCCCAGACCGGCTGTGACCGTTGGCTAGATTACTTACCCTCTGACCCAAGTCTCCTCATCTATAAAACCATGGTACCTATGTCAAAGGTTTATGATGAATCCATGAGCAAAGCCTGAATGAGTTCACATATCCAAAGTGCTTAGCGCCATGGCAGTACATATTAATGCTCTTTTCCGGGAGCAGGGACTGTGTCTTCATCAATCCTGGGGACATGGACGGATCAGGGTTCTTTCTGGGCACTGAGTGGGCTCCTGCACTCTGTATCTACCTTAAGACTCTGTTGGGGGAAAATTTGAACTCTCTCTGACCTTCTGATGTTATAGTTGAGGAAACTGATGCCCAGAGAGAAGAGGGAGTTTCTCAAGGCACTTGTCCTTGTACTGAAAGAAATGGACTTGAGCCGGGGGCTGTGGGACCTTTCAACGTTCACAGCAGGAGGCGCCTGCTATGGAAGCCTTCCCCGACCACCTTTCACACCCCCATGCTGAGCCAGGAGGCCCTGGGCCAGGTTCCCATCATGCTCTGGGCTTCCATTTATCCCTGGAAACGCTCGGACAAGGGTGTTGATGTACTCTGGAGCTTCCAACCTAGACATTTACGTTTACAGCGAAAGGCCTATGATGTGTTTTTTTTACCTACAGCACTAGACAGAGAAAGGCCTGGTTGAAGTTGAATGAATGAGGGGCACCTGGCTGGCTTAGTCAGTAGGGCATGCGATTCTTTTTTTTTTTTTTTAATGTTTATTTATTTTTGAGACACAGAGAGACAGAATGCAAACAAGGGAGGGTCAGAGAGAGAGGGAGACACAGAATCTGGAACAGGCTCCGGGCTCTGAGCTAGCTGTCAGCACAGAGCCCGACGCGGGGCTCGAACCCATGAACCGTGAGATCATGACCTGAGCCGAAGCCGGACGCTTAACCGACTGAGCCACCCAGGCGCCCCGAGCATGCAATTCTTGATCTCAGGGTTGTGAATTCGAGCCCCATGTTGTGTGTTAAGATTTTTTTTTTAATCTTAAAAAAAAAAAAAAGTTGAATGAATGAATGTACATCAAAGCAGATTTAATCTTTATAGATCCCTAACACTTTAAACGAAGATTCTCCCCTCCTGTGCTTTTCCCCTACTGATTCTGTCCTTCTGTTGCATTCAGATCTCTGATATCGAGAGCCGGATTTCAGCCCTGACCATTGCAGGATTAAACATCGCACCGTGTGTGCGCCTCACAAGGAAACGCGACCAGAAGCAAAGGAATCAGGTGTGTTTGTCCTTCGCTCTGTCTGCTGGAATATTGCATGACCTGGAAAATTAGAAGATGACGAATCTTTGGCTTTACGAGGGTGTACTGACCGCTGTGTTCTGTCTGTAGGTACAAACCATAGACACATCGAGGCAGCAGAGGAGGAAACTGCCTGCCCCACCTGTGAAAGGTGTGCTTAAACCCGCAAAGCTACCAAAGAATTAAGCCTGACTTACTTACTCTGAGTGACTCGGTGATCTGAGTTTGAGAACCAGACCTAACAGGGAGCTCTTACCCAGAAGTGCTTTTGTGGAGAATCTGAATCCCCCCAAGAAGCAGATCCACGGACAAGGATGTGATTTGGGACGTGATTCCAAGAAATGGTGGTAGGAAAAGAGAAAAATGGTTCAGGGAAGGAAATTAAGTCAGTACAGTGCAATTCCTTTTTTTTTTTTTTTAATGTTTATTTGTTAATTTAGAGAGAGTGTGTATGTGCCAGTAGGGGAGGGGCAGAGAGAGAGGAAGAGAGAGAATCCAAAGCAGGCTGCGCACTGTCAGCACAGAGCCCAACACAGGGCTTGAACTCACAAATGTGAGATCATGACCGGAGCTGAAATCAGGAGTCAGACTGAGCTGCCCAGGCGCCCCCAACACAGTGCAGTTTAGTTCAGAGCTTACTTCTCTGGGCAGACGAGGCTGCACCCGCTGGGGACTTGGGAGAGAGGATTGCCTGCGCCTCTGAGTTTCCTGCCCAAAGAACAGGAAGGTGAGGATGTCAGGCGTCAGCTCCCGTCCCCTGAAGTTTCCGGTAGGCGTGGGGAGGCATTGACTCCCGGTACTTCTGCCCCACCCCATGCATAGCCCACGGAGTGACGGTGCTTACGGTCACGGTCCCTGCTGTCGGACTGTGCGGAGTGTCAGAGTGTGCGGTCACGCCAGGGAGACGTGGCAGGACAGCGAAGGCGCGTAAACCAGTGCCCAACCCCAAAGGGGTTCCAGCAGTGCCGGTGGTGTCACCCTCGTCCACTGGGCCATTCCAACCGTTCCCCTGGATTCGGGAGCCACACAGGACGACGTCAAAGTAGAAATCTAGATCTACAAAGTAGAAGACTAGACAGTCAGAAGATAGATGTTTGAGTCTTGGTTTCACCGATCTTTTCTTCAACAAACACTTACTGAATGCCTGCTTCCTCTTCCGTAAGACCCTATACAGTTACCATTTATTACAGATCCCTGGTCCCTTATTTAAAACCCTTGGATAAATGTATGTTTCAGGATGTGTTGGACATCAGAAAACTAAGATGTACCGCACTGTATGTTTCATAATGGCCGCTCCCTCTAGTTTTGGGGGAAGCACCTGATAAACACATAAATCCTTCCAGCCGAGTGCAAGAACGTTCACATCGGGTGGATGGACCAGGATTTTAAATGGCCACATGTCGGTTTCAGTCAGGTTTTGCCATCAGACAGTTTTGGCCCCAAAGTTATAAAGATTTACAGTCTTCAGAGGCTTTTATAGTCCAGACTTGCAAAATAATAATTTATGAACTACGTTACATTATCTAACATGCCACTGACGATTCTTGAGTTTATTTGGTGCCTGTCATAAAAATAAACACAAAATTTAAAAATTCTACAGTCAGACCTGTTGACTCCATGAGATGCCAAGTCAAGAACAAAAATCCGGTAATGGGGACCCCTGGTCTTTCTTCCTCAACGCTCAGCCCCGCTTCCGGGGACCACTTACTTCCGTTTGTTTCCTTTTAGCTGAAAACACCGAGGCGTCATCAGTGACCACCACAAAAACATTTAACCGCAACTTCCTTCTCCAAGACTCTGTGACAAACAGGACTACTGAAAACAAAAGCACCACCAAGGACTTGATGGTAAGTCAGCTCTGCCTGCAGCCCCCCGCCATCGGAGCCCCAGGAAGCCTCCTCCATGCATGGTCTCCTGGTCTGTTGGTTGGGGAACCGGGGGCGGGGGGCAGGGGTGCAGTGACAAGTGACGAGCACCAGGCCTCGGATTGCTGACTTTGATATGTGGATACGTCCTCTCCACCGTAGGCCTGGCTCCTCATAGGGTTTGCTAGGAGAGAAAGAAAGATACCTACATAGGAATGTAAGGTCTGGTTGAGGTGTCAGAGTTTTTATCCTGTGTTTGATCCATATTCACTCTTCCTTGAATTTCTTATTAGCCATTAATTGCTTGTTGTGCTCCTGAAAAAAGTCAGCAGCTGCCCCTAAATGCAAAGGAAGGGACAGGACATAATTTGCACAAAATTCTCGCGATCCTGTAAAGAGGGCTAACGGACGGTTTGCTGGACACCAGCATCTGGTCCAGAGTTTGGCAAAAGCTTGGTGCTGCTTAAACGGGAAGTGAGAATCCGGCTCACCTCCCTCGGTGGTACCAATACGCCGAGGGCAGCCGACGTCTGAGTGACAAGACTAAAGCAAGGCCAAGTGTATTCTGTTGCCTTTTATGCCTCACTGATCCCTCCCTGCCCCTTCCTCCCCTTCACTGCCCCTGTGCTCCGAGGTGCGGGAGCACCAGGTAATGACGTCATGGGGGCGTGCCCTTCGGGGTGACGGATTACAGCATCTCTTAGGCACCCATGGCCACAGCGCTGCGCACTAGCTCTTCTTCACTGCTCAGCCATTACCCCTCAGCTTGTGGAGTCCAGCTGCTTTGGTCCTGGCCGTTAGACCGTTACCTCAAAGAGTCAAAAGATGCATTACGCACTCCAAAGGGCAGACCACTAGGGTCAGGGAAGGAATCCGTTATAAATAAGATAGTTACAAATAAATTACCTTTTACAGAGACAGAACACTGATCAGTGGTTGCCAAGGGCTGTAAGGAGGGGCCGTCAGAAGAGACCGCTTCGTGGATAGGAGGTTTTACTTTAGAGGGACAGGATGTTTTGAAACTAGAGAGGGGTGGTGGCTGTGAAGATACTACATGCCACTGAACTGTTCACTTTAAAATGGTTAGTGTGGGGGCGCCTGGGTGGCTCAGTGGGTTGAGAGGCGAGCTCATAATGGTGGCTCAGGTCATGATCTCAGGGTAGTGAGATCAGGCTCCATGCTGAGTGGAGCCTGCTTAAGATTCTCATTCTCTCTCTCTCTCTCTCTCTCCCTCCCTCCCTCCCTCCTTCCCTCCCTTTTTTGCACTCTCCCCTGCTCATGTTCTCTGTCTCTCTCAACATATAAAATAAAATAAAATAGGGGCACCCGGGTGGCTCAGTCAGTTAAGCATCTGACTTCGGCTCAGGTCATGATCTCACAGTTTGTGGGTTCGAACCCTGTGTTGGGCTCTGTGCTGACAGCTCAGAGCCTGGAGCCTGCTTCAGATTCTGTGTCTCCCTCTCTCTCTGCCCTTCCCCTGCTCATGCTGTCTCTCTCTCTCAAAATAAAATAAAGACATAAAAAATTAAAATAAATAAATAAAATAAAATAAAATGGTTAATATTACATCACATAGATTTCAACCCAGATTATTTTGAAAAATAACTTGCCTTTAGATAATACAGTGAGGTTAAAAATGAAAGAATGGACAATGTTTACTAAACAAATGCAAACAAAGAAGAAAGAACAATATACTTTCAGACAAAGTAGAATTCAAGAAAAAAACATTTGGAGAAAACAGGGAAGGAGCATGTTTCACTTTTGATTTAAAAAAATTGGGGCGCCCGGGTGACTCAGTCGGTTAAGCATCTGACTCTTGGTTTCAGCTCAGGTCATGATCTCACGGTTCGTGAGTCTGAACCCCACACTGGGCTCCACACCGACAGCGCGGAGCCTGCTTGGGATTCTCTCTCTCTGCCCCTCCTGCTTGCACTGTCTCTGTCTCTCTCAAAATAAATAAACTTTAAAAAATAAATAGGTAAGTCCTGACCCTTTCTTGATTAGGCATGCAAGAGGGACACAATTCATTGTGCCGTGGGTGGTGACTTTAAAATTCCCTCAGCAAACCTGGGAAGCCCAAGTACGCCAAAAAATAAATATTAATTATGTACAAGGTGCCTGGGTGGCTCAGTTGGTTGAGCGTCCAACTTCAGTTCAGGTCATGATCTCACGGTTCGTGAGTTTAAGTCCTGGGTTGGGCTCTGTGCTGACGGCTCAGAGCCTGGGGCCTGCTTTGAATTCTGTGTCTCCCTCTCTCTCTGCCCCTCCCCTGCTCATGCTCTGTCTCTCTCTGTCTCTCAAAAGATGAATAAACATTTTTTAAAATTAAAAAAAGAAAGGCTCTCCAACGGTGCTGTCAGGTGGAGTGCTCCCAAATGCTGGGTCTGTGCTCCGTCTGCAGTGCACAGGACGGCAGCCACCAGCCATGTGTGGCTGTTGAGCGCTTGAAATGTGGCCACAGCCTTGAAGGAACTGATTTTTTAAATTTTATTCATTTCAATTAATCTAAGTGTAAAGAACCACATATGGCTAGAGCACCATAAGCAACAGAGCAAACCTAGAAAATTAGGACAAACTTAAAATACACAGAAACTCTACTTGGAAATTAGAAAGCATGTATACCCACATATACAACCACACACACACACACACACACACACATTTCCAAGTAACTTCTGATCTAAAGAGCAAAGCAAGTCCACAGAGCACTTAGAAAACGAAAACATTACATGTATCAAAACAAATGAAAGGCATACAAAACTATGCTGAGTCAGACTCATAATATTAAATATTTTCTTTTTTTAAAGAAGGAAAGGGCAAAGCAAATGAACTAGTCATTGCATTCCAGACATCAGAAATAAAGGCAGAAACCAATTAATGCAAACCAGAAAACTATAGAAATGATCATCAATTCAAGAGCTTATTCTTTGGAAATATATAAAACAGAAAATGTGTTGTAAGCCAAATCAAGAAAAAAATAAAATAAAAATAAGAGATTCTAATAGATGTAAATTTTTAATTTAAAAATACATAATGTGATGCAAATATATCATCATAAATTTTAAAGGCTTAATTCTAACAAAATAAGAATTAAATCAGAACATTAGTAAGAACTGACTTAAAACTTAGTAAAACTAAAGAAAAGATTATATGGAGGTATCTGGGTGGCTCAGTCGGTTGAGCATCTGACTCTTGATTTTGACTCAGGTCATGATCTCATTCATGGTTCATGGAATCAAGCTGACGGTGCAGAGCCTGCTTGTAATTCTCTCCCTCTCTCTCTGCCCCTCCCTTGCTCACTCTCTCTGTCTCTTAAAATAAATAAATAAACATTTTTTTAAAAGATAAAACTGTCTGGACAAATAGTTTCTCTGATAAATTTTTTTTTAAGTTTATTTATTTTTAGAGAGGCCGAGCAAGGGAGGAGCAGAGAGAAAGGGAGTGAGAATCCCAAGCGGGCTCCATGCTGTCAGTGCAGAGCCAGAGCCACACCCAGGGCTCAATCCGATGAACTGAATCGCGGGGCTGAGATCAAGAGTCAGAGACAGCCATCTAAGCCACCCAGGCACCTCTCACTGACACATCTTTCAGCAGAAAGTAATTCCCAGGCAATCTAAAATACTCCAGAACATTTTAAAAACTTGAAAACTGAAAGATTCGTGTTGTGAGGCCACACGTGCTCCATGCCTGCTCACCCACACAAGTGTGCACAGACGCCACACAGCAGCTGTGTGCCTCTTCACATGTGCACACACGCAACTTAGCTAAATAAAGCATCAGCAAATTAAATGCAGCAGCACATGAAATGACAAAGCGGCAGGTAACGTTTACAGAAGTGCAAGGATGCCTTTAATACTGAGGTACTGATTAATCACATCAATAGTTCAACAAGAAAAGTCATTTCTTCCCAAATTAACTTCTAGTTTAATGCAATTCTCCGAAAACTCTCAGCAGCATTTTCTTTCGAGCTAGAGTTCCTTTAAAAATAACTCAGAAAGAATAGACAAAAGCATTTTGCAAAATTAAAGTGACTTTCCTGCTAGATTTTAAAACAAATTAAAAGCTATAAAAAATGATCAGTGGAAAAGAAGGCTCAAAAGAGATGTAGGCATATATGAGAATGTGTTTCGTGGTTTGTTTTAAAGGATTAGGAACTACCATTTGCAACTGCACCAAAAAAAGGAAGATGCCCGGGAATAAATCTAACTGCAGAGGTGAAAGATCTGCACGCTGAAACCTACAGGCCACTTACGAGAGAAACTGAAGAGGACAATGAAGAAACGGAAAAGCACCCCATGCGTATGGATTGGAAGGACAAACATCATTCAAACGTCTGTACTCCCCCGGGTGCCTGAGTGGCTCAACTGGTTAAGTGTGGACTTCAGCTCAGGTTATGATCTCACAGTTCGTGAGTTTGAGCCCCACTTCAGGCTCTCTGCTGTTAGCAGGGAGCCCTCTTGGGATCCTCTGTCTCCCTCTCTCTGCCCATCCCCCCTCAAAAATAAACATTAAATAAATAAATGTTCTTCAAAAATAAATAAACAAATGTCTACACTGACCAAATCGATCTACACATTTAATGCAATCCCTATCAAAATACAACCAGCATTTTTCACAGAGGAGAACAAACAATCCTAAAATTTATATGGAACCACAAAAGACCCCAAATAGCCAAAGGAATCCTGAAAAAGAAAAACAAAACTGGAATCATCACGATCCTGGATTTCAAACCATATTACAAAGCTGTCATCATCAAGACAGTATGGTAAAAAGCACAAAAACAGACACATAGATCAATGGAATGGAAGAGAAACCCCCAAAATGGACCCAGAAGTATATGGCTAACGGATCTTCAACAAAGCAGGAAAGAATATCCAGTAGAAAAGCAGTCTCTTCAACAAATGGTATTGGGAAAACTGGGCGACAATATGCAGAAGAAGGAAACAGGACGCTTTCTTACAGCCTACACAAAAATAAATCCAAAATGGATGAAAGACCTAGATGTGAGACAAGAAGCCATCAGAATCCAAGAGGAGAACACAGGCAGCAACCTCTTTGGCCTTGGCCCCAGCAGCTTCACATTAGACACATCACGGAAGGCAAGGGAAGCAAAAGCAAACATGAACTTCTGGGACCTCATCAAAATAAAAACGTCTGCACAGCAAAGAAAACAACAAAACTAAAAGGCAGCCTATGGAGTGGGAGAAGCTATTTGCACATTACTTCTCTGATAAAGAGTTAGTATCCAAAATCTATAAAGAACTTATCAAACTCAACACTCAAAAAACAAATAGCCCAGTTAAGAAATGAGCAGAAGACATGAGTAGACACTTTCCCAAAGAAGACATCCAGAGGGCCACCAGACACATGAAAAGATGCTCAACATCACTCACCATCAGGGAAATAGAAATCAAAACCACGATAGACACCACCTCACGCCAGTTAGAACAGCTAAAATTAGTAACACAAGAAACAGCAGGTGGTGGCAAGGATGTGGTGAAAGGGGAAAGGGGAACCCTCCTGCACTGTGGGGATGCACACTGGGGCAGCCGCTCTGGAGAACAGGATGGAGGCTCCTCAAAAAACTAAAAACAGAACTCCCCTATGATCCAGCAATGGCACTGTTACGTATTTGCCGAAAGGATACAAACATACAGATTCAAAGGGGTACGTGCACCCCGATGTTTATAGCAGCACTATCAACAACAGCCAATTATGGAGAGAGGCCAAATATCATCAACCGATGAATGGATAAAGAAAATGTTTTATATATATATATATAAATTACTCGGTCATCCAAAAGAATGAAATCTTGCCATTTGCAACAATGTGGATAGTGCTAGAATGTATTACGTTAGCAAAATAAGTCAATCAGAGAAAGACAAATACCATACGATTTCACTCATTCATGGAATTTAAGAAACGAAACAAATGAACATATGGGAAGTGGGTGGGGGAGAGAAGAGAGGGAAACAAACCACAAGAGACTCTGAATAACAGAGAACAAGCAGGGTTGACAGAGGGAGGGGGCGGGGGATGGGCACTGATGAGGGCACTTGTGAGGAGCGCTGGGTGTAAGTGATGCTATCACTGAGTTCCACTCCTGCCCTGTATGTTAACTAACTAAAATTTAAGTTTAAGAAAAGAAAACATAAAGTATTAGGAACTAGGGGAAAAGGTATAGATTTTTTTTTTAATGTTTATTTTTGAGAGACAGAGAGAGACAGAGCATGAGCAGGGGAGGGGCAGAGAGGGAGACACAGAATTTGAAGCAGGCTCCAGGCTCCGAGCTGTCTGCACAGAACCCGATGCAGGGCTTGAACCCACCAACCCTGAGATCGTGACCTGAGCCGAAGTCGGACACTCAACCTACTGAGCCACCCAGGCACCCCGGTATAGATTATTTTAAAAGACAAAAACAAATTTAAAAGCCCATGCTTCTTAGGAAATTGGCCATGGGGGTGGTAATGGGAAGGGAATCAGATTAAGTAATTGCTTTATTCCATATACCAAAATAAGTTTCAGACAGGTTTAAAAGGTTCAGGCACCTGGGTGGCTCCGTTGGTTGGGCAACCGACTTAGGCTCAGGTTGTAATTCATGAGTTTGCAAGTTGGAGCCCCACATCGGACTCTCTGCTGCCAGGGGGAAGCCTGCTTCAGATCCTCTGTCTCTCTCTCTCTGCCTCTCCCCTGCTTATGCTCTATCTTTCCCTCTAAAAAATAAATAACATTTTTTTAAGTACAAGTAAAAAACACATCGCTTTTGGGGTGGGGTGCCTGAGTGGCTCAGTTGGTTGAGTGTCTGACTCGATTTTGGCTCAAGTCATGATCTCACAGTTCGTGGGTCTGAGCCTACTTGGGATTCTCCTTCTCTCCTTCTTTTTCACCTGCATGCACCTTCTGCTCTGTCTCTCAAAAATAAACTTTAAAAATATATATATCACTTTTTAAATAATTAAATATTCCCAATCAATGAGCAAACATTTTTTATGATACAGAAAACAGGGGCACCTGGGTGGTTCAGTCAGTTAAGCATCCAGCTCTTGATCTCAGCTCAGGTCTTGAGTTCGAGTCCTACATTGGGCTCCATGCTGGGTGTGAAGTCTACTTTAAAAAAAAAAGAAAAGGAGACCTTTGTAATCGCCTCTTACTTTTGCCAAACGGCTGATGACCGTGTGCTCAATGTGTCCCCACAGGAGCCCACGCTGGAGTCCGCTGCGATGTATTAGTGCCATGGAGCTCCACTGCCAGTGACCCACTGCCGCCGGCCGCTCACGACAGTGCCTTGACCCAACAGCCATCCAGTACCGCACGGATCTCCACCTGAGCAGAGGGCCTGGGGCGGCCGCGGTGCACACCGCACTCGGCTGTCCTGATTCCTCGCCCAGAAAGCAGTCCCCGATGAGCACTGCGGTCTTGCCCGCTCTCTGCCTTAGGCTCCCAGGGGAATCCGAGACGCTGGCTCCCAACAGCAGAGCTCCCAGTTAGCAGATGGATCTTTTCCGTGTTTGCTTTGCTACTGTGTGTTGTCTTTAAGATCTCTCTCTTTTTTTTAATCCCTTTGATTCAACTAAAAGTACATGTCGATCGTTATTTATCCAAAGGAAAACTATTGGGGGCTGGGGAGGGGGGCAGAAAGAGGGGAGATGAGTGTTATCGTTTAATTCATCATTAGTTCTCACTAATCTCTCAAAACCGTGTTTGTCCCACAAATGCTAGGGAACAATGCGCAGTGGCCCCTGTAGGACACCCGGACTGTCCCTGTGGGAAGCACGCGCCCGGCAAGGACCCCAGTCTCCCTTCAGCCCCCTCCTTCCTGGGGAGCTCCTAGCCACCCCCCCCCCACACACACACACCACATGACCACAACCAGTGCCCGGCCATTTCCATCACTTTGCAATCACACACCCCGGAATGGAAAGCTCCGACTCCCCCATGCCATGCCAAGGTCTTTCTGAAACCTGGCCTCATTGAGAATTTAAGGTTTTTTCCTTAGACTCCCTGACACTTTTCCCCACTGTGAAGGGAGAGGAACTTGGGAAGCTCACCGTTGGCTTAACTTCAGGGCGCTGTCCGGAAACCGTGCGACACAGTGTAGCGATGGCCACGTCTAAATGGGTTCTAACCACATGAGAAAGTGCCCTCCAAAATCTATTTCCCAGTAGATAATTCAGCAAAAGTAGTAGAATGACCTTAAAGGTAAAAATGGGTAAAGAATAGTCTTGGGAAAGTTACAGGCATGAAAAAAGCAAGGACAAACTGAATTTAACGGACCCAAGAGCCAACATGTGTCCCACGTTTGTGGTCTCAAAGACGTGGCTGTGTAGAGTATGTTTATAAAAGCCAATGGAATGGAATTCCGCTCAATCAATTGAGCATTTACATCCTTTTCTTAAATTTGCCCCTGATACATGCTGAATCTTAGGAAGAAAGCCACGATGGGGGGCAAGGGGATGGTTTGACCAAAGTGTTCTCAGCGACTGCTTTGAGGGAGGCAGTTTCTTCTCATTTTAATCCACAGAGCAACCCTCTTTGGTTGGTAGCCCCACTTTTCAGATTCGGAAACTGAGGGGGCCAGAGAGATTAGTTTGCCAAAGTCACGCCTCTAAGCTAAGTGTAATTGGAATGCCTCACAAAAGCCTGACCCTATGTTGTTTTCAACTTATACATTCTTTTGCTGCCACACACGTTCCCAGACCTGACTTGCTACGGAAATGTGTGTGATGACCCATTCCTGACGCGGACCTCCCTATCTTCCGGTGACACCGTTTGCTGATGCTGTGTGTGTGTTTTCCAAGAGAAATGACTCCTTGGAAACAAAGTAAGTCTTGGCTTTTTGTTCTGTTGGTGTGACTCAAAGCAGACAAATACAAATTTTAAAAACACAACAACAACAAAAAGATCTGAGTTCCAAATAGAATGTTTCTTTTAAGAGGCATGAAAAGCAACTATTGGTGTGTTACAGTGTTAAAATATTCAGTTTTCTTTGACAAAAATGTGTACTGTGTAAGCCTTGCAAAAAAAACAAAAAACAAAAACAAAAAAAAAGAAGAAGCCTGCTCTATGGCATTTGAAATTTTATAAAGGTTTCCTTGTGCCAAATAAGTGCAAAGATTTAATTTACTATTAAAAACCATAAGCATATGTTATAGTTTCAGAAGAATTATTTTGTCATCAAGTGATTTTGATCTTCAGTGTCAATATTTATATTTAGATTAATTTTTATAAATGAAAATATTTTAATGGTTTAAGAAAATGAGGACAATAAGACCATATCTTTGATGACTTCTGAAAGTTACGCTTGCCTTCATGTTATATGCATATCGCCAACAATTACTGTCAAGAGAAATGATAAAGAAGTAAAAGTCATTTATGAAAATAATGTGTGTGGGGGTCTGGTTTTTGGGCTTGGGGAAGACTGGGAGTGGAGAGGAGTTAGGGACAGAAGTCAATGGCGGGTCATCGGAGATTCAAGGCTACTGTGGCCCCACACCCCACGTCCCTTCAGTTACACCACTTGATTTCCCATTGCTCGTTGTCCTGAGAACAGAATTTCCCAGCGCAAGCCCGGCAGGTCTCAAAGCAGGGGACAGGACCGGGGTGGTGTGATTTAACCCCCCAGGAGACCTTTTTGATTGTCATAACTTGGCGGGGGGAGGGGGGGTTGCCACTGGCGCACAGTGGAGAGTGGCCAGGGATGCTGGTAAACCCATAACCACCCGCAACCAAGAATTATCCAACACAAAATGTCCATCGTACCGAGCTGAGAACCCTTGGACCCTGGAAGGGAGCCTGGACGCCCCCGGGGAGGCTCCTGCCCATCTCTGCAGGGACTAGGTAGCCAAGCTCTCCTAGAGTCTTTCACGGGATTGGTGGCAACTGATCTGAGGCTGGTCTCCCCAGACTCTGGCCCCTGCCATCCCCAAACCTAGTAGGAACCCTCCTCTAACCTGAAATGAATAAATGAACAATGATTCTAATCAAAGACACCTTCTCTACCTGATGGTCTCACACAGTAGTACTCAAGTGGCATCAGAATCGCCCATTAGGACACAGATTACTAGGATTCACCCAGTCATCCCTAGGGCTCAGTCTACTAGCACAACAGTGTTTGCTAACCATTGATAACAGACAGGCTAACATTCAGGTCAACAGCGTTTCCGATGAGGGGGAACAACACCGTCGGCCCACCTGAAATTCCCGTCAGGCTGCATTTCCTGACTGGAATTCCTGATTTCCCATCCTTCCTCCCCACGGCCCCACCCCCACAGGACAGGATAGCAAATCATGTAACACAGTCAAGAGACTCCAGTCACACTCAGGGGATGGGAACAGTCCACCTCTCTAACCCGTGGAAGCCCCCAAAGTCTATGTTGAGTAACCAATCTGCATCATCCATGTAAGTGTTGAAGAGAATCCATTTGAGCCAACAATTTGAATATCAAGAGTGAGGGGCAGCTATCCTCACAGAAATGTACAGGTCTTCTTTCTTCTGGGGTAAACAGGAACTGTGTAACAAAAATATTTTCCTCTAAGAAATAAGTGCTTGCTTTGCCATGACCCCCCCCAAAAAGAGTGACCCAATATTCAAAGCACTTGAAGGCCACCAGGAAAAACGAGGCTCCACCCCTGGACTTTCCACTTCCTAGCTCCGTGGCCGATCACCTTACATGTGAAATGGGTTCTGGTGGTGTGAAAAGGTTCAATGACATAACACGGGAGTAAACTCAGAGGAATCCTGGAGCACTCTAGGTTCTCATTGCTTGTGTCCTCCCGTTTCCTTAGGATAAGAAAATCGTTCACACACCAGTGCGATGGCTTGTATAAGATGCTGTGCCTCCCTTCTCCCACTGATCGTATCGAAGACCCTTGTTCTACAAATACGCACTCTCTTTACACCCTAACTCCGGGAGGAGAGCACCACCCTTGACGCTGGACTTGACCATATGACTTGCCTTATGGTTGGTAGAACATACTTCTCTTAGTCCCTTTGGCCTCTGTGATGAAATACCAGAGACCCAGCAGTTAATAAACAACAGAAATATATTTCTCACCATGCTGGAGGCTGGAAATCCCAGACCACGGTGCCGGCGTGGCCGGGTGCCGCTGGAACTCCTTTCAGACTGCCGTCTCCTCACTGTGTTGTCACATGGTGGAAACAGGCAGGAACCTCTCTGGGCCTCTTTTAAAAGTACACCGGTCCCAGTTGTGAAGGACCCTCATGACCCAATCACCTCCTGAAAGCCCCACCTTCTTATACCATCACCTTAGGGGTCAGGTTTCAACATATGAATTTGAGGGGGACACACTCAGACCATAGCCTTTCTCAGCCCTTGGTTTGGACTTGGCCACATGACTTGCTTCGGCTAATAAGATATTAGGAGGAGAGCTACAAAAGGGGCTTGAAGTACGTTTATGGAGGTGGGTTTGTCCACTTACCTTGTGCCACTCACTATGAGAATGTGCCACAGGTCTAAGGCACAGGGCCAGACCCAACCAACCTACAGCCCGCAGCCAAGCGTGGCTGAGCCCAGCCCAGATCAGCAGAGCCACCCACCAACCTCAGACAAATGAGCAAGAATCAACCACGGTTCTTTCAAACCACCGAATCTGGCAGTAGTTTATTACACAGCAATGGCTATGGATACATACTACCTGAAACATCAGTCTTATCACCTTAGATGAATCCTTCTGTCGGGGAAGAAATGAAGAGGAGTGGCCACCAAAGGTAAAATCACATGCCAGTACGAAAGGGTGCATAAGCAAACTATTGAGCTGTTTGTTTTAGACATTTCACTATTTATATATGAAACTTTAGGTTTACATCACGTGCCCTAAAACATAGCATCTCCTTCTTGCTCTCACTCTCATATGTGTGCCTGTGCGTGTGCGTGTGCGTGTGTATTGATCTTTCACAAAGGGTCCTCTTTCATTGAAATTTTTGATAAAACACTGAAGCCTGGGAGACATC
Organism: Helogale parvula; assembly: GCA_004023845.1. Lineage (NCBI taxonomy): Eukaryota > Metazoa > Chordata > Mammalia > Carnivora > Herpestidae > Helogale > Helogale parvula. Next base: position 82,142 of record PJEM01002694.1, read on the forward strand.
TGGTGTGTTCTTGCAAAAGTAACTTCTCTCACAACAACCACTCCATTTTCTCCCAGGGAAGCATTTCCCATGCACAATTTGCAGTCAGCGGAGCAATTGGTGGTGCAAACCTTCCGTCTCTGCAATGAATTACAATTACAATACTGTGTAGGTAAATGGAGTTGCATTTTAAAAAGCGTTCAAAGGGCTAGAAAACTTTAATATCCACTTCAAACACTGGAAACCTCAAAGAAGTTGTTTAGAAGGATCTAGTTTGGTAGAATCAAGTCCTACAATATGGAAAAGTATGTTTTATATCAACGCTATCAGATTTGATAAAGATGACAGCTTAAGGTAGTGATTCTCAGGGCACCTGGGGGGCTCAGTCAGTCAGTTACGTGTCTGACTTCAGCTCAGGTCCTGGTCTCCAGGTTCATGAGCTCGAGCCCCGCATCAGGTTCTCTGCTGTCAACACAGAGTTCACTTTGACTCCTCTGCCCCGCTCTCTCTCTGCCCCTCCCCTGCTTGCACTCTTTCCCCCTCTCTCTGTCTCTCTCTCGCTCTCAAAAAATAAAAATAAAAATAAAACAGCACTCAAAAAAAAGTAGCAGTCCAAAATAGGGTACAGATGACACACGAGGTAGAGAAAGTGGTCAACTGCAGGAAGGTGAAAGAAAATATTAGAACTTCTATTCCTATTTTTTTTAATCTGGAAGTAAGTTTACCAATATTAAATATATAATAGATGAGAGTAGCTGTAAATAATTTATAAATGAATATACATCTTTTGAGCACGCTTTACCAAACAGTTTTTACTAATGGCATATGTACCCAAAAGGTTTGGGGGCCACCTGCTAATTAGAAAACCCAGTACACTTATCAAGACTCAAATGCCCCTTCCAGGTAGTCCCCACCCCTGCCCTGTCAGGACACGAGCCAGGGCTCAAAGGGCTGCTGAAAGCAGAGCGGAGGTGGGGAGGCCATCCTGAGAGCCCCGATCTATTGGTTGGTCCGGGATGAGTGTTGCTCCATGCCTTCCGAGAGAAGCTTCCGGTCAGCCTTGTCTTCCTTGCCTTCCTCCCCAGCCCAGGGAGGGAACGCCTGCTTCCTATCCAACCATCTTAACTGAGCTTCTAAAACTTGTGAGGAGAAGCACTGGGTGTTATATGGAAACCAATTTGACAATAAACTATTATAAAAAATAAAAAATTAAAAAAAATTAAAACATCAGGTTATTTTTGCCCAGAAACAACCCAGTCGGCAGCCTTGAGGTGTGGGGATTTGCACTCAAGATTCCTTGTGGCTCTCTGAAGTGGGCCCAAGTTAAATCTCTGCCGGTCGAGGGAAGAGCCATGTGGCACCATGAGGCAGGTGAAGCAGGTAACAGCCTCTCCTCTATCCTGTTCTGCCTCCCTCCCATTTATAGCACCCAAAGCCCTCCCGCCAGGCAGGCTGAGCTGTTCACAAGCCTCCGGGAAGTCTACTTGTGCAAGAGAAGTGCACATCAGCCATCTCTTAAGATCTCCCATGAGTCCAGGACAGGCTGTACTCTGCTATAATCAGAGCAATTTGGAGAGTATGCCTTTGGCACTTCCCAGGCGGCCCCATCGAGCTTGCCAAGTGCTCAGTCTGTACTTGCTCAGGAAGGTTTGAGAGACAGACCGAGAGCCTTGTAGCCTGAGGAGCGTGAGAGCCACCTTCTTCTCCGTGTGCTGTGTGATCCAATGAAAGGAGCTCTGCTGGCCCAGAGCCAGGGTGTGCCACAACCGTGAGGGGTTAGGCTGCCAGGACGAAAAGGCACATGATTGTTGTCATTCATTGAGCAACATGACCATGACTTACCTGAAGATAAAAGAGCAACGTGCAGGCAGGCGGAGTAGTGTTTTCGGTTGCACTTTTCTGTGCACCACCCTCAGCACACCCTCCCTGGTTTCTGGTAATGACAATGACTTGCGCTTTCAAGCCTGTCCTTTCTGGTTTATTCTTCCCGGCTGCTTTGTTCATTTCATGACAAATGCACTCAGAAGTCAGAAAAAGATTTCCATCTTTGAGGACGGGCCAATCTCTAAAAGGGGGGGAGGGCTGGAGAGGTATTCTTGCCCTGGTAAATGTGGACCATGTGTTGTGAATGCGCTACTGGGAATAGACTATGAATGAGCTTTTCCACCCCATTGGTAATTTGGGTCTTTGTAGGACCATCCTGGTGATGAATGGGCTTGCTCTCCTCAGTCTGGCAGGGTTGAGGTTCTTTTTTGTCTCTGAATGACACTGTTACTGCTTTTTCTGTGCCCAGTAGCAACTCTTCCTAGTGACCATGGGCTATTGAAATGCTGACTATGTGAGGTTCAACAGCTCTGCTGATGTCACTCAGCCAAATGTCAGCTTGGTGCCCGTCGATTGTTGAACTGTCTGATGACAAAGGAATAAGTCAGCCCTTCTGGACTTGAAGGAGTTAGGATTCTGGTCTCCTGGCCTCCACTCTGTCTTTGATTGCAGGGGAAAATAAACATCTTGGCTAATGCCGAAATGATAGATCTCCAATGTGGTTGGAAAGCCTGTTCCGGGCATTGTCCGAGCTGGCCTGTACCAGATGGGAATTCTGGACCACGGCTCCTGGCAGGGTCCCATTTGCCCTTTGTGGGTCACAAGCCATTAAAGCTAAGATCTTTCTCAACTCTGTGTCTTCCCACATCATATTCAATCCCCTGGAATGCCTCCCTCTGACTGTGAAAATCCCTATCTATTCCTTAAGAAGGCTGTACTCAAATGTCACCTCCTCTCTGATGGTGCCTGACCCCTCCCAGCCTAAGAGAATCTTAGTATAACTCAGATGGTTGGAGGGAGATGCTACTCAAAATCTAGGTTCAAACCTGCTGGTTCAAACCCTTAATTCTATTTCCTACAAAGCCCAAAGCCTTTCCCCAGAGCCTGTGAGTTTGTACTTTCGAAGATTTGTGGTTTCTGATCTTTGCTTCCATGCTGCAGGCTCTGATCTGCACTGCAACAATCCAGACAGGAAATTTAACCCCTTCACCGTTTTCATTTAAAACAACAACAAAGACAACAATCAACCACTATGGTAGACCTTACTGGAGGGCGGATGGGCAGAGGAAGCTGGCAGGGGTTGGGGGCGGGGCGGGGGAGTTGGTGGGGATATATATCACCTAATGGCTGAAAATCCTATTTGGAGATTCCTGTTCCTCAAAAGTCCTCTTTCCAACCAATAACGAACTTTCCACATAGCACCAGTCTTCTGCTGTTCCCTGTCTCCTCCTCTCTGACCCCCAGGATTACTTGGCCAACTCCACAGGCCTCCGTGATGTCTCGGCCCCACTAATACTCAGGGCATAGAATCTGTCCCACTTTCTGCCCCAGGCACTTGCCCAGAGACACCCTCCACCCATGCAGAGTGCCTGCACCCACTGTTAGGCTCTCATGTTCCACCTAGTTGCATGATTCGCTCCTTCCTCTCTACACAGAGCATTTTGCACGTTCCCCCATCACGATCCCATTTATCACAGATAAATCTCATTTATGTGCAAGTCTGGATAGATACAGTAAGATCTTATGTTTAGTCCATGATTAGAGGTAAAACTGAAAAGTTTGGGAGGAAAATGACCAAATCAGATTTGTGAGTTTCTTCTTTTTAATGCTCTGGATTTTTAGTGTAAGGAATACATTGCAGCCAGACAAAGATTATGGGTAAACTAATGCAGAGACTTTCTAGAGAGTCCAGGAATGAATCAAGACAGCTTAGATTAGGGCAGTGAGAAAGGAGAATTTTGTTGGATTCGGGAGACATTCTGGAGGCAAAAAGGGGATTTGGGAATCGGTTGGATACGGGGAGTAAGAAACGTTGAGGTGTGAAATAAGGAAAAGTTTGCTCCCATTCACTGAATTGGGGGATGGTAAGGGAAAACAAATTCCTTTTTGGGTTCAATTTCAGATATTGACCAAGTGGAGAGGTCTAGGAGGTAGGCGGATCTACATTTGTAGAGAGCAGGGCTAGAGGTGGAGATCAGAGGGCTAGTGGGATACAGATGGAACCAGAAGTGTGCACATAGGTGAGGTCACGGGGGACCTTATAAAATCAGATAGGTAGCCAGGGCCCTTGACCTATGGAACCCTATCGACGGAAGAAGAGCAGCCAGAAAGATAGAAGGAAACCCAGAGGAGAATAATGTCTCAGGAAACAGGAAGTTTAAAAAGGAAAAAGTGAGCAGCTACAGAGCACTCCAGTTGTAGGCACGCTGGAAGACATGAGGGTTCCGACTGCTTGACTCCATTCCACCGACCAACACAGAAATGGGAGCACAAGATTAAGCACAATCCAGATAAAAAGGTCAACTTGGAGTCACGTGGAGGGTAACGTGCTTCCGGAACATCTTGCTAGAGATACCCACGTGCAGATTATAAACACACATCCACTCACTGAGTTCAACAGCATATGCTTAGTTAGTGTCCACCGTCTGCCAGGCATGGTGCCTGGCACCAGATAGGTCAATAGAAAAAGATGTGATTCTGCCCTCTGGCAGAGTCTGCAGTCTAGGAAGACACAGAATTAATGATGTTGGCGTGCCCATTAGAGAAGGGTACCCAGTCAGAACTGGGCAGAGTCCTATTGCCCAGAGAGGCTGGGGGTGCAGCGGTGGCCACAGATCGGAACTATCTCCAATCTGCATCTCTGGCTCATCCTGTTTCATTTCCTGTTCTTTCACATCTCCTTCATGGTACCTTTTTGTCCTTTATTTTACCTGAATGATGCATCCGGGGTTTAGAAAATCTGTTCCTGCTGTGAAAGATGTTATATTTCCTTTGAACTTGAGAATTTATATTATACTTTGAGGTTCTTAACTGTGGAGGTGGTGGGGGGACGGGAATCAGAATCCTCTGGGGTGCTTTTTAAGAACACACATGCCGGCCCGTGCCGGCCCCTTTCCCTACCAAAATTCTAATTTCACACAATTTTCTTATCCTTATTCTATACAACATCTATTCTGATAGAATAGGCCATTATCTAGATATTAGCAGGGAACAGGATTTTCTGACCATTAACCAAATAAATAAATAATAAAAATCCAGAAACTGTCAACCATCCCAGAACGCACACAGGAAGCTTTCTCTCTAACCATTGCCCTAAAGCAACCTATAGCTTCACCAGAATACATTTACTTTGTAGTTGCGACCCCCTTTGGAGGGGAATGCTGCCATGACAGTTTGGACAAGGACCAAAAGTTCCCCCTCCCAACCAGCAGGAGGGTCCCTCAGACGACTGGAAGCAATCTCAGACTGCCCTAGCTGTGAAGACAAGCGTAAAAGGAAAAGGTGCCCCCAACCCCCGGGCCTGCGTCATCTCCAGTCCTGAAAGTGTACTTTTGCTTTTGAACTTTCTAACAAAGCCTTGCTTACTTGAGAGGTTGGCTCTGAATTTGTTCAGCCTCCACACAGAGGCAGGGCAGGGATCCACCCTTGGCATTACCACCTCCCCACCCAGGCCCAAGGCTATGAGGCTGAAAACAGGTGTTTAAGGGTTGGAGGCTGACTCAGAGAACCAGGAAGAGTAGAGAGAAGGGAAGATGGGTAGGACCGCCCCCAGGTTTCCCGCTAGGGCTGCTGGGTCAGCAGCTGAAACAGTGGAACCGATACGGGATATAGTAGTACTTTGTTTTACTCTGAAGTCTGCTCAGATTTTTGCTTGAACTGATTTTGCAATCTGCACACTTTTTAATTAGCCACACTGAAAGACACCTAAAATTATCTGAGTAACTAAAAGAAGACTGGTTGGACCGTTTCCGCCACTACTGTAACTTAGCACCCCACTACACAACATGGTGACTGGGTTATGGCCAACGATTTATAATACTTTCACAACATCCTAGCTCATGGGTGAAGGCAAATCTTATTCCATTTTCTCTGTTCATGGGTCGGTGATGTCCCCACCACTAACCACAGCAATTACACAGAAAAAATACAAGGGTACCTAGGTGGCTCAACCAGTTGAGCATCTGATTTCAGCTCAGGTCATGATCTCATGGTCATGAGTTCGAGCCCTGAGTGGGACTCTCCACTGACAGTGCAGAACCTGCCTGGAATTCACTCTCTCCCTTGCTCTCTCCTCCTCCTCTGCTTGCTCTTTCTCTCAAAATAAATAAATAAAAAAAGAAAAATATATGTGTTTGCTGTGAAAACCAGATTTGGTTTTTGTAACCGGGTACTGTTTTTGGAATCTCTGATGTTACAGAAGGGAAACTAAAGGCATTTATATATGTCAAGTACATATATAAAACCATAATATGATTGGATACTTTTAATACAACTGTTTCTAAGAAGAGCTTCATTTTGTTTTCACCTGTAAGAAAAAGCTGCATGGAATTCCTTTCTGTGCTTACTGCGGAAAACGCTCCTGAGAACAGTCTGTTACACTGCTTGGCGCACTTTATTTAGTTTGGAATCATAGTCCAAGAAACAATGATGTTGCCCTCCAAACTCACGGCTCTTCTTGATGGCTCTACAAATGTTCATGTTTCTGCATTAAAGAAAACTAATATTCAAAGGGAATTTAGTTGCCCTGAATTAAAGAGTAGATTTTCTTTTATTTAGTCCGTTTTCTCACCCTCTCTTCACATCCTACCCCACTTCTCAAGGCCAAATGTCCTTATTTACATAATTGCCCTCCTTTGTTTCCCTTCCTCAAAGGTGTTTTCCATGCGTGATGCATCAGTTAGTTGAGCGGTCAACGCTTGATTTTGGCTCAGGTCACAATCTCAAAGTTCATGGGTTTGAGTCCTGCATCGGGCTCTGCGCTGACAGTCGAAAAGCCTGCTTGGGATTTTCTCTCTCTCTCTCTCTCTCTCTCTCTCTCAAAAATAAACATAAAAAAGGTGTTTCTGATGCAGAATAATTTCCTCTCCATCTTTATTCTTCTTTAGCTCAGGGAAAATTTTAACGCATTTCCCTTATGCTGGTAGATTACTGTAACCAGTGTAACCAAAATGTGAATGATCTGAGACCCTCCCTGGCCGCCTGAGTGTTTGGAAACAGCTGCCTCCTCTAGGTTAGCTCCATCCTCCTCATCCTGACACCGCCTTGCCACCAAATAGAACTGTGAGGTTGCCAGGCCCCTGGGCTCAACTGTCCCTGCTGGTGACCCCCACTCCTAGCCCAGCCTCTGGGATGCACACTTCCTCCCTTTGACACCCAAACACCATCTTCTGTTTTTCCTCCTTTCTCGGTGGTCACGCTGGCACAGGAGCCAGCAAAGGTGCTGGGAATAGTGTGACAGATGACGTGGAAGGAAACCAAGACAGGGTGATGTCATAGAAACCACCAGAAGAAAGGAGTAGTTTGCTCCTTCAAATGCTGAAGTCCAGTAAGGGAAAAAATGAAATAGCATTCAACTGGCAATATGGAGATCCACCAAACTTGGACAAGAATAGTGTCAGTGCAATGGAGAGAAAAGCCTGTTTGGAGGGGTCCAGGAGAGAGAGGTCTTGACCAAGTGGAGACAGTAACAGAGACAGCTCTTTGGAAGAGCAGAGAAATGGGTCCTGGCAAGAAAAGGAATGAGGTTGAGGGAGGTTTTTACGTTTGTCTTTTCAAGATGGAAGATTCTAGAGAATATTTGCATCCTAGTGGAACTAATACTATACAGAGAAAGGCATTATAAATTCAAGCAAGAGCGGGGGATTCTTCCAGGACCAGCATCCTAGAAAGGACAGAAGAGGAAAACAGGGATTCTGCATCCATGGTAACAAGAGGCCAGTAGAGAACAGAAGTAGAAACGCAAGGAAATTTGGAGATTTGGTGGCTGAGTGACATTTGTTCCCATCTGATTGCTTCTATCTTCTCAATAAAGTATGAACAAGGCCATCAGCTAAGATGAATGTAGGAGGAGAGGTTGGGTTTCACAAAGAGAGGTCTGAAATCATCACTGTAGAGACTGAAAACAGAACATCCCCAGGAAGTACAGCAAGAAGTGAAGCGCAGATTTTGAGATTTGTGGTCTAGAATTTAAGACGAGGCTGGCTAATGAAAACAGATGTATTCTGTGTAAAGCACTTAGCCCTGACCAGGTACCTGATGCACATTCAGCAAATGCAAGCTATTACTATTTTGTCACATGAATATGTCTTTATAGTTTGCTTAGATGACACACAATCCTGTATTTATAACTGGTGCCTTGGTTACAAGAGTAACAGAATCGATTAAATGTGGCTCTTCTACTGAAGTGAGCTGTGGAAAGAATTCAGGGAAGCTGTTACTGCAATGAAAACATCAGCAGAAGTCTGAGACTTGGGAGGGTCACTGGCCCATCCTTGAGATCAGAAGCAGCAACCTCCTCCATCATCCCACTTCCAGAAAACATACGCAGCCGTAACACGCAGCCCTCACCCCCACTGTGGCCGTTGGCCCTTCTCACTCTGGGGACAAAGCCAGGGGTTGTGGGGAAGGGCTGTCCTTGCAGAACAGACCGAGGTGACTGATTAACATCACTTTTTATTCCACCTTATTGAGAGGACCATGGAGCTTGGGATCTTTTATGTATCAGTGTCTGTGCCTATGGTGTTGACCTTTCTTTCCTGTGCTGTCACGGGGCCTCATCTCCATCTGACACATGGGGGTCTCCATCACCCCCACTTGAGTATCGCCAAGTCCCCACTCCCCGGCTGAGCGCCCCAAGGCCCCTCCAACTTTATTACCTGAAAGGCAACTCCCATGAGTGGTCTTGGTTATATCTGTGTCATAAAAGTCTGTCATTCTGACATGTAAAAACCTGTGGTGTGGAGGGTTTCTCAATGTGGAGAGTTGGTAAACACGTTGCCCTGTTCCTCCAAAATGGCAAAATCCTGTATTTAAGTCCTTATATATTAAATGCTGAATCTTTTACTGTAATTATAATGGTGTATTTACTTGTGATTGATTACCCTTGCGTGTCTGGGGTAATAACACTCTGTTGGATATAGGGCTGTCAATAGTTTTCACTTTTTTTGATTACTCTTTCTTCACAGTTTTATCGAGACATAATTTATCTACCATACAAAGCACCCACTTAAGGTGCAGAATTCAATGGTTTTTAAAATATATTTACAGAATTGATGTAACCATCACTACAATCATTCTAGAACATTCTCATCGACCACAAGAGAAACCACAACCACCCACTTCCCGTCACCATGCACTCCTGACCCCAGGCAACCAACGGTGTACTGTCTGTCCCCGGAGACTGACCAGTTCCGGACACTTCACAGAAATGGGCCCTACGGTATGTGGTCTTTTGTGACGGGTTTCTTTCACTCAGCATAATTTTTCCAAAGTCCATCCATGTTGTAGCATAACCTCCTTTTTATGACTGAACACCCACTGTCTGGAGAGACCACATGTTGTGTACTCATTCAGCAGCTGATGGACATTTGGGTGGACTCTGCCTTATGACTCTTACGAATAATGCTGTTATGAACATTCATGTACAAATGTTTTGTGAGCATATGGGTTTTCATTTCTCTTGGGTACATCCACCTTGGAGCAGAATAGCTGGTCATACTACAAATCCGTGTTTAATCTTCGGTGGAACTACCAAGCTGTTTTCGGAAAGACATTCCATATTCTTACAAGTAGTTCCTACAAGCAATGTACACAGTCTCAATTTCTCCCCATCATCAGTAACATTTACTATTATCTCTCCTTTTGATTGCAACCTTCCCAGTGTGTCTGAAGCGGTCTCTCACTGTGGTTTTGATTTGCATTTTCCTGAAGGCTAATGGAGTTGAGCACCTTCTCACGTGCTTATTCGCCATCTGTTTATCTTCTCCGGAGACATGGCTATTCAAATCCTTTGCCTGTCCTACTTAGATTATTTTGTGTTATTGAGTTGTAAAAATGCTCTATGTATTCTGGATACAAGTCTCTTATCAGGTATATAATTTGCAAATATATTCTCCCATATATTCTGTAGGTTACTTACTGTTTCACTTTCTGGATGGTGTCTTTTCAAGCACAAAAGTTTTTTAATTTTGATAAAGCCCAATTTATCTTTCTTCTTTTGTTATTTGTGCTTTGAGTGTCACACCTAAGAAACTATTGTCTAATCCAATACCATGAACATATACACTTATTCTTTCTTCTAGCTTTCTGGTCCATTTTGAGTTAATTTCTATGTGTGATGTGAATTTAGAGTTTCACTTTATTCTTTTGCATGTGACTATCCAGTTGTCCCAACACCAATAGTCTGAAAACCTTAGTATTTTCTCTATTGAATTGTCTTGTCACCGTTGTCAAAAAATCAGTTGACCATAAATTTAAGGGTTTTTTTTGTTCTGAACTCTGAGTTCCATTACACTGACCTACAATGTCTATCCTACACCAATACCACACTGTCTTAACTCTTGTAGCTTTGTAGTAAGTTTAAAATCAGGAATATGGATCTTCCAACATTGCTGTTCTTTTTATTTATTTTTTATTTTTTAAAATGTTTATTTCTGAGACAGAGAGAGAGTGTTGTGTGAGCAGGCAAGGGACAGAGAGAGGGGGAGACACAGAATCTGAAGCAGGCTCCAGGTTCTGAGCTGTCAGCACAGAGCCCAATGTGGGGCTCGAACCCATGGACCACGAGATCATGAATGACCTGAGCTAAAGTCAGAGGCCCATCCGACTGAGCCCCCCAGGGGCTTTCGTTGCTGTTCTTTCTCAAGAGTGTTTTAGCTCTTTTGGGTCTTTTAAATTTCCATATGAACTTTAAGATCAGCTTTTCAATCTTTGCAAAGAAGCCAGCTGGAATTTTAACTGATATTGTATTGAATCTGTAGATCAGTTTGGGGAAGATTACCACCTTAACAATACTAAGCCTTTTGATCCGTGAGCATGAGGTGTTTCTCCATTTATTTAATGTCTTTCAAGAATATTACATAGTTCTAAAGGTATAAGTTTTGCACTAACTTTGTTAAATTTATTGCTAAGTATTTTATTATTTTTGATGCTAGTATAAACTAATTCTTTTGTGTCATCTTTGCTTTTAAGAGTTCTAAAACAAGTTAAGAAGGTTTCCATCTTTTTCTATGCTTTAAAAATCCCGTTTTAAATAACATGGAATTTTTGACGTTTGATGAACTTGTCTATCAAAAACTATTGGGGCCAGGCTCCTTCTTTTTTTTGTTTTGTTTTAATTTTTTTAATGCTTATTTTTGAGAGAGAGAGAGAGAGAGAGAGAGGGAGGCAGAGCGTGAGTGGAAAGGGGCAGAGAGAGAGGGAGACACAGAATCTGAAGCAGGCTCCGGGCTCTGAGCTGTCAGCACAGAGCCTGATGCGGGGCTCAAACTCACAAAACCCAAGATCATGACCTGAGTCAAGGTGGGATGCTTAACCGACTGAGGAATTTATGGGAAATAATCCTTGCATTCATATTTTCACATTTATTCTTGTAAGGACAAGGACAGGATTCTAATAAGTTTTTTTAATTATCTGCATCTGTGATTACATCTCTTCTTTATTATTAAGGTTACCTTTTTTTAAATTAATTAATTTATTTTGAGAGAGGAAGAGAGTGCAAGCAAGGGAGGGACAGAGAGAGCGAGGGAAACAGAATCCTTAGCAAGCTCCACACTTTCAGCACAGAACCCGACACAGGGCTCAGTCCCACAAACCATGAGATCATGACCTGAGCCGAAATCAAGAGTCAGACGCTCAACCAACTGACCACCCAGGTCCCCACCAGGTTAGATTTGTAAGCCCTCTCCTTTTTTCTTGATCACAACTGCCAAGTGTTTGTCTATTTTAAGATAAAACAAAATTTGGCTTCTCACTGATCAATAAGTTACACTGATCGCTATGCTTGCTTTTCCTAACGTATTAAGTTTTGCTCGCCTCTTTATTACCTTGGGGACTTCCCCCCATATTTCTGGACTAATTTTGTTGTTCTTTCTCTAGCTCTTGAGGTGAAAACATAATCCATCCATTTCCCATGTTCTCTCCTAAGTACAAGTAATACTACACATTTCCCCCTCATGCTGCTTTGGCTACATTCCCTAAGTTTGGATGTGTACTGCTTTCTTTAAAAAATAAATTTCTTAATAATCTGTAATTTCGATTTGATTTTAAATTTAATCCAAGAAGTAATTAGCAGTATTGGCTTTTTCAAATTTCCAAGTAAGTAGTTTGTTTTGGCTGCATTCTTTTGTTAATAGATAACTTATTGAATTTTGATCAAATAATATAGTCTATATGATATAGATCTATATTTAAATTTTGTGGAAATCCTCTCTGTGAAATACACACAAAAGACTTTTGTAAACATGCCATGAAACATGCCATGAAAATTAGTATGCTTTTCATTAGGCACAAAGTTTTACATACGCCTACTGGGCCAAATGTGTTAACTGTATTATTAAAAACAGCTATATCTTCACTTAATGTTCATGTGTTTATTTATCTGTCCATTTCTGAAATAAATGTGTTACTATATCCCATTATGACTGCAAATTTATCAATTTCTCCATTTTTTCTCCCCTTTTGCTTTATGTACAATTTGCCAAATTGTACATAAAAAATGTACAGATTTATGACGCATATTCATAGTTTGCTAGAACTTGAATCTATATGAACTGTTCTTCTCTGTTCTGTTTAATATGATTCTTCTTAAGTTCATTTTCCCTGGTATTAGCATTATCATACCGCACTTTTCAATTAGCGGTTCTTGCAGTAAGTTTTTCAATCTCTCTGTCACTTGACTTCAAATGTGTGATAAACACAAGCTGGATAAAGTTTTGCAACCATTTTTAATTGAAACTGGGGGTTGTCTTATAGCCAAAAAATATAACATTCACAGTTTTTGTGATTACTGATAATAATGTACTATTTACTACTTTATGTTTTTAATTTACTGTATGATTTCTTCTTGCTTTCATCCTTGTCCCTGCCTTTTGTTGGATTTTTAAAAATGCATTAAATTTCTATTCTTCCAGAAATCACCCATAAAATATTTCACTCTCATTACATACCAGTATGATTTAGACAGAACCTCAATTCTCACTGATTTCCTTATAAACCTGTATTTCTTTTGTCCCATGTTTTCCTTTTCTGTGGGTTTTTAAGTTTTCTGGACTGCGTCATCAATATTGCCTGTGGGGGAAAACTTCCCGAGTTCTTGAATGTTTTTTAAAAATGCTTTAAAAGGCCTTTATTTTGCCTTCTTTCTTGCATATTCTTTTACTTAAATATAGGACTTTGAGTTCAAAATCTCCAAATTTTGAAGATATTCCATGATGTTTAAGAATCCAGTGAGGCCAGGACGCCTGGGCAGCTCAGTCAGCTGGGTGTCTGACTTCGGCTCAGGTCATGATCTCACTGTTTGTGGGTTCGAGCTCCACCTTGGGCCCTGTGCTGATAGCTCGGAGCCTGGACCTGCTTCAGGTTCTGTGTCTCCCTCTCTCTCTGCCCCTCCCCTGCTTGCTCATGTGCTCACGTGCTCTCTCTCTACCTCAAAAAGAAACATTAAAAAAAAAAAAAAAGAATCCCAGTGGTGCCAGTGTTTAAACATGCAGTGTCTTCCATCAGCTGGTTTTCATCTGTGTTTTCTTCAGGAGGAAGGAAATGTCTGACCCAAAGATGGTATGTACCCTTGTTGTCGGGGGCTGGAGCTAGTCCGCCCCAAAATAGATCCTCTCTGATATCATCAGGGGCTTTGTGATGGTAATGTGCTGAGTTCGCGTCTGGAGCCCATTTCCATCGCCTTCTCTTTAAAGATGGTATAACCTCTCATTCTGACGATTATTATTCATGATCTGCCAACCAAGCTCCTACCGCAGGCTATGTAGGTTTCTGGGGATGACTTTACTTTTGGCTGCTGCAAATATTCATAATAATGAGGTCTGCTGCGACAGCATTCTACTATTTTCAGTGATGAATAAAATAATTAAATCCTTCTACTCAGTGATGTTTCCAGTATCTCCTTTACATCACACGTTGCCGATACAACAGGCAGGTGCTCATAGGAAGTTGAGATTTGGTTACTCTTTCTAGCTGACCTGGACACAGCAGGGGGTCTAACAGGTCTAGAAACATAAATCATGTATTTATTGTAGTTACTCAAAATTCAAAATAGATTGGACCGATTGCTTTAAGCTTAGAGTTATTTCACCTGAAAAGTTTCCTTAGGGTTGAAAAAAATATCTTAGGAGGATATTATTTGAAAATGTAATTAATATGCTTCTAAAAATGAGCTGATCCTTATGTTTCTTGACTTTACAGACACTCTGTCACTATTTTGTTTGCTCCAGCGCTGTGAGTCACTGAGGGCCGTTCATCCAATTTCTGCCCAGAGAGGAAGAGGCAGTCGGAGTAGAGTCATCAGGAGAGTCAGATCAGAAGCCCCAGATTCGAGGTTCAGCCTTGAAGCTGTGCGCGCGTGGATGAGATTCTTAACCCTGTGAGCCTCAGGTTCCTGCTGTGTAAACATAAGAGAATAACAGCTACTGTATTTACCCTCATTTAACAAAATAAGGCACATATACAAATGCTCTGGTTTGGACCTTTTTAGCCAGGATGATTGTATGCTTAGAGTCTTAAGATTCAGACATTGAAATATATGTGTAATATAGGGAAGGAGTCCTGTTTCTGTTTGGTGACCTTAAAACTGCCAGAGAAGGGGCGCCTGGGTGGCTCAGGTGGTGAAGCATCTGACTTCGGCTCAGGTCATGATCTCACGGTCTGTGAGTTCGAGCCCCATGTCAGGCTCTGTGCTGACGGCTCAGAGCCTGGAGCCTGCTTCGGATTCTGTGTCTCCCGCTCTCTGTCCCTCTCCCGCTCATGTTCGGTCTCTCTCTGTCTCAAAAATGAACAAACACTATGTAAATAAATTGTAATAAATAAATAAATAACTGCCAGAGAGACCATCACATGTCTTGGTTTCTAACTGGAACCAAGTTTATTTCTTAAACTGAACCTGGAAAGGCCGTCATTTCTATTCCGGAACAGACAACTCATTTTCAGGACAACAATTTACAAGTGGCTTAGCCTTTCTACATCGCATAAGGCTGCAGTTACATTAAAAACTCAAGAACATCAGTCGTCATAAACAAAAGAAAAGGCAGGAGAGAGTCCAAACGAGAATCTCCCTACCGCTACCCAACACTGGGCGTGAATTTTTAAAACCTATTTTTTTTAAACCTATTTTACTATTTCAAAAGGGCTTTGCATATTTACGTACCTTTTTTCATTTGATGTTCCTAGAAGGTAGATTTGGCAACTATTCTTTCCCCCCCATAATTTACAGATGAAACTGAGGTCCAGAGAGATAATGTTACAGCCATGGAGTCGTGCGTGAAGTGGGCAGAGCTGGCTTTGGGCCTCCGGTTATTAGTATTAATCTGCTCAGATAGACGCTCCCATAACGGGCCTTCACTAACCAGTCTCCACGCTGACCGACACCCTCCTCCTGTAGCTCATCGCCCCGCTGCCGCTGCCCCGTCCGGCTGGGTCTCCGCCACATACAACACACGCCCCCAGGAGTCAGCGGTGCTCGCCCCCAAATGTGTTTGTGCGGGTTCTACATCTTACTGCAATCATCTAACTCACATTTAACAAAACTGATTAAGGGAGTGCAAACTGAGAGACGCCGGTCACTTCCAGGAGGAATGCATGAAAAATCAGACAAGAGCAAACTGCTGAAGAAAACTATCGTCAAATAGGGTACAAACGAGACCGACAAATATGAGCGAGACGTAGTCATAAAAATTTAGACCGATTTTGCACTGAGAGCTTAAAAAAACTCTCTAAGTTCTGACTTTAAAAACACAAAAAGAGGACCACAATCGTCAAAAAAAAAGGCCTTAGCCTAATACTGAAAGACTATCGAATTACGTATTTTAGTAAAATACAAAATGTAGTAGGTCTATCGCTGCTCTAGATCTTTAACAGTCTTTTTTGATCAGCAAACAGCCCAAAAATACCTGACCAGAGTGTCCATTACACCGCAGGTTCCAGATTCCTCCGCACAAACCATACGGTCCCCAGAATCCACGGGCCAGGTGGGTGGAGAGAGGGCGCTGCCCAAGAATCTGCTTTTCCAGCACTTAAAGCAAAATGTAACAGACAGTTCTGCTGCTCTGGCTGCTGTTGCCACTGTGGCTCGGACAGCAGCACAGAAAGGCCTGGACCAGAGATGCGGGGCATCCGGGGAGGCAGTTAAACTGCTCCGCCGGATTAGGCACCAGAAAATGTTCGTCCTCCCCTGATGAGTGGTTCCCACGCCCAGAACGCAGCGAGATGAGTGGCATGGCAGTGGAAGGGGTCTCCGGAGGCAACGGTACCCGACCCTGAACTTGGACGTTGACCCCCAGACTGTGCAACACTGTAACTAACCTCCTGGCTTCTCTCCAATGTTCCCATAAGAGCGCTACACCCTGTAACTCTGTGTTAGCCGTGTTTAGGGAAGTCAGGGAAGGGGAGGCTATCTCTGGAGCGAAGAACTCACCAGAGTTAAGTACTGAAAGCAGGTGAGGACGGGAGAATGCAGACCTCCAGAGGATCCTTGGAGATCGTAGGCGGGGTGTAGGATGGCCCGGAGTAACATGGGATTGATCTTGAATCAGTTTATCAACGAAAGGAAAAAAGGAAACCGTAACCTCAGAAGACACCGTGCTTGGAAATGCCTCCGTTACTTGTTTATGGAAATTAAGGGCCACACACTCGCCCTGTTTGGCAAAACGCAGGTCGGGACAAAGCCTACAAAGACACTGTCTACCTCTGGATGAAAGCAAAGTGTCCAGATACCATTTTCCAAGACCCTAACTGCGCCGCAGTGGTTATCTGTAACACCACCGTGGGAAGAAGGGCTTAGAAGCCCGCAGACACGGCGTTTGGGAAGAACATCCTCCTCAGGTACTTACTCTCTGTACTTCACAGCTTTGAAAAGCCAAGTTCATAACTGTTACTCAGTATAAATCTGTGATGAGTTAATGTTGGAATTCCACTGAGGAAAAAACAAAATGCCTGTGTACTTGGGTTCCTTTGATCACCGATCTACTTTGATTTTTCACACCTTTGAGTGTTTTCTCCCCTCCTTCCTCCCTCCGTGCCTTCTCTGCTGCATTCCAGAGAGGCTGTAAGTATCCTTACAAAGATGGGGAGAAGGGAAAACTGGACGCTTATAGATAGGTTTATAGGATTGAAAAAAACCCCGCAGTTTTCTAGGAGTAACACAACTGTGTGGCTTCTTACAAACAGACGCTGTGATGTAAAGAAACACAGCTGACAACATTCTGTAAGACAGGTGACAATGGGCGTCTCCGCACAGGGTCGTGACCTCGCCCGACACAGTGCGGCAGGCCTGCCGCGGGCGGGCGGTGGCAGGCGCAAACCACAGCAATGCACCTGGTCCCGGCTGTGGGCTCCTCGCCGAGGCCCGCTGACCCGATCTGGTCCAGGGCTGCTCCCCTCCACAGGGTTTCAACCAGACTACTGACAAAATGTGGGCAGCAACAGACACACTGCTGGCAAAACGAACACTGTGGGCGCAGATGCCTGATTTCAGACGTGGAGGGTGACCCAATCCAGGAAGGGCTTTGCTGTTTCCACTGCTTGTTCGTCCGTCAACGGCTGAAGAGCTCCCACCGGGAGGAGCGAGGGTGGGGAGGCTGGGCAGTAACCCTTTGCCAACCAGCATGAAAGGATTTTAATAATTTGACAACTTGTACAGATGCAGCCACGCCCACCAGCGGGGGCGTCAGCCCTCCAACAAATACAACCAAACTCTACAAAGCCGAAGAATGCTGATTTAAGACTTTTTAAACTTGAGCTCCAGGGACTCTGCCTCCAGCTTCATGGCGATCCAGGTCATCGTTTACAAGGCAGACAATAAGCAAGGCTACATTTCATCAACGCTTTCCTTTAAAACGCCCAGAAAACGCCGTCTCTCGCTGTTGTTGGTGGCAAAGATGTGAGGAGCCCACGACAGCTGGTGGACATCTGCTCCGCCAGGCGGCCCCTGTGCCTCAGCTTCTAGACGTCCTCCTACAACCCGTGGTGGGCGGTCCCAACTCCTCCTGGATGCGGTTAGCATAGAAGGTGTGACCCATGCCGCAAACAACACCAACGCGGGCACTGGGAAAGTGCAGACCGGCTGCCCTGGGCCCTGGGTCCCCATCTGGACAGCTGCGCTCTTCGGGCCGGGCTCTGCTTCACTTAACAGGAAGCCCAAAATAGCAGAGGCTTAAACTCGTGGGTTCCGTCCAGTCCAGGGCCCTAGGCTCCCTGGTCACTCTGAGCCACCGCGGCGGCGGCACGACCACAGGCCAGGCCATCCCGTCACCCAAGGTGGCGACTGCACATCCAACATCGGGTCCCCATTCGAGGCAGCAGGAAGGGAGAAGAGAGAAGAGCAAACTGGGCACTTTTCTGAACGGAGTCAGCTTCCTCTAAGGGAATTCTTAGAAAGCCTGCTCGACATGTGTGCCCGCACCGCATGGGCCACAGCCGGCAAGGCCAGCGGGGGCAGACCCCTCCAGCTGGCACACTGCAGCCCAGAAAACAGCTGGATTCTTTTATTTTTAATTTTTTTTTACGTTTATTTATTTTTGAGAGACAGAGCGTGAACACAGGAGGGGCAGAGGGAGAAAGAGACACAGAATCTAAAGCAGGTTCCAGGCTCTGAGCTGTCAGCATACAGCTCGACACGGGGCTGGAACCCACGAACCGTGAGATCATGACCTGAGCCGAACTCAGACGCCCAACCGACTGAGCCTCCCAGGCGCCCACAGCTGGGATTCTGTTTTGCCAGGAGAGAAGGGGGAAATGATGTTACGTAGCAACCCACAATCCGTGCCACAAATCCCAGCACACAGAGCCGCGAAACAACACAGAATGGCAGCTGACTGTGTGCGCTACACGCCAGACGGACCCGCCAGGAGAGGAGCTGAAAATTCTGTGCCCGCAGCTGCTGTCTCAAGCCAAAAGTTCCATTTAACCTTTTAATACAAAACACAAATTCTTCCCTTCATGACCCCACCCTTTGACGTGGCACTAACTCTTCCCAAAACGTCCCCTACGGTGGAATAATCCAGGTCACATTTGGCTCCGCCTCTTTTAATATTTTCTTAATTCACTGGTTGTTTGTTTGTTTTAAACATGATCCGTTAACATTGTCCCACTCCCTGGGCAACCAGACGTGAGGTAGTTAGAGATCAGCCTTGACCTTTCTTTTTTTCTTAAAGAGAAGCTGTAAATGTAGACTTTTTTTTCTTAAGCGGAGAGAGAAATCTCAGTTGTCGGGGCACCTGGGTGGCCCCATGGATGAGCATCTCCCCAGATATAAGATCTCTCAGGGTTGTGAGATCGAGCCCTGCGTCGGCTCTGCGCTGACAGCGTGGAGCCTACCTGGGATTCTCTGTCTCCCTCTCTCTCTGCCCCTCCCTTGCTCGTGCTCTGTCTCTCTCAAAATAAATGAATAAACACTTAAAAAAGAAATCATAGGTATTGTGAGGAATTCAAGAACTGTCCCCAATTTTTTAAAGATAAACTAGAAATTCATATATTTTCCTTAAGAGAATAAATCTAAATGTTATAAAATTTTACTGAATATACTAAATCATGTTCTAAAAAGGAATGAGTGGGCCTATTATTTGCAACCTTTGGCCTCCAGTGCGTACCGATTCACTCCGTAACGGAGTCAAGTACGTGTATCTGGCCACGGCACCCGGCAGGGGGTGCTCTTCACGGAGGGAGGAGCTTCAGGACTGTTTCAGAGCTTGGATGGGGCTGCGGGACTGAGAAGTATTAGCTCGGTTATGATGAAGAGGAGATCCAGTGAATGAGAACACTGTGGTTTTATACCTACTTTGTTGCCAACGAAAACCCTGAAAAATAGCATTCGTGTGTACTTTACACACACTTCAGTGATTTCTTTTTTTTTGATGTTTGTTTGTTTGCTTTAACACAGAGAAAGACAGAGTGTGAGTGGGGGAGGGGCAGAGAGAAGGGAGACACAGAATAGGAAGCAGGGTCCAGGCTCCAAGATGTCAGCACAGAGGCCGATGTGGGGCTCAAACTCACTAACTGCAAAATCATGACCTGAGCCAAAGTCAGATGCTCAATTGACTGAGCTCCCCAGGCGCCCCGAGCTTTACTGACTTCTATATTCGTGAGTGATTTCAGGACACTTATCACAAACACTGAAACTATACTTCCCTGGTCCGTGTTTTGCATGTTTTCGATTAGCCAGATTTGCTTATTCTTTCCCTAGAAAAATACTAATGAACATAGTATACCTCAAACTGTATGCTTAACCTCCATAAAGGAGTAAGAATACAGGATAAACAACATGGAATTTGGAGACACACAGCCTGGGTTCAAATCCTGGCCATGTCACTCCTGAGGAAGGAATAAATCATTCTCTCTCTCTTTCTCTCTCTCTTTTTTTTTTTTTTTTTTTTTGGTGTGTGTGTGGAAGTAATTGACTTCTTGAGACTCATTTTTCTCACCTGTAAAGTAGGATAATAAAACCCATCTCACAAAATTATTATGAAGAGGAAAAAGAAGAATGTAAAGTGCTTATCAGCACATCTCCTGGCCCACAATGGAATATACAAAATGTTACTAGCAGTTCTCTTTGCTCATTTAGTGCATGCCTCGGTTCAGAATGTGTTTTCCCGCTCTGTCTTTTTAAAGTTTTATTTAAATTTTTTTAATGTTTTATTTTTATTTTTGAGAGAGGCAGAGCACAAGTGGGGGAGGGGCAGAGAGAGCAAGAGACACAGAATCCGAAGGAGGCTCCAGGCTCTGAGCTGTCAGCACAGAGCCCAATGCAGGGCTTGAACCCACCAACCGGGACATCATGACCTGAGACAAAGTCGGACGCTTAACCCGACTGAGCCCCCCAGGCGCCCCCGTTTTCTCTTTTTAGCCATAAAGTAGGTCAGCTCACATTTACCAAATACTCACAGTATAGTTAACTCCCTACACAGTACTTGGAAATAACTAAGGAAATGTGCAAGGCCACAAGTATAAAAGTGGGTAGATGGGCAGACTAGCATTTCAGAGATTTAGTTCACATAACTCATACGCCGATGTGATTCTCCATCATAAGGCAGCCCAACGTTTCCTGCCATAAACCAGCATTTACAGAAGTACACGTTTCCAAGAGTCTTCCGAGGGACCAGTCTGCAGTACTATCAGGAATCTGCACACACATACGTTTACACCACTGTAGCACATCCACGGGGTCGCTGCACCATCATGTGTCAGACACCTTCACCGCGGAAGGTTTGATCGTGACGGACGCCAAGGAGAAGTCCATTCGTTTATTCCAAATGCACCTGCCGGACGTCTGCTGCCAACCATGATGAATTCACCGAGTTTACTCTCCACCTAAAATAACCAAAACAGAGGACACGACATGAGCCACGGCAGACTTTCAAGAAACTCCATGTCAAAGGATAGCGATCCCTAAAGGATGGAATCCAAACGAGGCGAGCCCG
Organism: Helogale parvula; assembly: GCA_004023845.1. Lineage (NCBI taxonomy): Eukaryota > Metazoa > Chordata > Mammalia > Carnivora > Herpestidae > Helogale > Helogale parvula. Next base: position 103,582 of record PJEM01002694.1, read on the forward strand.
GCGATTGATCCGAATCACTGCCTCGACAGAGCTCTGAGGGAAACACGGGCAGAGCCCAGCAGAGGCCCTGAGTGAGGCAGAACCAGTGAAGAGTCCAAGATAGCTGAGCTCACAGACGGAGCGCTGGAAAGAGCTTCGGGGGACGGGGGAGCCCCGAAGAGCTCTCGGGCCTCCTCCAGTAGTTAGCCGAGGACTGATCGGCACGTGACCAGAAGGAAACCACGTGCAGCTTAGGAAGAAGCCGACGCAGTGCCCGACAGGGCTGGGAATAGCGCCTGCACGTGTCTCCTGCCGGTTCCTCTTCTCTCACTGAACACATACGAATATACAGAAAGGGATTTGCTACAGGGAACGATCAGCTCAGGTAATCAGGAGGGATCTTTAAGGAGCTTCTTCAAGACTCTATCTCTCCATCCCGTGCAGAGTCCAGTGGGAGGGAAGGAAGAGAAGATTCAAGCAAGCAGGAAATGCATGAAGATGGACTGAAACCCATGTCCTTTCTGGCTGCCTCTGAGCTTCATGGGAGAGTTTGCCACCGAAGCTGACTCTAGTGGCCCACGCAGCACGGGGTTGGGTGTATCAGTGTGGGTCCTTGAGAGGCGGACACTGAGATAGGTTTAGACGTGCAGGATTTGTCAAGGGAACACCTGTGGGGGAAAGAGGAAGGAGCCAGAGGGGGTGACCCTGGGAAGCAGAGAGGGAGGGAAGGTTGAGTAAGAGACTCAGACCTCAGCCCAAGGTTAGGAAAGTCCAACCAGGCCAAAGGAGAGTCCCTGAGGAAAGCTGCCCATCACTTGAGTCCCACGTCTGGAGAAGGGCCTGCCCCGGGACCCTTGCTGCATAGTCACGGGCCGGGAGCAGCGGGTGGGAAGTGTGGCCGCAGCAGGATGCAGGTAGGATTCAGAGTGCTGTGGCCGGCCTGTTGGTAATTCTGCAGGAAGCAGGGGATCTGAGTGGCGCGTTATCACTCGTCCGCCACAGAAGGATGGATGGGGACCCAAGGTCCTAACCAGAGAGCACATCTTCATAACTAGCAGATAAAAAACAAAAAACAGCCGCATAAAACCCACCATCGTCTCCACGGTAGGCAAACTGCTGGGGATGCTGTCCCCTACATCGCAGTGTCCCCTGTATGAGGGCCCAGGAAAGCCACCCTGCTGTGGCTCAGGGCCACGAAGTCATTCCTCCTGCGCACCTGGTATGTTTTCAACCTGCAGACATACAAACTTGCTCACTGACTTCCCCTTTGTCTTGACCATTAGGAAGTTCAGATCCAGACCTGGGGTCTAACTTTAGCTTTGGGGCTTTTAGTTTTCAACTCTTCTACGTTTTTTCTATTCTTCCCTGATCCCGTTAGTCAATATTCCTCTTTCCTGCGAGTGATCTCTAATCCTTTCTGAAACGAGGCAGCATATAATCACGGTCAGCTAGGCTAGTACCTATTAGAACTCAAAAGACTAGATTCAATGCTCAGGTTTATTCCTTTTATGGTAACTTTACACACAGGTCAACCTTTCTACTCCAGACCAGCCCTAATAGACCCACGTGTAATTTTAAATTTTCTAGTAGCCACATTTTAACAAGTAAAAAGAAACGAATGAAATGGAAACAATGTAAACCTTTGAAAGGCAAGCGTATACTTTATCCTTAGAACATCTGGACCAGCCACACACAAGTGCCTGCCCAGGGGCCACATGTGGACCGGGCAGTGTAAGCCTAAAAACAGAGCTACCGATGACCAGAGAATCAGAAGAGTTTTTAAAGAGAACAATCAGAATTGTATCCAACCTTTGTCATCGGCTTTTGTTAGAGATTTCTGACGTCCTGCGGGTTTCTGATACAACACTAGGAAGTAGAAAGGAGTTCTCCGAGGGGGTAATGATCATGAAATCCCTAAGATACTGTGGCTTTTGTTTTTACTTCCCTATATAGCTTTGTTTTTTATTCTTCACTAGACCACCCTGATCTCCTTCTAAGAAACAACGTAATATAAAGTGTCTAAGGACATCTAGTGAGAAAGAAAACAGACACAGACGCATCTTTTACGTCCTGTGCTTCATTAGATTGTATTAATGACTTGAAAACACGCTTCAAGAGGTGTAACACCAAACAGAAACCGTTGTAGCTGCAATCAACGAATGAGGAACAAAAAAATGCCCGATCCACCTTGTTTCAGAACCAACTCTAAAACCTTATACCTGAGTTTGGATTTTAAAATATTATTCGTTTACATCAAGATTAGAAGACCAAAATGGTAGTAAGATTGCTGAGAGTTAGGAATTTGATTAAAAAAAATTTTTTTACATGTATTTATTTTTCATAGAGAGAGACAGAGCTTGAGCAGAAGAGGGTCAGAGAGAGAGGAAGACACAAAATCCAAAGGGCAGGCTCCAGGCTCTGAGCAAATGTTCAGCACAGAGCCCGATGCGGGGCTCGAACCCACGAACCATGAGATCATGACCTGAGCTGAAGTCAAATGCTTAACTGACTGAGCCACCCAGGTGCCCCAAGAATTTGACTTTTGAAGGCAAATTATTTAACCTATGAAAGCCTCCATTTTTACATCTCTTCTATAGAGTCATAGCTAAATCACAGAATGGCTATGAAGGTTCATGATATTATGTATAAGTCCAACAGGCAATTAGGAAGCACTCAGTAAGCGGTGCCTATCATCATGAATCACGAAAGATGCTTAAATTGAGGGATTGTTAACTTGAGGTGTACCGATGCCGATCCATAGATAGGACTGAGGGCTGCGGGGCATCCCAAAACATGGATGGGGACACAGGATTACATCTACATTTTCACTAACCTCCAAGCAAAATTCAAAACTCCCCCATTATGAATATTGGCAACACCACAATAACATTAAAAGACCCTGCATCTTTGCAGTAATAGAGGTTACAGGTGTTTTCATATTACATTTTTGATGCTATGGTCACCTCAAAATATCTTTTATCATCTTTTTAAAATCATACCTAGTGTTAGATCTTAATGTATTAGTAAAGAAAATATGTTATCAATGTTTGTTTTTAGTTTCGGTAAGCGTAGTTTGCTTTGTGATCCTCCGGGTTTTACTTATGCACTTCAAGCATTACCCTGAGAAGGGGTCCAAGAGCTCCACAAGACTGCCATGGCACCAAGAAAAGGTTGAGAATCACTAAATTTTAGTCTCTTTCTTTCCTTTCAGGAAGCCGACCAAGTTTGACAATGTAGCCCCGGCCCGGGTGAGCCCGCTCCCAGAGTCTACATCCTACAGACCTGGAGCCTGACTCTGTCTGTCTGTCTGCTGAGCTCACCTTCTGTTTATGGCAGGGTTCTGTGTCCCAAGTTGATGTTTGGATGCCACATCCCTGGCCCCTGCCGACCCCGGCCCGGTGAAGCCAGGCAGTGAGTGTGTGGAGGGGGTCCCAGACCAGGGCCTGGTGAGGCGGGTGGTGAGTGTGCGGTGCTGTCCCAGACCAGGGCCTGGGCAGTGAGTGTGCAGTGAGGTCCCGGGCCAGGGCCTGGACAGTGAGTGTGCGGTGAGGGCCCAGACCAGGGCCCGGGCACTGAGTGTGTGGTGAGTGTGCAGTGAGGTCCTGGACCAGGGACTCATACAGTGAGTGTGCAGTGAGGTCCTGGACCAGGGCCTAGACAGCGAGTGTGCAGTGAGTGTGCAGTGAGGTCCCGGACCAGGGACTCATACAGTGAGTGTGCAATGAGTGTGCAGTGAGGGCCTGGACCAGAGCCCGGGCAGTTAGTGTGCAGTGAATGTGCGGTGAGGTCCCGGGCCAGGGCCTGGACAGTGGGTGTGCAGTGAGGTCCTGGACCAGGGCCCAGACAGTGAGTGTGCAGCAAGTGTGCAGTGAGGTCCTAGACAATGAGTGAGCAGTGAGTGTGCAGCGAGGCCCTGTACCAGGGCCTGGACAGTGAGTGTGCAGTGAGGTCCTAGACAATGAGTGAGCAGTGAGTGTGCAGCGAGGTCCTGGACCAGGGCCCAGACAGTGAATGTGCAGTGAGTGTGCAGCGAGTCTGCAGTGAAGTCCAGGACAATGAGTGTGCAGTGAGTGTGCAGCGAGGTCCTGGACCAGGGCCTGGACAGTGAGTGTGCAGCGAGGTCCCGGACCAGGGCCTGGACAGTGAGTGTGCAGCGAGTGTGCGGTGCGGTCCCAGACCAAAGGCGTCAGCATCTCCTGGCAGCCTGCCAGTTTGCTGACTCGGGGACGCCGCAGACCCGACACGAAGAGCGGGTCTACCCATCAGTGTTTCACCACGCCGCCCGGGAGATGCACGCTGGGGAGCAGGAGGGCTGCCCTACCCGGGGCGGGGGCGGAGGAGCTCTGTCACCGCCAACCTCACAGGGACTAAGGCGGCTCCTGCAGTTGCGGACCAGGGACGGAGGTTGGATTCGGGGGTCGGAACTGCGACGCAAGAGGTGCCGAGCAGAGCTACCGACGAGTCCCAAGCCAGGGCTGGGCGTTCGTTTTGCTCCCGCATCCCGATTTCACTTACATGACCCTGGGCCTCGACGGTGACTGACGCAGACTGCGCACCCAGCACCGACCCCCTCGGCGTCGCTAGAGTCCGGGAGAGCAAGCGTTGGCTCGGGGGGGGGGGGGCACAGCCCCCGCACCCTGCGGGCTCTGCCCCGGCGGCGCCGAGACCCCCATACCCTCCCGGCCCTGCCGCCGGCGCCGCAGGCCGTGCTCCCTGCCGGGAATTGCGGTCCCGGAAGCCGGCCGGCCACGGGCTGCTCGGGCTCCGCCACCTCGAGAGAACTACAAGTCCCAGGATGCCCGGCGCGGGCGGGTTACGGGGGAGGGGCGGCGGGCGCGGCTAAATAGCCTCCGTCGGCCATCTTGTGGGAGAAACCCCAGCGCCGCCTCTTCGCTCGCGTCCTCGCCTCCGCGGCCGCCGCCTCTTCCTCCGCCTCCTCCTTCGCCTCTTCCTGCCTCGTCCCGGCTTCCGCCGCCGCCGCGCCTGCCGAATCCCAGCCCCGGGGCTAAGCGTCCTCTGGTTGATTTGCGTGTTCTCGCCCCTGCAGCCTCCAGACACGGTGATCCGGGCGGGCCCCGCAGGAATTCTGTCCCCTCCGCGGCCTCACACTAGTATCGCATGTCCACTATCCAGAACCTCCAATCTTTCGGTAAGGCCCGCCGCCCAATGCCCCCCTCGCCGGGGCCACCGCCGCCCCGCCGCCCTCCCCGCACCCCGAGTGGGGCTTTGTCTCGGCGCCCAGAAAATGGCGACTGGGCCCCTGGCGACCCCTCCCCGCGGAGCCCCGGGCCGGCTGCCGCCGCCTCTGCGAGCCCTGCCCCCGGCGGGGGGCTGCCGGCCGGGCGCCGGGGGGCTGCCGGCCGGGCGCCGGGGGTCGGCGGCCTCGGGCGGCCGTCTGGAAAACGACGCTCCGGGTCGATCGGTGAACGGGCTTGTGAGCAGATGCGGGTGGTTTTCGTCTCGCTTCTTGAGGACAGACCGCGGCGGAGGGTCCGTGTCGTCGCCAGGGGGTCGTGGGGCCGCGGCAGAGGGTCCGTGTCGTTGTCAGGATGTCGTGGGGCCGCGGCGGAGGGTCGGTGTCGTCGGCAGGGGGTCGTGGGGCCATATCGTCGGCAGGGGGACGTGGGGCCAAGGCGGAGGGTCGGTGTCGGCAGGTGTCGTGGAGGTGACGCACTTTACTGTCGCGATAGGGTAGGGGACTTGGCTAACGATAGGTCCGCCGGCTGTTCGCCTGCTCGGGGCGCGGCCGGCTGGATGTTTCTCCTTCTGCGGGAGCAGCTGGCCTGGAGGTTCTTCCTGCCCCAGCCCCGTCGCCGCCCACCAGAACCTTCTGTGCCGATTGCGTAGGTTGCGGTGCAGCGCACGCCTGGAAACTCCTTACTGAAAGGTAATTCTTGTGCTTTGGAACTTTGTGTGTCCCTTCGCAGACCCCTTTGCTGATGCAACTAAGGGCGACGACTTACTCCCGGCAGGGACCGAGGATTACATCCATATAAGGATCCAGCAGCGGAACGGCAGGAAGACGCTGACCACTGTCCAGGGCATCGCCGACGACTATGACAAGAAGAAACTTGTGAAAGCCTTCAAAAAGGTAAGGGCGTTGGGAAGAAAAGATTAAACCACAGTCCGGGCGGCGCTCCCCAGTGGGACACCCTCACCTGAGTCCCGCAGAGCTGGTAACCTGACCGGGCTCAGGAGGGCCACCTCTCTTCTCCTAATTAACACCGGCTACTTATGCGGGCCTCCCATTTTAAAATGAGATGTGAGTGCCGTTCACACAAAGTGAAATGTGAAATCATTCAGTGCCTTCCTTTCCTGTGTGTTTCCTGCTGGGTCACTTGCAAATGAATTCGGGAGTGTTGGGGGTCACGGGAGACAAGGTGTCTCCTAAACAGGAGCAGGCCTCCTGAAGTAGTGCTGGTCTGGGGTGAAGACAAAACCTCCGCGGACCTGACTCCATGCGTGCCGCGTCTCCTCCTGCAGAAATTCGCCTGTAATGGCACTGTGATCGAGCATCCTGAGTACGGAGAGGTCATTCAGCTTCAAGGTGACCAGAGGAAGAACATTTGCCAGTTTCTCTTGGAGGTGAGTGACTGGGTGCCCAAGGCACAGCCTTGGGATTGCTTCCAGAATTGGATTCAAGGGCAGAGCGAGTGGTCCCTTACTTAGCAAAAAAAATCACGTGAAGGAGGTAAATTGGTTAATTGAGAAAGAAGTACAGAGGCGGTACTTATTTCAACGGCAGTCGAACCTTTTTTTTGGCTTATCTTGTGACTTGAGTGACCTGATCACTCTTGGACCTGCACGCCCGTGTTTGGGTGCGCCGCGGCGTGCGGTGTCTGTTGAACTGTTAACAGTACACGGCGCGAGGCCCAGTGTGGCAGCGCTCTCCGCGCTGACTGCTTTCATGTTGCTGCCCCATGTGTTCTTAGGGCTGAGAGCCTGCGCTCTTCAGGGGTCCTGTGCGATTTTGTCTTGCAGGTCGGCATCGTCAAGGAGGAGCAGCTGAAGGTTCATGGCTTCTAAAATGAACCCAAATGCGCGGAGAATTTCTTGAATAATTTTGTTCTCTAAACCCAGTTTGGCTGCCTTGTGCAATGATTCTCTGCAGTGAACGGACTTCTCATGTATTTAATCACTCAGACTCCCACCCACACCTGCATGATTACAGAAAACACGGGGTATGTAGGCCGGTGACACACAAGAAGATCGCAGTGAGATGGTAACACAACCCCGTATTCACCTTAACATGTTTCCAATGGAAAATATTTTGTTTTGAGTGTTTTATTTGTTTATTGTTCAGTTTCTCTATCATCTGATTAAATGCTTTTCTGTTGTATTAAACCCTGTATGTTGCAGCTTAACAATAAAAAGACATCTCTGAACCCTTTCGTGAGCAGTTAGGCCCCCAAATCTAAGCGAGTAAATACACATGCTTTGTCTTTCATAGTCGGAGCCGGAGTTCTGCGAGTGTTCTGTCTAATTAGCTTTCTCCTGCTGTGGAACCCGGAGCTGGAGGGGAACCTTTGTTACAGATTTGGGTTCTTCCTGTGCGGACGTACAGAGGAGAGAGAGAACGGGACTCCGAGTCTGGCCAGAGGCCAGGCTGATCTGAACGCAGTGTTCGAGTGTTAAGATAGGAAGTGCAGTTTAAGTTCTAAAGTTTTAGCACGCAGACTGCTTCTGTGTGTTTCGATCACTGTTCCTGCAGGGCCAACATGGATCTCTCCCCAAGTCCCGGGTAATACAGCAGGCTCTGACCCGAAATAAACGCAGTGGCACGCACGGCCCTCCCGATGAGGACGAGGCGTAGGCCGTCTTACCCAGAGTGCTAGGAGCGGGGGTGCCCGCCCGGGTCCCGCCAGAAGACCCATGTGCCTTCCCTGCCTCGGGGGTTTTGATGTGTTCTGCCACCCGCAGCCGTGGGTGGTCACGTGGGAGGGGGGTGGTGTGAGAAATGGATCCCCAGCACTAGTGCCAGGCCCCTGCTCTTCATGGCGCAGTAACGGCCTGCTCCATTACGTAAGCCGTGTCGTTGAGCCATGTCGCCGAGACGGGTCCGCAGGTGCGTGCGCCTCAGCTCACCGCCGTGGGGTGAGGATGGCGCTGAGGGGGGGGACAGTGCCTCATTGGCCACCACTGCCCGCACCAGCTGAAGCCTGGCCCCTCTCTTGATATTGCTTTTGAACAAACAAGATGGGCCTCCATAGTTGACCCTTAAAGACACTGAGTAATAGACTTTGTGACTCTCACCCCGTACTGTTTGAATCGAGGAAGACTGGTACTGGGAAGTGAGTGCACCGGAACACGGTGCCAAGTTTGGCAAGCTCGCCTCTGAAAAGCAAGATAATTTGAACAAGAAGATTAAGCTGTTTACAAGCATTTTTCAACTTCCCTGAGAAATCCTCATTTTCCTATCTGTACCATTTTGTAATGATTCCACCTCTAGTTGAGAGGTGCTGTGGAAACAGTTTAGGAAGACAATAAAGCAGAAATCTAAGTTAACATGTACGTTCCAGAGTTGCCGTCTCATTGCAGTGGATTTAAAATAGGAGAGCCAAACTACGCCCAAGTGGCTCCGTCGCTTGAGCATCCGACTTTGGCTCAGGTCATGAGCTCATGAGTTAGAGCCTCGCGTTGGGCTCGGTGCTGGCAGCTCAGAGCCTGGAGCTGCTCCAGATACTGTGTCTTCCTCTCTTTCAGCCCTTCCCCTGCTTGGGCTATGTCTCTCTCTCTCAAATAAATATTAAAAAAATAATAAAACCTGAACAAAGAAGGTGGAGGGAAGAGGGAAACCTCGTAAGTAAAAAGGGACTTCATCTTGGCGCCCACAGATAGGCCCTCCGGTCATCAGTGCATCAGCCCGCTCCCGCTGCATGAATCAAAACCTTGAGCAAAACTGGATTTCTTGGAGAAGCGCCTCTCTCGGCCTCCCGTGAGCCTGTGAGCCGCAGGCACCCGACTGGACCCCTCCCCTGGCGGGCAGTCCCCACGCTTAGAGCAGGAACATTTCATGCACCTTTCTCTCTTGTGTTTGTAATGCAATGGAGAGAAAGGACATAACAGCTACAGATTTCTGCAATTTTACTGAAACTTCATCAGAGGGTGAACTTGGAATAAATATCACCCCCATGTGGGGAGGTGAGCCTGAGAGACACGTGAAAGCGCGGGAGCAGGGCTAAGCGCGCTTGTCTGCATCACCAGCAAGGGGACGGGGCAGCCCTGCGGAACTGAGGAGTGAAAACAATGACGTCTTAACAAATGCACCGAAAATAGCCGAGGGGCGTTCTTCCTTGTGCTACTCCTGTGGGAGCTCTTAGATCTGCAGCGACTTAAGTGGTCTGTCCTTTGAGGATCCAAAATGGAAAATATCGAACAGAGGACAAGTACGTTTGTCCCTGAACCTCCAGACTTGGCAGAGGTTCTGGCGAACCTTTGGTGGAGGCGCAGCCTGGAGTAAAGTGCTGCTGGCAGTGAGGCCCTCTGCCCGGGATCTCGGACGCCCTGGGGCAGAGGAAGGCCTGGGGAAGGCAGGCGGAGGTCCGTGGGAAGTCAGGTAACAGTACCTGTTCTCAAGCGTCCTACAAAGGGGGTGCCTCTGATACAGAGCAGTTCTATTCCTAGTCACATGGCAGTTAATCGAAATACTTAAGAAGCAGAGTGTGAACAGAGTTCCGTGTGCCACCCGCGACCTCCAGCTAAAGGAATGGGTGTTACAGCTCATGGGGAATCAGCCCCACCAGGATGCCCACGGCCTTGCTCAGAGGGGCCCCCTTCCCAGGCCAGAACTCCTCTTGGGCAGGGACGAGGGAGGCGCGCCCTGCTGGAACTGGCACCGAGGACCCTCACTGGCGGCAGATTGCAGCCGGCTGCCCTTGCATGACAGGCGACAGCCGGGGGACATGGTTCTTGTCTGGGATCCAGGGGCCAAGCGAGCGCACCAGGACGAAGCAGGAGCCACACCCTGTGCTGGACTCTTGTGTTCAACAGCTCCTTCCGGGTGCCATGTTGTCATTTAGCTCCCTTTTTACCTGGGTAGTGGAAGCATTTCAAACTGTCCTTGGATGATCCTCATCCAGGCATTATTGTGTTCAAGGACACCCAGCCGGAGGGGGGGCTCTCTCCTGTACAGAGAACAGAAATGCCCGCCTAAGATCAGCCTTGGCCGTGAGGACGCCCACGGGGCTCAGGTAGCTCATCAGCCTGGTCTTGACCCTAGCCAGCGGGGCAGGAGGTCTGCCGTGGTCCTCAGTCCTGCTCCCAGTAAGGTGGGGCCGTGGTTGGAATTACGGTTGGTGCCTTTGTCTCCAAGGAATGAACAGCCTCAGACGGTTTTCACGCAACAAGCAAGGACACACGTAGGTGCCATTTATTCACGGCACAAAAGGGGACTAATATCCAAGCCCAAATCCCCCATGGGGAATCTAGGTGATCTCAGCCCCCTAAGGGGCCCCAGCTGAAGCCCTCTGCTCCCGCCTGGCGGGTTCTGAAGGGCTTCTGAGCACCCAGACCGGTCTTAAAGGAGGCTAACCGTCACCCCCCGGGTTTGTCTCCAAGTGTCCTTCCCCGTTCTTAGCGGGACCCCAGGCCCATGCGTCCGGGTACAGTGCAGCAGTGGAGACAGAATCAGCAAGTACTTTAATCCGCGTAAACTGTGGCAAGTTCTGCGGAGAAGCCATCACCAAGGATTTGGAGAGAAGTCTAGCTATTTGAAGTAGGAAAAAAGCCCACCTACTCCCTGGTCACGAAGTGAGTGCCACTCTGTGCGCTTCACTGCCACCGACTTGCTAAAGGCACAGGAGGTGTTAGCCCGACACTCAGACTGGACTCGGAGCCCCGTGGCCTGCTTGGGAGCCCAGGGCTGTCGGAATACACAACATGGGCAGCGGGAGTTGGGCTACTGAAGAAGCAGGGAATTAAAAGGGCAGGGGACGAGGGGACAGATCAGGGCGCGTGTGCAGCCCTTGAACACCCCCTCGTGGCCACTTTAAAAACTTGGTGGCTCCTGGCAGGCAGCTCACCAGTGAGTCGCTGAGCTTTCAGCTGTTGGGGGATCCTTAACGCACCAGCTGACGACTTTAATTTTGTCACCTCTCACGTGTCAGGCAGAACGAGGTCCGGCCAGTCCTTTATCACTGCAATCCATAAGAACCTATCGCCATCTGCTTTTTTACGTAAGAGAGACCGGAAGATGCTCCCGCACCCGCAACCTTGCCCGGGAGAAGTGTGAAGCCACCTCCCCTACTGTCTCCTGCTCTGTTACTAGAGGGAATTTGACTCCAGTGGAAACAGAGACTCCAGGGAGCAAGTGCCCCTCCTGAATCGTCCCCTGTTGGAGGACAGTGTGGAGAGTTACACATGCATGTGCATGAGCACACATGCACACACATACACACACACACACACACACACGCACACACAGAACTTAGTGCTTTCAGATAAAACCTCCGTCCCAGGTCAGGGTGCCTCTTGGACTAGGAGAGGCACACCCACAGAGGCTCAGCCGCACAGCAGCGATTTTTATCTGCGAAAAGCAGAGCCTGGGTTCCATAAGGGCACAGTGCACGATGCCGTTCCGTGAGGCTCAAGAGCCCAGCACAGAACTCAGTTGGAGGGAGACCTAGAAAGGCTCAGGGCGACCTGGAAACGGCACTGCAGGAATCTGATTCTACGTGACCAGCGTCAGCACTGTGAGATGGGCCCCGACCTCAGCGCCCCTCAGAAAACGGACTCTCCCTCTCGCAACAGATCCTTTGCCCCTTTCTGTATTTTTCCCGAGCTTTGCCCCTCACTTCCTCACTTCCCTTGCAATGAAAGTAAAAATGGCTCATTTTAGTGCTTTCAGATGCTCATCATGCATCTGCTCGGGGGATGAGTCTTCGCATCCGGGCTCAGGGCCCCTGGCCACCGTGACAGCGGCCTCCTTGCAGACAGCTCATCCTGGTCCTCCATGCCTGTGCAGAGCGGCGGCAGGTGCCAGAGGGAGCCGTGCTTTCCCCCCACTCCCTCACCCCCACCCCTGGCCCCCGCGGCCGAAGGCTCTGCGTCACCCATCACCCACCACGGAGCTCCACTTTCCAGCTCCAAATCCCCCCACCTCAGGCTATGGCTCAAACTCTGTCTTCTTTCCTGTTTCTAATGAATGAAAACAACCCAACTTCTCCATTTGTGTCCGGAGCATGTCCCCTCTTCTCCGTGAATTACCCACTACAATCATTCCTGTATTTTTTTTTTTCCGGAATCATCCATTTCTTCCTTTCTTGCTGGATCCTTTCCGATGGACAGAAATATCTTGCAATATCTCCCATTTTTCAGATAGAAGAAAACCCTCTGATCTCATATCCCCTTCAGCTGCTAATCTGCCGACTTGACATCCCTTTGGGTGTGTAACAGGCATCTCATGACGACGCACAGAACTGACGCAGAAATACGGACTCCATCCTCCTCCCTCCCCCACCATTCTCTCCGAGTCTGCCTCATCTGGTAGATGGGACCCCCGGCCACAAAATACCTCCAGCCTACACCTTAACCGTCTTTGAATCTGCCTTCCCTTCCTGCCTGCATCCTCCTCCGAATCTAATCAAATCTTCTAGTTTCTACCTGCGGACGTATCGATGCCCACCTTCCCTCCCTCATCTCCTGACCCAGTCCAAGTCAGAGCCACCAGTGTCTTTCACCCGGACTCACTACAGTAGCCTCCCCCTCAACTGGTCTGCTTGTATCCACCGAGCACACAGAACCCTGAGGATTCCTTATAAAATCCAAATGAGATTATGTATTAATGCCGAACACAGTCTAGTGGCTTTCAGAGTCCCAGGGACCTGCCTGTCCATACCGCTCCTGTTGGTGGCTTGCTTTCTTTTCCTGTCTCATTTCCTCGTTCCTCTGCCAATACTTTCTGAGCTCACCTCCCAATACACTACTTGCACTTAAATCCTTATCACAGCCTTCTGTGGGAACCCAACCCAAGGGCCCTCTGGATCTCTCACCCCCCAGTGCGTAGAACATGGTCTGGGAAGCAGCAGATGCTCAGTAAGTACTTAGCGAACAAACGACTAAGTCTTCCTTCCTCTGACCTCCTCACCCTTAGGGAAGTTCTAATCCAGGGATGGGATTTAGCTGAGGATCATTCCCGGTCGCGAAGGCATTTGGAGCCTGCGCACCCCTGACGTGGGAAACGGCTACACTGTTTCCCATCAGATTGTTTGAACACAACGATTCCTGGCCTGTCTCACCCTGCCTGTCTCCCATGCTCTCTCCCTGGGGTGGGGGCACAGGAGAGGAATTCGGCTGCAGGAGAAGGAAAGCTGGCAGAATGCCTGGCGGAGGCATATTCTGTCAGGGCCTTGGAAGGACCGGGCTGCTGGGCCATTCCCCAGGACCACCTAGTGCCCAGGCCTGCCGAGATGCTGGACGAGACGCAGTTCTAGTCTTACCACAGGCCTTCTGGCTTACGAGGGAGGCCCACCAGGAAAGAATGGACTGCTTAGTTGAAGGTGTTGGGAAATTTGGCTTAAATGGAGAGAAAGCTGGGTCCCCACTTCACACCAAAAATAGTGGTGGGTTCCAGACAGACCAAAGATCTAATTGTGAAAGACAAAAAATATAATGGCAATCAAAAACCTGTAGTAGGGTATGTTGTGACCTCGAGATGCAAAAGGAGGTCTTTCTATTGTAAAACAGACATAAGATACGATTTACCGTCTTAACCATCTTCAGGTGTGGTCAGTGGCATTCAGGAGATGCGTCTTGCGTCCCGCCTCCGCCCACCCATCCACAGAACTCTGCTGTCTGTGCCCATGACCAGGCAGCTCCCAGTCCTGCCCTCCACCAGCAGAATGGCCAACGCCATTCTCCTTTCCATCTCCACCCAGGTGACCGTGCTAGGCCCCAGACGAGTGGGGTCAGGCGGTATTTGTCCTCTGTGACTGCCTTAATTCAGTTGGCACAATGTCATCAAGGTTCACCTGTGTTGTAGCAAACGTCAGAATTCCCTTCATTTTATTTTATTTGTTTTAGAGAGCGAGCGAGAGCATGATAGAGCCAGGAGAGAGAGGGAGAGTCCTAAGCAGGCTCCACACGCAGCCCATGTGGGGCTCAACCCACAACCCTGGGATCATGACCTGGGCTGAACTCCAGAGTTGGACACGCAGCTGACCAAGCCACCCAGGAGCCCCTTTCCTTTCTTTTTAAGGCTGCATAAGAATTTCTCTGTGATATGTATGTGCCGCATTTGGCTCGTCCATTCATCCGTTGATGGACTCTTGGATTCCTTCCACCTTCTGGCTATCATGACTAGAGCTCCTATGAATATGGCAGAAAAGGACTTTTGTAACAGGACCCAAAACAAAGTATAAGGACACAAACTGATGGTTTGGTCTCCATTAAAACTGAAGACTGTGAGTGGTCGGGGGGCCCCTGGGTGGTTCCGCGGGCTAAGCATCCAGCTCTCGGTTCCGGCTAGGTCATGATTCCTGGTTTGTGGGTTCGAGCCCTGCATCTGGCTTTGTGCTGACAGCATGGAGCCTGCTTGGGTTTCTCTCTCCCTCTCTTTCTGCCCCTCCCCTGCATGCTCTCTCTCTCAATGAATAAACAAACTTACCAAGAATTTTTGAAAAAAAAAAAAAAGACTGTGTTTTGTCAAAAACACACTAGGCAAAGTTAACAGACAATAACAGAAGATATTATAAAGCCTAAAACCTATAATGGTTTAGCGCTAATTTCTAGAATATATAAAGAGCTCTCGCAAATCAACAAGGAAAGCTTTCTGTACTTGAGAATGATTTTTATTTCTGTAATGTTCGTTGGAGGATTTTCTGCCCCCTTTTCCTAAAAATTCAAAAGCTGACACCTTCAAAAATTAATTGATTTGGCAAAATTTAAAAATTTTTGCTTTCAAACACCGCACAAAATAAAATCTAAAACAACAAAGTTTAAAGACACAGCCAAACTGAAAGGAAACATTTTCAGAGGGTTATTATGGTTTCTTTTAGATCCAGTTTTTAAAAATATGTATGTATCACCCCTTTCAGGAAAAAAAGAGAAAACTTTTTAGCTCTACTTAAGAGAAGATAGTTTCATGTTTTGGCTGTTAAGACTAGAGATAATTAAATGAAAGAATAAACTTTGTTTTTCATGAAAGCTTAATTTTTTTTATTGTTCTGTGTTTTCCAAAAGACCTGAAAAAAACACACATTACATTACGTAAAAATCTAGAAGAGTTCAAAGAAAAAAACAAAAGTTACCCATAATTCCACCATGCAGGGGACCACTGTTATCATACTAGGGTGTAACCTGATAGCTTTTGGGGCACCTGGGAGGCTCAGTCGACTGGGCATCTGACTTTGGCTCAGGTCATGATCTCACGGTTCACGGGATTGAGCCCCTCATCGGGCCCTGTGTTGATAATGCAAAGCTCGTATTATCTCTGTCCCTCCCCTGCTTATGCTCTCTCTCTCTCAAAATAAATTAATTAAAAATAATAATATTCTTATAGCTTTTGGGGTTTGGGGATATAGTTATTTTTATAATGAAATGAGGATTAGCCTATTATATTTTGCAGCCTACTTTATTGTTTTTTTCTCTTCATTAACAATTTTCTATGTCATTAATTATTCCCCCTCCAGGGGTTGATCGCCCCTACCCCTGAGGATCTTGCCTCCGGACTCAGGTGTGCAAATCGTGTTCCCCTTGCAGCTTGTGCAAGGCACACTTGGGAGCCAGGAAGGCCTGAATCCCAGGTGTCACTCAGAACTATGAAACCTTATGCAAGTCACTGAGGCCGATGGAGGCTCTGTCCAGGTGGCCGTGAGGATCTAGAGGATCGCATTTATGTAAGGTGCTGAGTCAGCTGGGCACCGCCCCCTCCCCGGTCCTCCTCCTGAGTGTCAGCAGTTGAGCAGATTAGGAAAAGGAAGTCAGGAAGGGCCGCGGTGGGCGTCGTCTTGGCCTGAGTGAGGCTGACAGGAGCCCTCACTACTGAGGGGCGGGGAGGGGGTCAGGGAACAAAAGGAACTCAAAAGAAGCCAGAAAGGCTGCCGGGTGAGTCCCTCAGGACCAGCAGGAAGGAGAGGAGGGACCCTGTCAGGAGAGGGGGGTTGGATTTCCAGGCCCACCAGTGGCAGCAAACAGGAACCAGCCGCATTCACAGTGCCAGGCTAGAAGGCCGTGCGGTGAAAGTGGCAGGGCCCTCGCCCCTGCATCCAGAACACACGGTCTGGGTGGGGTGGAAGCCTGTAGAAGAAGTAGTTTCTAAAAGTGTTCTTCTTTTTCTTTTTTTCTGTTCTGTTTTGTTTTGCTTTGCTTTTGGGAAGGCTTTTGACCATCGCACTAGTGATGCGCTAGCCCGCGTGGGCTCCGGGGTCCCTTCTGTGCAAACCAAAGCCTCCCCAGGTCAAATCCCTTAAACAGGCGAGCCTTGGATTTGAGTAGTTTGGAGAATTGTTCGGAAAAGGAACCGGGGGGGACGGGCTCAGAAGAGAGGGAGAAACACGCGGGTCCCAGAGAATCATCGAGACAAGTGTAGGGTCCTGCCCCGCAGAAGCCTCATCCACTCCCCAAACCACCAAGCCTCCCCGAAGAGTGCCGGGCTGGTTCTGGCCCTGCCCACCCAGGCCCACCAGGCCCCGGCCGCGCTGCGCTCTTTCTTGGGCCATAATTCACAAACCATACAATTCGACCGCTTAAAGTAGAGAGTCCCCTGGGGTTTAGTACTGTCTTACTTACTGGAGCTTTGAAAGCAGGAAATGTGACTTCTCCAAACGTGTTCTTCTTTTTCAAGGTAGTTTTGGCTCCTCCGGGTCCTCTACACTTCATCTACTTACAGAGCGTCACTTTACCTTCCATGCGTGAAGCCTGTCCTGTACAAGGGTCTCCGTCTCCCAGGGACCTCGTGGGAAAGCTTGGCCCCAGGATGACTCCACACACTAATTATCTTCCCAGCTCATCTATGCCCCCCTAAAATATGCCACTTTGGCGTAACGGTTGTTTTGAGCTAAAGGCCATTGAGAAGGCATGGATACAAGAGGAGCCCTTCCCCCTCGGAAGTCGATTGGCCTAAAAGCAGGACATAAATTTGTAAAGGTGTCAGCCCGGGGCTCTCTACCAGGAAGGACAGGAGACAGCTCCAGACCATTATCAGCCTGGAGGCAGACCAGACAAATCTACAGAATAAGCCTCCCTTTTTTTTTTTTTAATGTTTTATTTATTTTTGACATACAGAGAGGGGGAGAGTCAGAGAGAGAAGGGGACACAGAACCGGAAGCAGCTCCAGGCTCTGAGCTAGCTGTCAGCACAGAGCCTGACGCGGGGCTCGAACCCACGAACGTGAGATCTGACCTGAGTTGAAGTCGGAGGCTTAACCGACTGAGCCACCCAGGCGCCCCCAGAACAAACCTTCCTAACCAGCCTCTTTGTACCTCTAGTTTCTGCTGGTGTTTGCCTTCCCACAATTTGCTACCCCTGGAGGCTCCACATCCTCTCCCTTTTTCTTATCACTTCTCCCAAAATTATTGCTCTTCGCTAAGATGCTACATGGGCCCAAGTGCTAACCATCCCTTTGCGGTGCTCATCACTGAGTGCTCCTGCGGTGCTCATTACTGAGTGCTCCTGTGTGTAAACACGTGTTAATGAACTTCTGTTTGTTGTTCTCTTGTGAATCTCTGTTTCGTTGTCTACTTTACAAGGTCCCAGGGGGAGGTTCTAGAAGGGTAAGGAAAAAAGCTAAGGTTTTCCTCCCCTGCAATCCCAGTACCTTAAACTCTGTACCCCAACAGTGTCACCTCCCCCCCCCCCCCCCCCCCGCCGGCTCCTGAGATTCCAGCCAGAGACGGAAGTTCCCAGAGACCCAATGGCGGAACAGCTCCTGGTTAAAACCCAAGTGAGCTGTCTGTGTGCAGCAGACACTCTTACAATGACGACGTGGCCTTTGTTTCCATAACCCAACTCCATCTTGGAAGTGTCTATGTTCCAATAAAACTTTATTGATGGACCCCTAAATTTCAATTTCATAGATGTTCCACATGTCAGAAAATATTACTCTTCTTTTGATTTTATCCTCTACCACTTAAAAATGAAAACACATTCTCTCTGAACTTACTGGCCATGGAGAAACAACCAGCAGTTCGGATGTGGCCCAGGATTCGTAGTTTCCAGACCCTCATTTAATGTGACACAAGGATCATGGTCCATAAAGGAATCACACACGGAACCAAGAAATACCATCCTGTTTACAAGGGCGTTTTACAAATCCACATTTTTCTCTACCGTAAAGCAGGTTTTATCTGAAGTAGAAGTCCCGAAATGTAAACTGTGGTAGCCCATAAAATGGATGAGAGTCTGTTTAGAGAGTTACTTCCAGAACAGGAAAGTGAGACTTGCAGTAGAGGCCACTTGGCCCCAAGGCCTTGGGCCGCCCTCCAGGAGTTGGGGACCATGCTGATGCCACATCTGAGACCAGAGCTGCACCTATGGATTCATCCTGAGTCACAAAACATATCCCTGCTCCATTTGGAGAAGGAGAGGAAAGCTCAATCAACTTTTAGAGTCCTTGATGTCACTAGGACTTTGGTCAAAAAGGCCTGGATTCTGCTGTCTGCTTGCTCCGTGACTGTGGAGATCCCACCCCCAACTGTGTGGCCAGAATCCCAGCACCGCCTCGTTCTGGCTCTGTGACACTAGGCATCTTCCTCTAGGTCCCAAACCTCAGTATCCTTACCTATGAAATGGGCACGATGACGGCAGCCTCAGGGCTCATTGTGGGGATGACTGCACGGTGCTCAGCACATCGGAAGCACTAACAAATGTCCCTTGTATTATTGTAAAGGAGAAAACGCTGGTCCTGTCCGCTTCACAGAAGTCAGTGAGGGGCGCGATGAGAAAATGGGAGGGCGTGAGATCTGAGGGGCGTTTCAGCCGCCCCGTCGGCAGCGGGGCCGGCACAGTCCCGATCTAAGTCCACGCATAGGTTTGGGGCCGGGCACAGCGGCCCCGTTTACTAAGAGTGAGCCTGACTTTGAGCTGCTTCATCTCCATAAGCTCTGTACTCATGGCTTCTCTCTGATTCTTTTTTTGTCCCTGTTCTCCTTTTCTCTTGATAAGCATTGTCGAAAACGTACCAGTTTTGTTTAAAAAAAAAACCCACATATTTCTTTGGTTTTCTTGACCCTACTTAATATATTTACTCTTTTGTTTCTTTCATTTCTGCCCTTTGTTTTTTTTTCCTTCCACTTTCTTTGTTCTTTTTGGTCACTTTTTTTTTAATGTTTTTTATTTATTTTTGAGAGACAGAGACTGAGCACGAGCAGGGGAGGGTCAGAGAGAGAGGGAGACACAGAATCCGAAGCAGCTCCAGGCTCTGAGCTGTCAGCACAGAGCCCGACGCGGGGCTGGAACCCACGAACGTGAGATCATGACCTGAGCCGAAGTCAGATACTCAAATGACTGAGTCACCTGGGTGCCCTTTTCGGTCACCTCTAAAATCAGATACTGGGCTCATTCTTTAACTTTTCTTCTTTCTGACCGCAAGCACTTAAGGATGTAAAGTCCCTTGTGCCGCCGCAGGTTTGGTAGCTGGTCTTCTCATGATCATTCATTAAGAAGTATTTCCTAGTTTCATTATCCATGGCCCTCCTGCTCCCTGGGGCGCTCTGCGGTCTCCTGCCGCTCAGCTCCGCAGGCACCCTCTACCTGGCTCATGGTTTTGTTCTGTTGGGTTTTTAGAACCAGGTTCATTTTTACTGCTGGTGTCAAACTCTCTTCAAATATTCTATTTGGAGATATCAGGGGTCAGCTCATTCCCTTGAAGATAGGGCTTCTTTTTCACTCAACCACAAATCCCCGGACGTTCCTGGTAGTTTTACTAGGAGGGGGGGAAAAAAAAGATGCAGTACCCATATATGGCCAATAGATGGTGCTATTGACCCGTTTGAGGCTGTTTTACTTTGTAGGATGCTCTCATTTCTGTTTTGAAGAAAAGACTCCAAAGTCAGAAGAGGAAGAGAGGTTCTATGATACTGGCTAGATGCTCCCGGCACTCAAGATAAAAACATAATAAATTAAAACTTTGGTTTTAAAGATGCAGAGAGAGGCACCTGGATGGCTCAGTCGGTTGAGTGACTTGATTTCAGCTCAGGTCATGAGATTGAGCCAAGTTGGGATTCTCTCTTGCTCTCAAATAAATAAAATAAAACTTTAAAAAGTAAAAATAAAATAAAATAAAAAATAAAAGCTGCAGAGAAATGTCCCTCTGAGCAGTTTCCATTTCAGAGGTCCAGCGAAGCAGCGTTTGTTGCCCTGGGTCCCGAAGTCCCAGAGGTCTGTCGCCCCCACCCCCACCCCCACCCCCATGCTGCCCCCGGCACAGTCATTTGGGTGATTTGTTGTCGATGATCACAAATGCACACTCCTCCCAAAACTCACCTTCAAGGGTTAAAAAGGTTAGAATCTCTACTTGGGGATAATTCTCCACCAGAGTGTAACAGGTTGTGGAGGTGATGGCGGAGGAGGCATCAGCCTTTGAATGATTAGACCTCTCCAAGGTGCGCATGTCCGCGTGTCCGCGCCCTGGTGCCTCTCCCGATGCCCTCTGTTCACACCACAGCCTCCTGCGTGCTCGGGCAGACCTGATGAGGGACCGCCCGGCGCCCACTCCGGGTGTGTGTCTGAGGGAGATGATGTCACTATTTCAAAAAGGTATCTGCTCGCGTATGTGCATTGTGGCTAAAGTCACAAAATGTGGACACAACTTACGTGTGCCTTGATGGACAAATGGATAAAGATGTGAGGTGTGTATATATACGTGTGTGTATGTGGATATTACAGAATATTGTTCAGCCATTAAAAAAGAGGGATGACTTGCATTTGGGACAACATGGATAGACCTTAAAGGCATTATGCTAAGGAATGTAAGTCAGAGAAAGACAAAGACCAGGGGCGCCTGGGTGGCTCAGTCAGTTAAGTATCCAACTCTTAATTTCAGCTCAGGTCATGATCTCACGGTTCATGAGATTGAGCCCCGAGTCGGGCTCTGCGCTGACAGCACGGAGCCTGCTTGGGATTCTCTCACTCTGCCCCTCTCCTCACTTGCCGTGTGCTCTCTCTCTTTCTCTCTCTCTCTCTGTCTCTCAAAATAAGTAAATTTTAAAAAGAAACAAAGACGAAGGCTGTGCAATCTCACTTGTACATGGACTCTGAAGGGCGGAACTCCTAGAATCAGGGAGCGGAATGGTGGTCGTCAGGGGCCGGTGGTGGGAAATGAGGTGATGTTGATCCGAGGACGCACACTGCACGTCACACTGAATACATCCATCCTAGCCTGGCGACTGTAATGAACGGTGCGCCCCTGGACGCAGGGCGCGGGGACATCACCACCCCCCAGCCTTCCTCCTCCGGGGTCCCCGGCTTCTCCCGGAGGAATGAGAAAAGCGGGAGAATCCGCAGGATCACAGAGACTGTGCAGTTTTGTGCAGGGCATTTTATCATATTCATATCAAAGTGTAAGATACGGATTCCCTTCCCCCCTGGCGATTCCACGCTGGGAATTTATGCCACGGAGCGAATCAGACAACGGGACAAGGCTGAATGCATTCAGAGGTTTCAGGCCCCGTGGCTGAAACAGCTCACCCCAGAGACGGAATGGTTCGACACCTTCAGACCCGGGAGGATCCAGGCAGGTCAGGGTGGGGGCGGGGCGGCAAGCTTCAGGGGCTGAGCTCTGCAGACACACGTGCCCGTGACAGAGCAGGATGAGCAGGTGATGAGCCGGAGGGCAGGCTGGCCACAGAGGACACAGTTAGAGAGGCGGCCGGTCAGACGGGCTCCCAGGTGCGGCCACAGCATGAACATCACCTCGAAGCACTGACTCGTTCTAAAGCAGAGAAGCGCCTGACGAATTTACTGGAAGAAGCAAGTGGTGGCTGCTCCACAGGGAGAGGCGGGCAGAGGGGGCAGCGGCGGGAGTGAGGAGGCCAGATCGAGGCTGCTGCGCAAGTCCCAGCAGAGGCTACTGCACCAGTCCGAGCGGAGGCTACTGCACCAGTCCCAGCGGAGGCTACTGCACCAGTCCGAGCGGGAGGCGGTGGCCAAGGGACAGAAGAGTTGGGTGGGTTACACGCTTGTTCTGGGGATGGAACTAACAGGCCTCGTTGTTGTACTAGACATCAGTGACACGGCAACGAGGACTCCCAGATCCAACCTTTAGAAACCGAGGGGCAGGAAGTAACATGACCAAAATGAGGAAGGCTGGGGGAGAGAGACCGGATTGAGGAGTGGAAATGAGAATTCTGTGTGGATATGTTATGTTTTGGGTACTTTAGACACTCGCCCCCTTGAGGAGTCAAGCAGGTAGTTGGATTTATGAGGCTGCAGGTCAGAAAAGACATAAATTCGGGAGGTGTGAACTCACAGACCTTTTAAAGCCCCGGTGAAGTTTTTCTAGGGAGAGACTGTATACAGAAAAGGTTCCAGAAGGAATCAGTGTGGGCCATCAGAAATGCTAGTATATTACAAAGAAATATTTCTGGTGTGACATCATTTTGTGTAAAATTTTAAAATTAGGAGCGTCCAGGGGGCTCAGTCGGTTAAGCGTCTGACTCCTGATTTCAGCTCAGGTCAGGAGCTCACGGTTCTTGAGTTCGAGCCCCGAGTCAAGCTCTGTGCTGACAGCGCGGAGCCTGCTTGGGATCCTCTTGCCCTCTCTCTCTGCCCCTCCCCTGTTCGTGCTCTGTCTCTCTCTCAAAATAAAATAAATAAACTTAAAAAACATAAACAATTGAAATTAAAATGATAGCAGCCACATAGCAAAAATCCGCATGAATATTCACCGAACTGGTCATGGTGCTCACCTCCGGAGGGTTGGTTGGAAGGACTTTCATTTTCCCCGCTGTGTGTCTGGCACCTTTGGATTTTTGTGAAGTGCCTGGTTCTTACCTTTGGAGAGAAGAGCTGGAACTGGAATTGAGTTAAATGGCGGCGCTGGTTAGGATGCTGTGACACGCGGAGAAAGTGTAAGTTGGCACAACTTTCTAGAAGGAGAGTTGGATTTCATCTGAAGGAAAGTACATGTCAGGGCCCTTGAAGCGTTGAGGCCCCTCCTCCTCCAGGGACTCCCTGGGGAGACCGTCAGAGACGGTGAGGAAACCTGGGAGCGAACACTAAGTGTCCGGACCGGGCCGGATCCTCATCCCCATCAGATTCCCCTGGGAGCGGAGACTGGGGAACCCTCAGGCCGGGAGTTACCACCTGACCTGTGCCCCTCCTGTGCCTGCACCTCCCCTGCAGGCCTCCGGGGAGCCTGCATCCAGCTTCCGGCTGAGGGAGAGAAGTACCTAGAGAGGGAGACTTGGCCAAGTTCCCCCGAGGAGTCCAGCTGCCCTGCATGGCTGAGGAAGGGGCATCAGACGCAGGCCCGGGCGCAAAGGCCGCTGCTCCTGACGGCGGGGGGTGCCACCAAGGGTCGCCTTCCACCCCAACCCCCAAAGCACCTTATTATCAGACGCAAGCCTCGGCCGGCTCCCCTGAAACAAGCACACCTGAAGGCTCAGAACACCCCCAGGCCTCCTCCAGGACCCCCCGCTGGGTTTGCACCCTTTGGTTCCCCTTCCTTTCTAAAGTGTGGCTCCAGAGCGGCCTGGGCCCCTGCAGGTCAGGGCTTCCCGCTGCGGAAACCTGAGCTGGGAAGTAGGGAAATCATCAGGAGGAAACCGACCTCGCAGCTGGGGAGAGGCCAGGAGGGCAAGGGCAAGGCCAGGCGGACGTTTGCCTAAACGAGGGTTAGGAAGTGTCCCTGGGGGGGGAGGGCGGGAGGCTAAAGAGGTGAAAACGCCTCCCGGCTCGGAGGAGATGATTCGTTAAGGTCTGAGCGCGTGCTTTGCCCATTCGGCGCTTACTAGACTCAGTTCTCCGCGGCATCATCGTCATTCTTTCTAGCATCTTCGGTGACACCGGGTAGACCTCCTAACTCCTTCGCTGAAGCCCTGGGGCGGGGGAGGGGGGGCGGGGAGCTGTGGGTGGGGTTTCCCTCACTGCAACGCAGTACCACTGAGCTTTGCTTTGCAAATTTCCGCGAAACTCTGTCTTCATCGCTGTCTGTGCTCGCCCTGAACCTCCCGTGGCCTAACCCTGACAGGCGATATGTCTCCCGGAATCCGGGGTAAGGCGCGACCTCACCCAAGCGAGGGGACCGTGGCTCAGGTCGCTCACCTGAAGCCCCGAGCCAGTGTGTGACAGCCCACGCCTGAGCCCGGACTGTGGCTTTTCCGATCTTTTTTTTTTTCTTTAATATGTTTTTTTTATTTTTTTTCTTTGTAGAGAAAGAGTTAGAGAGCACGGAGGGGAGGGGCAGAGAGAGGGAGACAGATTCTCAACTCACGTGGGTATTGAACTCGTGAACTGTGAGATTATGACCTGAGCTGAAACGTGTAACTGACTGATGCCCCCAGGCGCCCCGCTTTTCCAGTCTTCCCGTGACTTCTCTGAGCAGGTAGGTCAGCGGACGAGAACCTGGCGCACCAGTCCCAGTAGGAAGCGCTGCAGGCTGCTGGGGGCCCGGGGGCCTGGGAGCCTGGAAGTCAGGGCTCTAGGAGGCCTGCAGACCCGAGAAGCCGGCCTGCGTTTCCTCCCCCAGACGGCCCTCTGCTAGCGGTCTGTGTTTATACCACCGTCTCCCTAGCATGAGTTTTTATTCCCTCTGCAGAAGAGAAGAAAATGTGTCCCGCAAAGCTGCCCCTGGGGACCGGTGGCTCACACGTACGCCTGGGGGAAGGTGCAGGTCGCCGGGCGTCACCCGTGGGAACGGCCCGCGGAGAAGCAGGCCACTCCGTCTACGGCGCAGTCCACCTGTCGTTTAACGTGAATTCGCTTGTCCCTGTGCCCACGCGCTGCTGGGAGTCTGAGCCCCAGGAACCGGGGCCGAAGCCAGGCTTCTCGGGAGGACACCAGGACCACTCACCGAGGAAGCGCAGACGATCCGGATCATTAAATCCAGCCCCGCACTGGGGGAGCTCAGAAGAGCAGGGAGCTGCCTCTGGGCAGAGAACAGATGCCTCCGGTAAATGCCCCGCCCCAGCGCGCGCAGACACACGCGCGCACACACACACACACACACACACACCCAACTGGGATGACACAGTGACCCGTTTAAATTCATCACATTTCCGATGGGAAGCCATCAGGATGAGGATGCAAACAACCAGAGCTTCTAACTCTTGTCACGAAGGAAGTGCCGCCGTGGTGCCAGGCGCTGTGGGGAAATGAGATGAGGTCACCTTTCAGCAAACACGGCCAGTGCCCCACCCAGCGTGCGCCTGGCCTCAGCCTCCTCGCCTCGCCCCTGCATCTCTCCGACGGGGGCCATCTCTGGCTGTGGGAGCAGGAGACATGTGAGCAGGACTGTCCCAAAGTGCCGCAGAGATCCTGCCCCCAGGAGGGGTCCGAGGAGGGAGCAGGAGGCAGACAAATACCAGGGCTCCCTCACCTCTTGTTCTTGGGTCCTGTCGGTGGGGGGCGCCCTGGCCTCCTGTGCCTCAGCTTCCCCTGCCTTGGGCTTCATCCCTTTTCTGACTCACTTTAGAGAATCCCTTTTCGGGTATAGTCTCAGCATCTGCTTTCGAGGAGGAGCTCAAACTAAGACTCCATTTCACTCAATCTCAGTAATGACATTTCCAAGTATCTGCAGTACGACTGAGCATCTCAAACCTAAATATCTACAAGCCAAAGCCGAGGAGTGGAGAAGTCAGGGGGCACACGAGGGGTCCCCGGCGGCCTCTGTCCCATCGTGGGGGTAGCTCCTACTCTGCTCAAGAGACTGTTGCCCTGCAAGGGGGGGGGGGCACTATTGCTAGATCTTTCTATTTTTAAAGAGGGCGAAACCCTGCCTCTTGTATGTGTTTTCTTAATTTTTAAACTTTGGAATCAATTCAAAAATGTTAAAATACTGTGAGGTTCAGAGAAACCTACTCACACACCGAAGCCCACCCCAACCCTCCAGGGGCCGGAAGGCGTCCTGGGGAGAGCTGAGGAAGGAAGAGGTGAGAATAGAGAAAGTCTGTGTACGCGGTTCATTCCAGAACAGAGAGAGCTTCGTTCTTGAGGTCAAAGAAGCACTTCAGTTTTTAAAGTTTGGTCCCTGGAGAATATTTGTAAGCAGAGAGGAAAGATCCGGTAACAAAGAGGAGATTGAAAACCAAGGAGAAAGGCAGGGAGAGGCAAGAATGGAGTCAGTGGTGCCAGCCGGGGACTTGACCTTCCTGATAAGGAAAGTCCAGCGCCCTCAGAGATGGGCCTGGGGGCGGGGGCGGTGGGTGCAGGATCGTGATGCCCCGGGGTAAAAACGTTCTGATGCGCCCCAAGGCGGAGTGACTCATCCCTTTGAAAATAACATGTATTGGGTATTTTTCTTTTTTTATTTTAATTATCTGATTACAAAATCGAGAACACGCTTGTTGTGGGGATGCTGGAAAATGCAGAAAAGCATAAAGAAGAAAATAAAAATGTCCTGTTATGCCCCAAGCTAGAGATACCCATTGTTCACATGGTGCATCTGCAGCTTTTTTTCCTTCAAACTGAAATTATTCCGTCCACACTGTTTTCTAATCTGAGTTTTACTTTTTAAAAAATTGTTTTTTATTCTTTATTTGTTTTTGAGAGAGAGGGACAGAGAGAGCACAAGCGGAGGGAGGAACAGAGAGAGAGGGGGAGACACAGAATCTGAAGCAGCTCCAGGCTCCGAGCTGTCACCACAGAGCCCGACGTGGGGCTCGAACCCACGAACCGTGAGATCATGACCTGAGCTGAAGCCGGACACTTAACCGACTGAGCCACCCAGGTGCCCCTGATTTTTACTTCTTAACACGTCATGGATGTTTTCCCATGCCATTAGATATGCTTTTAAAATACGATTAGTTACAGTCACACCGTGTTATCCAAGGGCGCCCACGTCGGAATAGATCACACACGGCAAGCTCCTCCTTCCCTGCGTCACTGACGTGTCACCATTAAGAGGGGAGGGTTGTTTCCTCTCTTTGAATCCAGCCAGACTTTTGTACCGGCCGCAGCCAGCCAGATGACGCATAGGTGATGCCGCGTGACTTCCCACGTCTGGATCATGAAAGGCAATATGTCTTCTGCCTGACTCTCTTTCTCTTCTACGTTGGAACCAAACCTCCATATCAGGAGCAAGTCCCCGCTCCACGGAAAAGCCCCATGTGAATGTTCTAGCTGAGATTCGGGTGGATTATCAGCATCTGCTAATCTGTGAGCAACTGGAGCATCACATGATTCCCTAAGGTCTCAGGCGGAGGCCCCGATAGCACATGGCAGACATGAGCCATCCTCACTGTGTCCTGTCCGAATTCCTGACCACAAAAACCATGAGTAGAAGTAATGATGACGGGTGCCCAGGTGGCTCAGTTGGTTAAATGTCCGGCTCTTGGTTTCGGCTCAGGTTATGATCTCATGGGGTGTGGGATGCAGCCCTGCCCGTCACTTTTTGAAGTCTACGATTCTGAGGTTCCTCAACAAATCCACGGATGGCATGTTGGGAAGCCTGACCACCCGGTCCTTTCGTGAGCAATTCCCAACATGCCATTCGGAGTATTTCATATAAATGGGGTCTCACAGTATGTGGCCTTCTGTGTCTGGCTTCCTTCACTCAGCATGATGTGTTCAAGGCTCCCCCACACTGAAGCCTGTATCGGTATTGCATTCCGTTTTATAGCTGAATAATACTCCATGGTATGGCTGCCCTACAGTTTGGTTACTCACGGATGGACTTTCGGATTGTTTCTGTCCTGTTCTTTTTTACCAAGATACATGTACTGAAACTTGTCCGCCAGATACAGTCATTTGTTGCCACTTCTTTGTCTGAATTCTTCCCAGCTTCTTCCACTCAATTACTGAGGAACGTTTATCACTCTGTTTTTCATCCCTAGAAACCACTCGGTTCCGGATCGAAGCCCTCCGTTAACCTGACCTGATTCAGTTTCTCCCACTTACTTTCAAAGCCAAACAAAAACCTTTCCAGAGTCTATCACAAGAGTCAAAAATTCTTCTTGATAGAATAGACTTTAAAAGAAGATATTCAGGGGACACCTGGGGGGCTCAGTCGGTTAAGCATCCAGCTCTTGATTTCGGCTCAGGTCATGATCTCACAGTTTGTGAGATCGAGCCCTACATCAGGCTGACAGTGTGGAGCCTGCTTGGGATTCTCTCTCTCCCTCTCTCTCTCTGCCCCTCCCCATCTCGTGCTCTCTCTCTCTCAAAATAAATAAACAAAAATTGAAAAGAAGAAGATATTCAAATGGAGTTGAGACAACTATAGAGTTCTTAGAAGGCTTTTCTGATTTAGCTGGAGAAATTTGGGCCAAATAGACGGTTATCAAAACTTTCCTCTGTGCCTCCGCATGGTTTGATAAATTAAGCAGTCAGCTAAAGGGAGAAAAGGAGCCAGTCACTTGAGCGTGTGATGCCAAGGAAGGAATTGGGGGCACTCCTGTCACTGCCCCGTCCGTTTTCCCACCACTGCCCTCAACACGGGTCTCTCGTTGCGCTGCGTGATGGCCGGGCGCACGGTGGTGTGCACTTGGTTCCCCTCGGGTGCCAGAACTATGGTGCAGCTGCCCTGTTCGTCACCTCCAGCCATTGGACCCACGTGGCTGACACACTGGAGTTAAGGGCTCGTGTCTCGTTCCCTAATGCCGTCCGAAGAGCTGCTGAAATGGTGCTAAATATACGGGGCTCCACTGGTTTCTCTTAGAGGAAGAAAGTTCACTGCAGCTTAAGAATGAAAACAATCTGTACGACCCAATCTTACTGGCCAGTTGTAGGTGTTTTTCTAAAGGCTAACCATCAACGTCATCCATCAACACCTTGATCTACTGAACAATGCAAAGCAAATCTATCTCAACAGTATGACTCTTACTTCTCCAAAGGAAACACTTGGCAGACGGCTCCAAGATTCTGTTCCGTGTGTTCCGGCCCCAGAGATGACGTAGAGCAGAGGCTTTCCCCCACTCTCTGAAAAGAGTGCGCCTGTGAAACCTTGCATAAATCGGAATGGCGCGAAGGGAAAAAGCATTACCGTTTTGTAGAGGCCAAATTCCTCTTCAAATTTCTTTCAGTTAGCGCAAACACGTACTGATGCAGGCCTTTTGTAAAAGGAAACTGGCAAAAGAAACTTTCAGAGAGGAGGGGAACCTGTAGGTCGATCTGGGTGAGGGTTTCCGGGTACTGATCAGAGATACGATGATCAGTAGATAAGTATCCCTCCCCGGATGAGCACCTCGCAAGTGGTAGCAGGCTGCCAAGGGGGAAGGGGATAGGTCAGAAGGCAAGGTATTTTGTGATATAAGTAGAAGCGTGTATTATTAGTCCAGACTGTTTTGGTCGCCTGTGCCAGAAATTTAGCACACGTTAACTAAGGCGTAAAAAAGCGATTTGGTTCACGTGTTTTCAGTCGTGGGGACTCTGGGGCTCAGACTACGTCATTCATTCTGCCTTCTTAGTATTGTCTTCACTTGGTAGGTCGTGGCCGGGGTGAGGTCAGCTCTGTCTGAACCAAAAGATGGGAAGGAGTAGTTCTCCAGGATAAAAGTCAGAATGTGGGGTGGACAGGACAAGAGATTCTACCACAAGAGGCCATAAAGGCGGCCGCCATTAATCTTGCCCTGAGAGACCACAATACCTAATCTCATAGTGCCTTTTCAGCAGAAGTGCTAGGAATACACTAACGGCAGAACAGACACCCCCTCTGCCTTCATGGAATTTGCATTTTAAGGTCAATATACCTCATTATGACTCCATCCAGACTAGCTCCTGTTTTCCTGAATCACAACAAAATGCTCATGGGGGGAGTATCAAGGGCCAGAGCCAGTCAGGGACTGTTGCCTATGATGTACGGAGGGAGTGTTCCTAGGAGGGAGGAGAGGGAGGGGAGCAGGGTGGAGGGGGAGGGGCGATGCGAGAACGGGGTCTCAGCTGGAGTCCGCTTCAGCCTGATCCCCTAGGAAGCTCCAGAGCATGAATTGTACCAGGTCTCAGCTGGGCGCCTGCACCTCTAGGTCAGTCACTCATTGGCTATGGGCTGCCTTAGGGACACGGGGGGTGTGATAATCCAGGCAAGGTGGCCCCTGTTCTGGCAGAACGAGCCTCTGAAGGGAAGAACTTCGAGTCATTCATGACCCACACTCCCCACTGGGGCCGGGGATTACCCGCACGACTACCAGCAGTGTTCAGACAGGAAGATGACGGCGACCGTGTTCCTCATCATGTAATCCGCAAGGTCTGGCTCTATATTCGAGAGGAGCTTTTCTTCATTTGTTAATTCATCATCCAATTAGTTAACTGATGGGACCAGAGAGCAAAATCAAGTAATAGTAGTAGTGATAATAATAATCACGGGAGATGAATTAAACTCTCTTTATGTCTTTCCTAGGACCTTGGTGATTCTTTTAGGGAAAACAATAATAATAAGACTAAGGCCACATGGTAAGCCGAGTCTTCTTCAATGACACCCAGGGTAGTGACGGAATTGAAGGGAATGAGTTTGAACACTATAAATTGCGTTTGGCAGCTGAGGAGTGCCGTGTCTCCCAGGAAATCCCTGCTTCCTAAAACTGGAAGCACTGATAAGGTCAGCACAATTACAGCCTCCCATCATTTGTAACTAAAAGCTTGTAACAGGATAAAGTGGGAGTTGAAAACTCAAGATCTGATTTGTCACTAATGGACAAGGTATTGCGTCTATTGGAACATCCATCGCAGATGAACAAGAAGTGTTGGTCAATAATTTATTCTTGCTTCAATTTCAAATGATTCTGTTCACTAAGAATTGCATCTTCACTGACTACAAAACGTTTACAAGGGTTAGAAAGATGTCAAACAGTCAGCTACGTCCTAGAACTGGGCCAGAGTCGGCAGGCATACTGCAGTCGAGGCCGGAGGGCTGGAGGCCGTCATCCACCATGGAGGGGGGGGGGGGCCCTGCGTGGCTTTTGTGTTGAGGAACTAAAGTGAACACATGCTCCGCTCCCCAGAGTCCTATCTCCACGGACAGGACTTTACTGTTTCCATCATATTCACGAGCGTAACTCTGCCATGCCAGGAAAGTGACTTGAAAGTTCATTATAAGAACCTCCCAAAAGTCACACTGATGCTTCCATGGAGAGCATCAGCAGACAGCTGACTTCCTAAAATTCTCTGGATCCCTCACCTCAAAACCCTTGTCTTGCCGTTTCCAGTAATTCTAAACCATCACTCCATGATCTATGATCTTTATCCAATCCCAATCAAGCGTCTCACTGAAAGATTCACTTTGAGTAAAACTTCCATCTCTGGGAAGCCTGGGGGGCTTAGTTGGTTGAGCATCTGTCCACCTTCAGCCCAGGTCATGATCTCACAGTCCATGAGGTCGAGCCCCGCGTCAGGCTCTGTGCTGACAGCTCAGAGCCTGGAGCCTGGTTCAGACTCTCTGTCTTCCTTTCTCCACTTTCATCCTCCACTCATGCTCTGTCTCCACCACCCCCTCGCCCCCAAAACAAACCACTTCCATTTCTCAGTAAAGTCCAGCTCTGCCCTTGCCCCGTTCTGTTGGGGTGCTGTCCCAACTTACCGGAATAAGCAAGCAACTCACCCCTGTCTTATCAGTAGGTTGTGATTGTGATGTTTGGGGAGCTTGTTTTTGATGTATTTTCACAGCTATGGCTTGTCTCAGACATAAAACTCCTCTCCCATCTCAAACTCTGACTCCAGGCCCACTTCTTGAATCTCTGCTCCTAATATTGTGAGTTTTCCATCTTCCTCTAACCCCCTCCCCCAACAATGAAGGCAGCAGAGATACAAATAAATACTAAGAGTAGGTATACTCTTATATACATGAGCTTTTATGCACTTAGTATGGAAGCTTTGAAATCTGTGAAACAAAAATGGTAGACATATAAGGTCCAAATGGGCAAATCCACAATCTTTGTAACAAAATTAAAAATCTCAGCAATTGGCAGAGTAGATACAAACAGATGAGAATATAGAATATTTGAGTAATAGTTGACAACGTGCATTAAATGTTATAGCCTCACAACAAATAATATATTCTGTCTTCTGGACTGACTGTCTACACTGAGTCTCCGTGATCCGTCCTCTGTTTTCTCCCCACTTCACTGGTGCCCGTTTCCCAGATCTCTGCATGTCCTCTCCCTCCCTCAGACTTAACGTGTGTCCCACACGTGATGCTGGGACTCCCCTCTCATTTCCATCCATTCCCTTGGAAACCTCGTCTGGTCTCTTGGCTATAAATACCAACTGCATGCTAACAGCTCCTAAATTTATAACCCCATTCTGACCTCTCTTCCAAGCCTCATATTCATGGATCCAGTTGTCTACTCAACACAACTCAAATTTAGCATTTTGGACATTGAGTTCCAGATCTTCACCCCTCAACCTGACTTGTCCACAGTCTTCCCCCCGTCAGTGGATGGCAACTGTGGGAAGTCACACAGCACAAGCCTTGGCATGGTCTTAGACTGCAATCTTGGATTCATCGCTTATCTTTCAGGAAATACAGTTGGCTCTACCTTCAAAATTTATCCCAAATCCGGGGTGCCTGGGTAGCTCAGTCAGTTGGCATTTGACTCTTGATTTCAGCTCAGGTGATGATCTCAAGGTTCATAGGTTCAACCCCTGCTTCGGGCTCTGCGCTGACAGCTGGAGCCTGCTTGGGATTCTCTCCCCCACACCCCCATCCCTCCCCTGCTTGTGCACACATGTGGCTCTCTCCCAAAATAAATAAACTTCAAAATATATATATATCCCCAGTCCAACCGCTTCTCCCCATCTCTACTGCTGTGATCCAAGTCATGTCCTACCTGGACAACGATATGAACCCCCGGCCATCTCTGTGCCTCCACGCCCCGCTCCCCACAGTCCATTCCCCACAAAGTTATCAGTGTGAGCACGTGAGAACTGTGTGAGATCACGGCACTCCTCCGTCCAAACCCGGTTCGCCAGGAGTCCAGGGGCCCCGCACAGCCCTACAGGACGTGCGTGCCCACACTCACACACACCCCCGCCTCCTCCCCCTCCATTCCACATCATCTTTTCAGTAAGGCCGGTCCCGACCACCCAATTAAACTGAAGTCCCAATTCCACTTACCCTACTCTGTTATTTTGGAAAACATTTGTCTCTGTCCATTGCACGTAAATCATTACTTTACAATTTGCTTATTCATTGCGAGTATTGTTTACCGTCTGTCTGCTCTCGGCAGGATCTTCGTTTTGTTCACCGATGTATCCTAAGAATCTGGAACAGTGCCTGGCACACAGTAGGACCTCAATAAATATTTGTTGAATGAATATGCATTTTTCATGCTAAGATGGAGAATTTTGACTAGGTATTAGGTCACAAAGGGAATGGTGACAAATTTCAAAAAGAAAAATTTTG
Organism: Helogale parvula; assembly: GCA_004023845.1. Classification (NCBI taxonomy): domain Eukaryota; kingdom Metazoa; phylum Chordata; class Mammalia; order Carnivora; family Herpestidae; genus Helogale; species Helogale parvula. The sequence continues at coordinate 136,988 of PJEM01002694.1, forward strand.
GGTCACATTTAATGATGATTTAATCATCACATGTAATGTAATTACAAATTAGTAACCAAATAATACTTTTAAAAATCTTTGCACTTTGATATTTTTAAATACTTTATGACTTCTTCCTTTGCTTCTTCCCTTCTCTCCCAGCCCATCTTGTGTGCATGCCCAACAGGCCCGTGATTTCCCGGTGGTCGTCCATGTTTCCTGCTACTGACACGCTCAGTTCTGAGCCGCAAGGCTGCGGGCAAAGAGGAGCCGCTGAGGGTACAGCGGGAGGCTGTCGGTACCAGATTGACAGCCACATCCACGCCAAGCTCAGCTCATGGTCCGCCTGTGAGATCAGCAGCTCAACGGAGGAGGAAGCTGGGGGGCAATGAGGTCCAGAATTCTGCACAGAGACAGTGAGCACTTCCTGCACACTGAGATCCGGTATGTCCACCGTGGGCCGTCAGGCCAAGGGCCAGGCCCGGAGACAGACTGGCTGGTTCACACCACCTGTGAGCGCCGGCCCGTCTCTAAGTTGGTTGTGTGACCCACGAGTCTCCAAGAGCAGTTGTGGCCATAGGACTTGGATTTCTGAGGCTCATTATGTTCTCTTTCATTTCATTTTACTGAACACACTTCTTACATTCAGAAAAACATACAAATCATTAGTGAACAGCTCTGCTGTGGACTGAATTGTATTCCACGTCACCCCAAATGCCACCATATGTTGAAGCCCTAGCCCCCCATGTGACTGTGTTTGGAGACAGGGCCTGTAAGATGATAAAGGTTAAATTCCATAAGGCGTTTAGGGCATCGGCAGGGCCCCCGATGCTAGAAGATGTCCTTATAGAAGGAGGAAGAGACACCAGAATTCTCTCCCCTCCTCCCCTCTGTCGTGTGAAGGCATAGGAAAGAACCAGCCAGCTGCAAGCTGTGAAGAGGGTCCTCAAATTGGCCGGCACCTTGACCTTGGACGTTCTAGAAAATGAGGAAATAAGAACTAGGAGAAAATAAGTCTTACTGTTTAAGCCACTAAGGTTGTGGTACTTCATGGGTTTTTTTTAAATAAAAATTTTTTAATGTTTTTAATTTATTTTTGAGAGACAGAGAAAGACAGTGCAAGCAGGGGAGGGTCAGAGAGAGAAGGAGACACAGAATCGGAAGCAGGCTCCAGGCTCTGAGCTGTCAGCACAGAGCCCGACGCGGGGCTCGAACCCACGAACCGTGAGATCATGACCTGAGCCGAAGCCGGACGCTTAACCGACTGAGTCCCCAGGCACCCCACTGGCTGTGGTACTTTGTTGCAGCAACCAAAGCTGTTGACGAACCCAAGCTCAACGCATCTTCACAAAGCGAACGCACCCATGCCGTCACCAAGGGGGCCAAACCAGGGAACCCCCAGCATTCCAGAAGCCTCATCTCTGCCCCTCCTGACCCCCCTCTCTACCAAAGTTAGCCAGGATACTAACTTCCACTAACCATGGATCAGTTTTGCCTAATTTTGGACTTTAAATAAACAGAATTACATAAGGTAAAAAAATAAAAAAAAAAAAACATTTTCTAAGTAATTCCTAGTCTAAGCATCCCCCCAAAAGAAACTAACCACTATTATATTAAAAAATAAGAGCATGGTCTATAGACACTTGTGATACAATCGAGTTAAAGGCAAATCTTGAGCATTACATGAATTTATTAAAACGGAAAAAGATTGAAAATAAAGAACCTGGACAAGAACAAGTGAATCAAGGCAAAGACATTAGAAGAAAGGAATTAATAAACATAAAGACAAGAAAAGATGAAACAGGAAACAAAAATTAACAAAGAGCATCACACCAAACGCTTGCTCCCGAAGCGGTCCTGTGGCAGCTCCCGGTTGGGGAGATGGAACACCCAGTGCACTGTGACCCTGCCTGTCCCTTTGTCTCTGCCCTTCCCCTGCTCATGCTCCCTCTCTCTCAAAAATAAAAAAGTAAACTTAAAAAACAAATGCTTGTTCTTTTTTTTTTAAGTTTATTAAAAACGTTAAGTGTCTGAGTCAGACACCCTAACCCACTGAGCCTCCGAGGCGCGCCTGAAATGCTTGTTCTTTAAAAAGACGCCCTGCACTTGGCAATGAGAAAGAATGAAATCATGTCATTTGCAGCAACGTGGTTGGAACTGGAAGGTATTCTGCTGAGTGAAAAAGTCAGTCAGAGAACGACAGGCATCATGTATTTCCACCCATATGTGGATCTTGAGAAACTGAACAGAAGACCATGGAGGAAGGGAAGGGGAAAAAATAGATACAAACAGAGGGAGGGAGGCAAGCCGCAAGGGACTCTTAAATACAGAGAACAAACTAAGGGCGGATGGGGGAGGGGGACATGGGGATGGGCATGGAGCAGGGCACTTGTTGGATGAGCACTGGGTGTTGTATGGAAGCCAATCTGACAATAAATTATATTCATAAAAAATAAGAAATAAATAAACACCCTGCGCTGGACATCTTCCCTTTGCCCCTCTGGAGCCTTCACCTTCTCCACCAGATTCTGTGTCACTATGGGTCTCCAGGGATTTGGCCCACGTGGAGCACTAGCTTGAGAAGGGAGAGAATAGAGAGTCAGATTAGAACATTTATTCCTTTATCCCATCTGTCTGCCTTTCTTCAGACTGTGTCTGCTTCAGACTGTGTCAGAGCTCCTTCCGAGGCAGACCCCCCACCAGGGCTCCCTTCTTCCTGGTGGTGGTGACCGCCCCCTCCCCTCCCCCGCTCCCCTCCTGGCCCCTGGCATTTCCCTGTACCCTGACCGGAGCTCTGTAAAGAGTTCTTTATTAAACGCCTTTCTAATTATCCTATTTGAGAGTAGCAACAGTTTCCCCCCATAGAAACACCCCCAAAATTAAAAAAAATTTTTTATGTTTATTCATTTTTGAGAGTGAGAGACAGAGCGTGAACAGGGGAGGGGCAGAGAGGGAGACACAGAATCAGAAGCAGGCTCCAGGCTCTGAGCTGTCTGTACAGAGCCCGATGTGGGGTTTGAACCCACGGACTGTGAGATCATGACCTGAGCTGAAGTTGGACGCGCATCCGACTAAGCCACCCAGGCGCTTCATCGTCCCCCAAATTTTTAAATTACAAATCAATTAATATTTTATTTTACTTTTTTAATGTTTATTCATTTTTGAGTGAGAAGGGGGGGCAGAGTGTGAGTGGGGAAGGCCAGAGAGAGAGGGAGACACAGAATCCGAAGGAGGTTCCAGGTTCTGAGCTGTCAGCACAGAGCCCAACACGGGGCTCGAACCCATGGACTGGACTGAGAGATCATGACCTGAGCTGAAGTTGAACGCTTAACCGACTGAGCCACCCAGGTGTCCCACAATTAAAATTTTAAAGTATGTTGGCAAACCTCATCAGGAAAAAACAGAACACACACACACACACACACACACACACTTAGGATCAATCAGCAAAATCATTTGCAGAAATGATTGCAAACACGGAAGAGTTTGAAAGGGTAAGTCAATTATCAACCCTTTGTATGAAAGATTTGGAAAACTACAGGAAATGGATTGTTTTCCAGAGTAATACAGATAATAAAAATTGGCTTGAGAAAGAAAACCACCAGAAAAGAAAAGGCAGTCAAAGATCTGCACTAACCGAGGCACCTGGGGTAAAGTGATTAAAACAAGATAGGAATTTCCATGTCACATAAATAATTCCTACAGCAGAGAAAAGGTGGGTATCTCCCCACATCATCGAAGATTGTGGCCTAAAAATCTGATACCAAAATTAGTGAATTCAAGAAAGTGATTGATCTATGCTACTTAAGAACACAGTGAAAAAATACCCCAATAAAATACGAGCAAACGGAATTAGAAGAATAATGTATTATGAATTTCTCCCAGAAATGGAGAGTTGATTCATCATTAGGAGATCCATTACTGTAATTCAGTGCAGCGAGAGATTCAAGGGCAAATGTACCATCATCTCACTGATGCTGAAAAACCATTTGACCAAACTGGGCCTGTCCCACACCGTATTGCTGTCAGCCACAGGGCAGAGGTTTTTCAAGAAGGTGGGGTGAAAACAAGAGTCACTTCCCCATCCTGGCTTGGGAGAGAAGAACCAGTCACATGGGGAGGTGCTCCAGTAGACATGGGGCGGGGGGCTAAAGCCAATATTCCCAGAAGAGGTCGAGACTCGAGGGACACAGAGCCTGCAGGCAGCGGAGGACGCTCGTGGCCGCGCCAGGGACACAGAGGAACCCGGCGCGACACAGCCACAGACAAGACGGTGGAGTGGCCGTCATCGAAGCCAGGGGCTACGCCCTGGGAGGAGCCAAGGGACTTGGGAGGGCAGCCCGGACTCCGGACCCTCGCCTGCCTCATGAGCTCCGTCCAGCACAGATGTCCCCACGAAGACGCCCCTTCCCCTCCTCCCTCGGCTGTGGAAGAGGCTCCCGCCCCGCACACGCCTGGAAGCTTCCGAAGGGAATGGTGCTGGGGCGCAACCGCCGGGGGGGCCCCACACTGGACCAGGACAGAGCACACCGCTCGGGGGGGGACCCTGGCCCTCCCTTTCCGGACAGCGCCGTGGCCGTAAAGGAGCTCCTGCAGCGCACTTATCTGAATTTTGAGAAAAAGCAGCCCAGTCTGGCCGTTGGGTTTGACCGTGAGGATGGCGTGGCTGCTCAGATTGCACCCCGGCGTTTCCATAAAGGAAATGGGCTCACCCTGCAGCCACACCGCTTTGACAAAGATTATTTAAGACGCATATATGATACATATACACAGGAGATTCTGTCCTTGGCAGGGCTCTACCCTTTATTTAGTCTTAAGGCAAAAAGAAGTAGATGTTAACGTAGCATGTGTTAACAGAAGACCATGGGGAAGGGAGGGAAGAATAAGTTACAAGCAGAGAGGGAGACAAACCATAAGACTTTTTTTTAATAAAATTTTTTATGTTTATTTATTATTAAGAGAGAGAAACAGAGGATGAGTGGGGGAGGGGCAGAGAGAGAGGGAGACACAGAATCTGAAGCAGGCTCCAGGCTCTGAGCTGGCAGCACAGAGCCCGACGCGGGGCTCGAACCCACAAACCGTGAGATCATGACCTGAGCCAGTCAGGTGCTTAACCCACAGAGCCATCCAGGCGCCCCACCATGAGAAATTCTTAAACACTGTATACACCGTATGTCAGCTGATGGGACGATAAATTATTTTTTAAGAGTTGTGTGAAGGGCACATGATCCCGATATATTCTTCAGGCCCCAGAGCTTGAAGGAAAGTGCAGTGGAAATCGGGGACGGCGGGCACTGGCTAAAGAAAACAGAGGTTTAACCGTCTCGTGGGGGTGGGTGCTGTGGTGTTCTTCCCCCTCCTCACCCCGAGGCTGGACCAGCATCAGTCCTGAACTAATGAGCCCGCCCTACTGCTGGTGGCTGTTTTCCTGTTTCAGGCTCTAATTCTTTTGAAAATTGCGTGAGATGGATTTTCTTTCTCTCTCTTTCAGAAAGTGTAATTCAGCTACCATTTCCCTGTGAGGTGCTTCTGCCTGCTGTATTCCCTGTGGATCAGCAGCTCTCGCCAGGTGAGAAGAGAGCCCGTCTGGAGCACCTCACACTTCACGCCGTCCCTCCAGGACCACACTTTCCGTTCTGTTAGAAGCCTGTGGGTTCGAGCCCCGCGTCCGGCTCGGGGCGGAGAGCCCTGGGCGGGGAGCCTGCTTGGATTCTGGGTCCCCTGCTCATGCTCTGTCTCTCTCAAAAATAAACTAAAACAAAACTAACAAGAAAGGAAAAGAAACTGTGAACACAGCGGTTCCTACGCCCTTCCTCCAGCGAACCGCAGTGCCCCCACCGCGTCCTGCCAGACGCCCCTTCTTTTTTCCACCTCAACTCTGGATGTCGTCAGGGACTTCTGGCTTTATCTCTGGTTGGTTGCACGCCCGGCTTCTGCCCTCACGGTTTCTGCTGTCCATCGTCCCCTCCTGGGGTCTTTATTGCCACAGCCTCCCTGACAGGCCTGCTTGCACTCGCGGCCCGGGGGCCTCAGTGAGTCACTGACCCCCGGGGTGGGTCCCTTCTCCCTGGCCGAGCCGCTCAGTTGAGTTGTTCCTTCTGTGAAAAGTCAAGGCACCCCTTGAGTCATGTTTCCGGAACCTTCCTATGATAATAGAAGCAGAATTTCTATACTCCTTTCACACCTTTAATCATCTCCTGCATGGACCCCACCTGGGGTGGAGACTGATTTTCATCTCAGTTCTGCAAACACCAGTGAGATTCTGGGCCGGTTTCTTCATGTCACTGGGCCCCATCTGGAAAAAGAGTGATTTTCTTTTTCAAGATTTTATTTTTAAGTAATCTCTACACCCAGTGTGGGGCTTGAACTCCCAACCCTGAGATCAAAGGTCATGTGCTCCACTGACGGAGCCAGCCAGGTGCCCCTGGAAAAGTAACTTCTAAGGGACCAAATTTTTTTAAGGTATTTTCCCCCCTGTGTTTTGTTTTGTTTTTTGGGAGAGAACAAATGGGGGAGGGTCAGAGAGAGAGAGAGGGAGGGAGAGAGAGAGAATCCCAAGCTGGGTCCGGACTCAATGAGAAGCCTGATGTGGGACTTGAACCCACGAACCGTGAGATCATGACCGGAGCTGAACTCAAGAGTTGGACCTTAACCGGCTGAGCCACCTGGGCGCCACAAAGGGACCCAAGTCCGCATTCCGGCGAGTCCTCTGGTTACTTGGCGACACAGGAAACTACAGAGCATCTTGCCAGCGAGCGGAGCCACGCCGGCCTCAGCCCTGCCCCCTGTAATTCCTGTGTTTCAGAGCCCAGCGTCAACACTTGGAAGGCAGTGAAGAAAATTTGCTGTTTGAACAAACACACAACAGATTTCCAGACTCTCTGGAGCCTCATTGGTCACAGATGGAGTGAAGGACACAAAGATCACTGAGGTGTGAGGACTTACCAGGACCCGGGCTCCCACTGCCTATACCCTTGAACAAGGCCCCTCGGGAGGGTGGCCCCGGCCCGCCCTGCCCCCCGCCCTGCTCATGCCTGGGAATGACTCCTCGGGGCCCGGGGGAAAGTGCTCAGCAAGCCCTGGACAAAACACAGTGTGCTTAATAACACGTTAGGCCGCTCCCAAATCACATCTTGTCTTTACCAATATCTGTAACTGACGTCTAAGCAAACCCCAGCCACACTCACCGCGAGCACTGGGAGAAGGATCTGATGTCAAGCGTAAGGGCAGGGCGTCTGGCCTGAGGTCAGCACCCTCTCATTCTAAAAGTGGAAGAAAATCCAGGAAAATTAGAAGCGGGGCCCACGCCTCTGGGAAAGAAAGAGAAGTTGCGGTTATTGTAAATCAGGTGAGTTTTAATTAAAAAAAATTTTTTTTAACATTTATGTATTTTTGAGAGAGAGACAGAGACAGAGACGGAGCAGGGGAGGGTCAGAGAGAGAGGGAGACACAGAATCAGAAGCAGGCTCCAGGCTCTGAGCTGTCAGCACGGAGCCCAACGTGGGGCTCGAACCCAAGAAGTGTGAGGTCTTGACCTGAGCCCAAGTTGGATGCTCAACCGACTGAGCCACCCAGGTGCCTCAATTGTTGATTTTTAATTTAATGATGTGATTATTTTTTCCAGAAAAACTGTTACTGAAGTAACAGTATAGAGACTACAGCCGATGGTGTTCAGGAATGATGATAGTCTACGGATCCGAGGCAAGTGTCACTCTGCTGTGTTGAGATGTAATCTACTGTATGGGTGCACACCTCATCGGATTTTCTTTTTGGCTTAACTCCTTTGAAATTCACATTTATTAGGGGGCATCTGGCTAGCTTAGCGGGGGGAGCACGCGACTCTTGACCTCGGGATCATGAACTCGAGCCCCACTTTGGGGGTAGGGATGACTTCAGTGAACAAAACTTAAAAAAATAAATTAATATTTATTTTAATAAAAACAATATAAGCAAATTATCCTTGACACAGCACACAAGGAAAAACACATTGGTCATGTCTGCGGGGGTGAGCCAGGTAGAAGGAGGCAGGGAAAGAGGGAGACATTTTATTTTACCATTTAAATTTTGAAACATGTGAAAATACTTTCTATTATTAAAAATGCAGATAAGGGGTGCCTGGGTGGCTCAGTCAACTGAGCGTCCGACTTCGGCTCAGGTCATGATCTTGTGGTTCGTGGGTTCGAGTCCTGCATCGGGCTCTGTGCTGAAAGCTAGTTCAGAGCCTGGAGCTGCTTCGGATTCTGTGTCTCCTTCTCTCTCTGACAATCCCCTGCTCACACTCTGTGTCTCTCTCCCTCTCTTTCTCTCAAAAATAAACACTAAAAATGCAGATAAAATAACACAGGCACAAAACCTAGCAGGTTGTAGGAGGACAGCTCTCTCCCCGACCTCCCCCTGCCCCCAAACTCCCCGCCCTTCTTCAGAAGCACCTGCTTTCAAGCCTTTTAGTTCTTCTTGGACCTCGTCTTGTAAATCAGATGCTCTTGACTTCCATTTAGGGTGTTCCGAGTCCACTTCTCTTAGAGAGCGTCACCTCTGCTGTCTCTCCATCTTCCCTGTGTGGTCTGGTGGCAGGTTTGGGGTTGAACGAAAAGCCAAGGGCAGTATCATTCACTGGTGAACCAACTAATTCCACAGTTCGCTTCCTTCTCTTACAGTGTTCTCTTTTCCCCTAGTTTTTATTTGCTTAATTTTCCGTGGTATTGTTTCAAGTGGCCGCTCAGAAGGGTTTTCATTCTCCGTAGCCCGTGATCATCAACACCCGATGCTCACCACCAGCGGCACCCAAGGGGGCTCCCTCCCTCCCCAAGGGCCTCCTTTGTTCCCGCTCACTTTCGCCGAGACCGTGTTTCCAACACAGTCCTACTTGGAAAAAGGTAAATTGCATTCCGTTTCCTCCGGGGAGACGCTGGCCTCTCCAGGGGCTGCCAGAACTTCCTGAATGTTCCTGCCTGAACTCCCTGCCTGCCTCACAAGTGGGGCTCAATGTGTGAATCTGCCTGTTCACATCTGAACACACTTGAACGGAAGAAGCTGGCTTCATCAGTGGACGAGGACTTGTTTTCGTGCCCAGGACCACGGTGGATGCGGAACGCTCCCCAGTGTCAAAGACACGGAGTCAGGCTCATCTGGCATCAGGGTAAGACAGAACCAAGAAGCGCTACGGACGCTGACTGTGTCTGCCCTTCCTAACTCTGACTGACATATCTGTCACGCCTCAAATGTAGTAGGCGTTGTAAGGTTCTCTCCTCTTTCTCTCCTGTGTTTTACTCTCCAGCCCTGTATGCCGGGTATGACTTTAATGCCTTACTGCATAATCCAGGTGTTTTCATAATTTTATGGAAAGTCCTTCTGCCTCCAAAGCTTGCTCTCTGCACGACCTCCTCCAAATTACTTGATTTTGTTGCACCTCAGTTTCTTCACTTCCAAAATGGGAATAATGAATGATGTCTTAGACATTTGCTGTGAGCATTTAATGGGAAGATCAATTGTGAAGAATTTAGCTTAGTTCCTGACACTTGGTCAACAGTCAACAAATATTAGCGGTTGCCTGTTTGTTGGAATTATTACTGATCATCATCATCATTTTATTTGGTCATACAAAGGTATCTTAATGCATAATCTCACCATCTTCTAGTATGCAGGGTTATTATTGTAAAAGTCTGGCACCACACTATAATTAATAGACTGTAGCTAATAAAACTTTATTGCATACCTGAAAATTGCTAAGAGGGTAAATCTTAAAAGTTTTCATCACAAGAAAAAAATTTTCTAACTATGTGTGGTGATGGATGTCAACTGGGCTTACTGTAGTGACTATTTTGCTTTTTATATTTTCTTCTGTTATTTGTATTGTCTTAGTTTTCTCTGAGTTCCCCCTTTTCCTGATCTGTTATGGCTCGTGTTCCTTGTTTTCTCCCACTTGATCATGCATGTTGATGGCTTTTCTCTACTCAGCCTTGGCTTTGGTTCACATTTAAGACTATCATTCAGGGGCGCCTGGGTGGGTCAGTCGGTTAAGCCTCCGGCTTCGGCTCAGGTCAGATCTCATGGTTCGTGGGTTCGAGCCCCGTGTCAGGCTCTGTGCTGACAGCTAGCTCAGAGCCTGGAGCCTGCTTCCGGTTCTGTGTCTCCTTCTCTCTCTGCCCCTCCCCCTCTCATGCTCTGTCTCTTCTCTATCAAAAATAAATAAAACATTTAAAAAATTAAAAAAAAAAAGACTCTCATTCAGCTTGGAGCTGAGGTCTTCAGTCATCACCTGGCGTCTGAAGAATCTTCCAAACCAGACTCCCAGAATCTAGACGGTTTCTCGGAGAGCCTAGGAATACCCAGCTATACTCCTGTGATAAAACCACGAGGGGAGTGGCCGGAGGAAACTGAGTGGCCCACGCTGCCCCTTTTGAGACATCGGGCCTCCCCCCTCCTTCAGGCAAGACTCTCTTCAAAGCCCCCAAGGACTCCTGTGCGACCCCCAGGCAAGCCCATATCCCAGCTTTTGGGAGAGATGTGAGCGCTATTAGCCAGTTCCCCTTGAACTTCTCAGTGTTCTCGGGCAGTTTTCCTTCCTAAAACAGACATCACAATTTACTCTGCTTTTTTAAAAATTATTTTTCTCCGAACCCAAACAAAAACAGGAAAGCCAGTGAGGGCCTGCTTTCTGGGAAGAACAAAACAAAGTAAAACAACAACAACAGCAACAAGACCCAAAAAACAATGAAACCAAATCAGAAGACTTTAAGGAGCGCGGCCAGGGCACAGGGCGGGAAGCGGGGAGGGGACGCTCACAGGGAGGGGGCGCTTTGTGGACAGGGCCCTGACCTCGCTCACGGCCCTGGAACGGACACTGCACAGCATCACCTTGATGGCAACGGACACCAGCAACTGTAGGCTGAATAATTTGTGGGAGAAATAAGTATATAAAGAGAGAAACTTCAAATATTAACACCAAAAAAGAGATAGGAATATTCAGTTCCTCCCCAAATCTGGAGAATGTTCAGAAGAGCACTAGGCGCCTCATTCCCATTTTTAACAAGAAACCATTGAAATACAGCGCCTCGTCGGAGGGAGGTTTTCTTTCCCTCACGTAACCTTCTGTGCGGGCAGCAGGAATGTGTTTCAATTGGCCGCCAGACACCCCGCCACCAAGCAGGTCCGGAGAGTCTGGGAGCTGCGGGGCTGCACAGCCTGGGGGGTCCCGGCATCAGGAAGGAGAAATCGCTCAGCCGAGCAGCCTCGGGGCAGGATGGGCAAGGGAGGCCAGCCCTGCGGCGCACTGTCACAGCGCACCGCCTCCCCCGTTCCTCGGGCCAGCTCACACCGCATCTGAGGCAGCAGCCATCCCCCTCCGAGCGCAGAACGGCAGGTGTGGGGAAGCAGAACCGGAAGGGCAGGCAGGCAGTCCCCGCCGGTCACTAGTGCGTCCTGCAGTCCGCTGCCCGCCCCCAGCCCGTGCTGGTGCAGGAGAAGCAGTGTGGCAGCTTTCCCGTGAGTACGGACAGTCCTCTTCGTGCGGGGACACGTCCCCGCCTGTTCTTCGTGCCCGCTCTGCTCCGCCGGCTGCAGCCTGTCTCCAGGGGGAGGGAAGGGCACAGAGGTGGGTGTCCGGCTGAAGGGGTGTTTGCAGGGGCCGTTCTCTCTATGTGGCTCCACTGAGTCGGAAGGGGCAGGACATGTCCTCGGGGGGTTTCCTGGAACAGGCAGTGTCCTTTCAGAGACTGCACGACTCATGCAACGTGTCCTCAAGTCTGGCTTTGCTTTGTGGTACTTGGCATCCCTGTGGATGCCAGGAGAAGGTCAATCCTTGCCTGCAAAGTCCAGAACTGGGTGCCGCATATCACGACCGCCAAGACCAGGAGTAACAACTGTGTTGTCATTGATCAGGCTATGTCCGCCCTGAATTCTGCCACACACAGCCCAGAACGGCCAAGTCCTCCCAAGATTCCAGCAGGTCCAGGGTCTCTGGACACAAGTCTTAGGTTTAATCCTTTATCTTTTTGGAAAATTTTATTTAAAAGATGAACAACCTAGGAGCACCTGGGTGGCTCAGTTGGCTAAGCATCTGACTCCTGATTTGGGCTCAGGTCATGATCTCATGGTTCATGAAATCAAGACCCACATCAAGCTCAATGTGTTGACAGAATGGAACCTGCTTGGGATTCTCTCTCTTTCTCTCTCTCTGCCCCCCCCCCCCACCATGCTCTCACACTCTCCTTCTCTTTCCTTCAAGTAATAAATAATTTTTAATTAATTTAAAAACTAATAATTTAAAAATTTTAGTTTTTTAAAATAATTGTTTAATTTTAAACAACCTAATAGAAAAAATAGTTATGTACTCCCAGCTCACCAAAACGAACAAACAAAAAACAGCAAATGGCCAATAAAATATGAAAAGATTCTAAAAAATATTGTTCGAATAGGATTATATCATTCTGTCTTTATTATAAGAACAAAGGGTGGAATTTAAAATTTTCTCCAGTCTCATATTTTCATTGGTTTTTCTAAAGTCAATAAATGCCTTTCCCTTGGCCCACCTTATTTTTTCCTTATATCAGAAGAGCAAGATAGACTAACAATTTCAAAATGAAAACTAACTCGAAGAAAGAAGAGCCAAAATATATTCACTGTGTTAGTCACACTGCCTATCTCCTTTCATTCCTATTGTCTGTGGTCTAATTTATTTTGGTATTGAGTTCATGCTAATATCGGAGGCTATCAGTATAATTACCAGTGTCATCTTACTGTGATCATTTTAATGCATGAGATTTCTATATTTAAAAACAACGTAATATCTCACAGTTAAAACTCAATCTTTTGTAAAGTATAAACTAGTAGGCTACACATCACATTTTCTGACTTTGCTCTGGAGTAATTTTTAAATTATGTTACAGAAAGAGATGCATTCAGGGGTTCCTGGGTGGCTCAGTCAATTAAGCATCTGACCCTTGATGTTGGCTCAGGTCATGATCTCAGGGTTCATGGGATCAAGCCCAGCGTTGGGCTCTGCATTGACAGCATAGACTCTGCTTGGGATTCTCTCTCCCTCTCTTTCTGTCTCTCCCCTGCTCATGTGCTTTCTCCCTCTCTCTCTCTCTCTCAATAAATAAACATTTAAAAAAAATTTTTAAAGATGCATTCAGCTCTGTCCTCTTCTCTGTGAAGAACAACAGGAGACAGAGGAATTTAAAAATGGAAGAACATGAAGAGGCCTTGTGGATGAAATGTGGTTCATCCAGCTCTGAGGTTTATCTCCTTCGAGGCTTCAGCAGGGCTTTAGGGGAAGACCCCAAAGAATCAGAGTTCTAGGTCATCAACATGCAGCGTCTCTGGTTATAGGGTATCTATACCCATCTGAGTTATTTCAAGGCCTTTGTATCCAACCCCATCTGAGCTATTTTAAGACCTCTCTGTGTCCTGAACATTTTTACGTTTGAAAGTCCCACATATATTCTTATCAACTTCTTTAAAATGCATCCATGTCATAAATATTTATTGAGCATTGATTGCCCTAGGCATTATTCTAGAAACGTGGCATACAGTAGTGAACAAAACTAAGATCCCTACCTTTGTAGAACCTTTATTTTACATAATCTATATACAACGATGGAGGAGTCAGGTTGGGTCAAGTATAGCTGAATGGTTGGCCTGTTGTGTTAAGTAGATGCTTACATTAGTCAGGTTAGGCTAGACTCTGCGGAGGTAACAAACACTCCCCTAAATCTCAGTGGCTTAGCAGAACTCAAGTTTATTTTTGGCTCACTCCATGTCCAGTGTAGGTTGGAGTTGCTCTGCTTCCTTGGGAACCCGGACTTCAGACACATCACCATCTTGTAGCTGCACCAGGAGAAAAAATGACCTCTTCAGCCTCTATGGGGAGGAGTGAGTTGGAGAGTCTTAAGTGGCTCTTAAGTGTTTCACATCAGAAGGGACAAAGGCTACTGCCAGTCACAGCCAATGGCCAGAACCAGCCACAAAGTGCTATCTAACCGCAAGGAAACAGAGAAATGCAGAGGAGCCCCGGGGTTACTCACGAGCAGTAAATGTCCCTGCCACAAAGCTTATTTAATACTTATTGATTTTATTTTGTAGTTTTCTTTTTATAGGATAGAGCCCGTCACTGTTATTTCAACTGTCAGATATCTGCACGAAATGCTCAGAGGCCCTGAGCGCTGTTCTTACAATAGTTTATATTTACTGAAGGCTGTTATGTGCCAGGTGCTGCTTCGGGCCCAGGCACGCATAAATGTGCAGCTGGGCCACCGTCCGCGAGAACCCTGTGACTTGGCTCTCGTCTGTCCCCGTTCTGCCGCTGAGGGGATGGAGGCCCGGAAAGTATGAGTCACCCGCCCAAGGGCACAACCAGCGAACGGCCATGCCTGAGTGCGAACCACCTGTTTCACTGCGTTGAACAAGAAGCAAAGCCATGCGGTATTTACCTTGTCTGCCTGTACCAGTGCGGCGGTAACAATAATGAAAGAGGAGAGAAGAGGAAGGGGAAAGATAGACCCTTCCGGCCTAAGTCAAGCCCAGTACTGAGTAGCTCTCATCTTCCTCTGGGTGTGTTTGACCCAGCACAGTGCTACAGAGAAATGAGAGAAATAGGAGGTGGCCCCATCCTTTGGAAGCTTGAGACCACAATACCCACTAGAGTCAACATTCTGCTAAAATGGCATAAAGCCCTTACTCAGCCAGGTGCAGCCCTGATGGAGTTAATTTTGTTTTCAAATGAACAGCTAATGAGATTAGAGAGAAGTTGTTAAGCAAACAGATGAAGTTGACGGAGGCATGATTTTCATCACCGTGCCTGAAACAATCCTAAATGCAGGCCATTCACCTGACATGGGCCTTCCCCCACACCCGGCAGTTAGAGGCCCGAGCACACTCCTGACTCAGCTCGCCCATTCACCACACACGGTGTTTACCTCCGGGTTTGTACTCAATGCGTCACCAAGAAGGGCAAACAAGAGTCAGGGCACACAAGCGTGTGCATGCACGCACACGCCCAGTACCTACAGCAAGAAACCACACATGGCGGCCGCACTGTGCCACTCCGTTTGTGTAAACTTCCAGAACTGGCAAAACTTATTAATGGTGATAGATGTCAGAGTGGTGATTACCCCTGGGAGGAGGCGCAAAGCATTCCGAAGTGATGGAAATGTTCTAGATCTTCAACTAAGTTGTTTGCACATTAAAAACTCATCTAACTAAGCCCTTGAGATTTGCGTGTTTACTCTATATAAATTATATCTCAGCAAACGTACCTCCCTTCTCTATCTCACTAGAAATCACTGGTCAGGTAATGTATGAGTCCTCCCGGAAGGAGCCACAAACCAGGAGTCACCTTTACCACACTCTGAGCTGGGTGATCTTGGTCACATCATTTAGTCTGTCTCCATTCTGACTTCCGAATCCGTAGTCACGGAGCCTACGAACAGGTGTCCCTTTGGCCTCAGACACAAAAGGCTCTACGCTACATTCATTCATTCCTATGTATGTGTGTTTGTTCCTATCTCTGCATTCCAATGCTATACCCTTCATGGCCCGTCAGTAGGGGAACAGAATCATTAGCCTCCAATAACCAGTTCACAGTTCCTAAAGACAGGAAAATCATAATCCTCAAACAGCCCCGGAGATGAGTTGAGGGGAAAGGGGAGGGACCCACCTGGAAGCCTGTGCACCTAGCCACATCGGGGCCACATGGTCGGCTCTGTAGGTTGCACACTGCACCACGCCAGGGCTCTGGTCCACGTGCGTGGCGTGCTCTGCAGTGTGTTGTGCAGGATCGCTGTGGGAGGGCTGGGGTCTCAGCAACTGAGTGTCTCCCCTCCTCCAGGAGAACCTCAGGTCGAGGTCTCACCACGGCTGCCTCGGCCTTCACCTGGTGATTTTTCAAGTGAGCGAAATCACCACGGCGGCGGTGGATTCTGGATTCGGTACACGCCTATCAGAGCGCCCTGTTCCATTTGGCTCCGCCCAGAAATGTCCCGAGAATGCCTAAATCCAGTGGTGGCCCTGCACGGCCGGCCACCGGGGCAGAGGCGGGAAACCTGCAACGGGACTGGGGGAGGTGGGGACCCGGAGGGGAGGCGGGTAAGTGACACACACCCTACTGTGTCTGTAGAAGTAGTAGTAGAAAGAGTGATAAACCTCTAAAGTGGCTTATTTGGGGCACTGATAAGGCAAAATACCGTTAGGTGCCCAGAAAGGTCCAGGGCATAGAACTGGGTCTTACCGTACCGGAAGGCATCAATATGTGCATTTTTGAATTGTAAAGCCTCATAAACACCAAATCCTTTATACAAAAGTTTTGTAAATTTCCCCATCCTATGACTACCAGGTGAATTTTAAAGATGGTGAAACAGAGGTGCCCGGGTGGCTCCATCAGTTAAGCGACGGACTTCGGCTCAGGTCATGATCTCATGGTTCTCGAGTTCAAGCCCCATGTCAGACTCTGTGCTGACAGCTCAGAACCTGGAGCCCTCTTCAGATTCTGTGTGTGTGTGTGTCTCTCTCTCTCTGTCCCTCCCCTGCTTTCCCTGTGTCTCTCTCTCAAAAATAAATAAGACATTTTTAAAAAGAAAAAAGTGGTGAACCAAAATGAAAAACAAAACAGAACTGTTTGCTCCCAGAAGGACAATCCTGAGTTTTATTGTCCACTCCAGTGCTGGAGGGGGGAGGTTGGCTCACAGCCCTCCTGGGGGGACACTTAGGTCTTTGGGTGAGAGCAAGGTGGGGACCCAAGGCTTTGCTGGGCTAAGAAGAGAGATGCTTTCTTCTTCCATTATCATGTTTTCTTTCTTACAAAAACTTTGCTAATTTTAGAAACAGAGAAAACAGGGGTGCCTGGCTGGATCAGTCAGTAGAGCATCCAACTCTTTACTTCGGTTCTGGTCATGATCCCAGGGTCGTGGGATCAAGCCCTGTGTTGGACTCTGCACTGGGTGCTTGGGATTCTCTCTCTCCCTCTGCCCCACCCCTGTGCATACTTGCGCGCTCTCTCTCTCTTTCTCTCAAATAAATAAATAAATAAAATCCTAAGGTAAAGAAATAAAATATAAAAGAGTGATGGGAATTAAGGAAGGAACTTGTTATAATGAGCCCTGGATGTTATATGTAAGTGATGAATCACTAAATAGTAAATAAGTAAACTAATTAATTAATTAATTTTAAAAATATAGCAGAGCGGCTTCTGGGTGGCTCAGGTGGTTAAGCATCTGACTTTTGATTTCAGCTCAGGTCATGGTCACATTGTTCGCGGTTTGGGCGGTGTGTTGGGCTCTGCACTGGCAGCGCGGAGCCTGCTTGGGGTTCTCTGTCTCCCTCTCTCTCTGCCTCTCCCCTGCTCACCCTCACACACTCTCTCTCTCTCTCAAAAATAAATAAAACATGTTAAAAAATCAAATAAAAGAAATCATGGATATGGTACAACACATACTAATTTAAAAGATATAACAGAAAAAAGTGTTGGCCGGGGAATTTGGAAGCAACAAAGTGTTAATTATTGAAACTAATTTATAGGAGTTCATGACACTATTTTCTTCATTTTTGTATGTGGTTAAAATTTCCATAATAAAAGCCATTTAAAAAGAAACAATGGAACACAAAGACGCTGGTGAACATAACAATCGAATGAAAAAATAAGTCGCTACATCTCTTGTACAGAAGACTTCTAAGTAATTCATGTAGGCGCTCTGCCCCCAAGGATGTGGAACGGAACTTCTCACCCTTACGTGCGGGACGCTCATAGTGACTTCCTTCTAAGCAGCACGCAGCGGAGAAAAGAAAAGAGTACATTTGGGTAGAACTAATGAACATGCTCCAGCCAGGTGCTCAAGGTCAACATCATCGGTGACGGTCATGTTGACAGCTGGTACCTCTAATATGACCTGCCGAGAAGGGCATTTCTCCTCTGTGGTCTTCCTTCCCCCAAACCTATACTTCCTGTCTGACCATGAGAATATGACACCAACTCAGATGAAAAACAATCTACAAAACACGCGCCCAGTGCTTCTCAACCTTGTCAAGGTCATCGAAAGTGAGGAAAACTGAGGGGCTCCTGGGTGGCTCAGTCGGTTGAGAGTCCGGCTTCAGCTCAGGTCATGATCTCACAGTCGTGGGTTTGAGCCCTGCGTCAGGCTCTGTGCTGACAGCTCAGAGCCTGGAGCCTGCCTCAGATTCTGTGTCCCCCCCCCCCACCTTTGCTCTGACTCTCCCCTGCTCACGCTGTCTCTCTCTGTCCTTCAAAAATAAATAAACAAAAAAACAAGAAAAAAAATTTTTTAATTAGGAAAACCGAGAAATGGTCACTGTCTGGAAGAGCCTGAAAACAAGATGATGGCCTCATGTAACATGGCGCCTGGCTTGGGACCCCAGGTCAGAAAAAGGACGTCAGGTGAAAACTGTCAATCTGAATACATATGGGCTTGAATTCATAAATATGTATCAAAATCAATTTATTAGTTGTGAGAAAGGTACATAGTATTGTTAACGTTAGGGAATACAGAAACTCTATGACATGCTGGCAACTTTTCTGTGAAACTAAAACCATTCTAAAATAAAAAGCTTATTTTAGAAAAGTCATTCCTCCTGAGGAAGTGAAAAACACAACTGTAAGGATAATATGGTAGCAATACTGACTCCAGTTCACTTAGGTCAAAATCACTAGGGTTGGATATTAGGCACAGTTAGGTTTTTTTGTTTGTTTTTAATTTTTTTTTGAGCATTTATTTATCATTGAGAGACAGAGACAGAGCATGATCATGGGAGGGGCAGAGAGAGAGGGAGACAGATTCTGTGTCAGCCATCAGCACAGAACCCAATGTGGGGCTCGAACCCACGAACCGTGAGATCATGACCTGAGCCGAAGTTGGACGCTTAACCAATTGAGCCACCCAGGTGCCCCTGACTCTTGATTTTTATTCAGGTCATGACTTCACAGTTTGTGAGTTCAAGCCCAGCATCAGGCTCTACATTGACAGTCTGCTTGGGATTCTCTCTCACCCTCTCTCTCAAAACAAACTAAAGAAAATTTTTTTTTAGAAAAAAAGAGACCAAATAGATTTCTCCTTCTGTCTCTGTCTCACTGTCTCTCTCTTGCTCTCTGTCTCTCTCTGCCCATGCACAAAGGAAAGGCTATGTGAGGACACAGTGAGCCGTCGTCAAGCCAGGAAGAGAGATTTCACCAGAAACCAACCCTGACAGCCCCTTGATCAGAGACTTCTGGCCTCCAGAATTGTGAGAAAATAAATCCCTGGTGTTTAAGCCTCCCAGTCTGTGGCATTTTGTTACGGTGATTCGAGCTGACACAATGAATGCATGGCGACAAAAGTGACCGACGAAAGCCGGGAACAGAGTGATTGCCATCTATGGGTTGTACATTGTTTGGGGCTAAAATAGTTACCGATTACCTTCATCAAGCATGCATTTTACATCTTTGTTCGATCAAGGGTACATGTTAACGAGTAACTAAAAGAAAAAACATCGCCTCTTTTCTTCTACTCTTTCTGACACCAAATGTGGGAGGGCTTTCCTCCACGCTAATTTTCCAACTCTCCAGACACTGACTGGGTGTCCTAGAGTCTGGTTATGACATTAACTACAGACCCCCCAGGCTGGGCTTCCTCCTGCGGGCCTGCCTTCACCCCCGGTGTCAGGCTGCGTGCCTCTGGCTACAAACTGGGGGTGCCCACACCCCCTACTCACGTTCAGTAATTTGCTATAACTGCTCATAGAACTCCGGGAAACACATTTGTTGAATCATTATAAAGGAGATAATAAAGGACACAGAGGGAGGAAACATAAGGCAAGATCCAGAAATGTTCCTCACATAGTGAACTTGGGGACAAGACACCCTCCTGGCATATGGCCAGGTGCCCCCAGAGACACACACAGAATGAGAAGCAGCTCCAGGCTCTGAGCAGTCAGCACAGAGCCCGACGTGAGGCTCAAACCCACGAACCGTGAAGTCATGACCTGAGCCGAAGCCGGATGCTCAACCGACTGAGCCACCCAGGCACGACAAGCGTCCAACTCTTGATCTCAGCTCCGGTCTTGATCTCAGGTGGTGAGTTCAAGTCCCACGTTGAGCTCCACACTGGGCATGGAGCCTACCTAAAAAGAAGGTGGGGGGGGGGCTTTAAGACAAAGGCACTAGTAGGCATGAAAGGGGGTCTGCATGATGGTAGAGCAAATAATTCATCTAGAAGGTGTGGCAGTCCTGTAGCTATCTGAATCTACCCACATAAGCTTTCCAGCATGTAAAGAGAATACCACAAGGCTCATAGGGAGACAACTACAAATAAATACACTATCACAGCGGGAGGTTCTAACATCTCTCTCCCAGAACGTGCGATGGATGCAATGGACAAGAATTTTCTAAGTTTACAGCAAATTCAAACAACCCAATAAGCTTCCTTTAAAAAAACAGAGAGAGAATTCTAGTCCCGATAATTTGAAACATACATTCCTGGGGCGCCTGGGTGGCTCATTTGGTTACGCGTCCGGCTCTTGGTTTCAATTCAGGTCATGATTTCGTGGTTCATGAGTTTGAGCCCCGCATGGGGTTCTGTGCTGACAGTGCAGAGCCTGCTTGGGATTCTCTCTCTCCCTCTCTCTTTGACCCTCGGCTGCCCTCTCGAAACAAATAAATAAACTTAAAAAAATAAATAAAATATTCAGAGTTCCTGAAAACCACACCAATTTCTTGCAGCTGGTGGAAGGAAAAAGGAACGGTAGGAAAGCTGCACAGTGGAATACTGCTCAACAATAAGAAGAAATGGAGCCGGGTCACGTGTAACAATGTGGCTGAATCTCAAGCACTTTACCTGCACGGAAGAAGCCAGACTCAAGAGGTCACATACCTATGTGTCCACTAATATGGCTACAAGAGGCAAAATTCAAGGAACAGCAAACAGTTTAGAGATGGCCAGGAGCTGGGGAGGGCGGAGGGGACGGTGGAGGCGACGGAACCTTTCTGTTTCCATCATGGCAGGTAGTGACTTGACTCCACGCATCGCCGGGACTCACAGAGCTGCCCACCAAAGCCCGGAATGGTACTGCACACAAACAAACTTCTACATTGAACTTTAAAAACACAGTCTCTTCAAGTTCACTAAAATATATAATTGACCAAGGGCAGGGTCACAGAAAGCATCTTAAGAACCTTGAAAGATTCATATTCTGCACACAGATCATCTAACTACAGTCCAATAAAACTCTAAATCAGTTATAAAACTTTAGCTCCCAAATGTCATCCTTATGGAAACTAAGAAGATGCATCTTGAAAAAACAAAAAAACCAATGGGTCAAAGAATAAAACAATAGAACCCATAAAATACTTCAAGCTGAATAATAACTGATGAAAACATGTGGAACACGGCCCCAGTGGCCGTTGGAGTAAAAAGAATAGTCAGCAAAGACAGGAATTTATTTTAGGTTTATTTATTTATTTTGACAGAGAGAGAGAGACAGAGAGACAGAGTGCAAGCATGACTGTGCTCAAGTAGGGGAGGGGCAGAGAGAGAGACAGCGACAGAGACAGAGAGACTGAGAGAATCCCGAGCAGGCTCCCTGCTGTCAGTGTGGAGCTGGACCCAGAGCTCAGGCTCCGTAAGATCATGACCTGAGCCAAAATCAAGAGTCAGGTGCTTCACCCACTGAGCCACCGGGGCGCCTCAATAATTTCTTTTAATAATAAAGTGACCCTTTGGCTCAAGAAGTTAGAAAATGGACAATGACAAATTAAAAAGTGGAAAGAAGGAAGTAATAAAAATAAGAACAAAACCAGCCATGATGGCAAATGAAGCAGACTGCCGAGAGGACCGAGATGAAATGACAAGGGAGCGGTGGCTGCCAGCCAGCCAAGAAAACTAGTGAAAAAATGCAGAATCCAATCAGGCAGAAAAAAGATACAGTGAAGCCAGTCACATGGAAAAGGAAATTGGCCGTATTCCAGCTAGGAGTGCAGAAGTTCATGCCCTGAAATCAAGGGATTAAAAAAACGGAGAAAGATTACAATTAAAATTGGTTCCCCAGGGAAACACATGTTTCTTTTTTTTCTTTTTTAATGTTTATTTTTGTGAGAAAGAAGAGACAGAGACAGAGCGTGAGTAGGGGAGGGGCAAAGAGAGAGGGAGACACAGAATCCAAAGCAGGCTCCAGGCTGAGCTGTCAGCACAGAGCCCCGATGCGGGACTTGAACTCACAGACCATGAGATCATGAGCTGAGCCAGTCTGTCACTTAACTAACTGAGCCACCCTGGCGCCCCAAGCACTTATTTCTAAATCTCAGTCCACCTGAAAGGCTTTGGTTGGGTCCACCCATGCCCACCTGGTCCTGGGCATCAATAGGACCCCCTACTAAGAAAGGGCTTAGTGTGTGCCCATCTGTGGCTCATGCAGAGTTGGCCTAGAACAATTCTCAGGAACCCAAAGGGCTTTTATTTTCATGGGTTTTAGTTACCAATATTCAACATATTCGAATTTAAAAAGTTTCATTTAAAAATAACAATAGTAAACTCAATACATCGTTCACAAACAATGCAAAATGATAACAAGGCAAATATCCTAACTACGGAAAACCATGAGTAAACTGTACTGTTTAATAAAGTAGTATATGGCTTACTTGTAACTAAATGTATAGATAACAGGTAACCCTCAGGGAAAAAAAACTCTTGACGGGACAAAGCATGTGGTAAAAGAAGAGCATATACAGATCATTTATGTCATTTTTTCAAGGTAGACCAAAAAAATCAACTGGTAGAAGCAAATCTCTGAATCCTGGGCTGAATTTGGGTTTATTTCAACAGGCAGTGAGAGCTCACGGTTGAATGAATAAACCCTCAAAAGATTTTAATCAGGAAACCCACACCTCTGTTCTGAGATCAGTCTGGCAGTTTCTTAACCTGGGGTCCACAGACAGAAGTCAGGGGGCTTGTGTCCTTGCGTGGGGAGGGGGGGATTTCTCTTTGTTTTCAGGAAATGGGACATTTCCTCCCATTAAGTGTAATTAACAAAACACAATGCTATTGCCAGGAACTGTAACTTTCTCCGTCACCAACCTAAACTACAGATATTTTCATATCACATTATAGTTGTGGTAGATGTCTTTAAATACCCTTAGATCTGCTGCTAGATCTCATTACTTAATAAGTTGATTTAAAAAACATATATAGGGACACCTGGGTGGCTCAGTAGGGTGAGCATCTGACTTTGGCTCAGGTCATGATCTCCTGGTTCGTGGATTCGAGCCCTAGACCAGGTTCTGTGCTGACAGCTCAGAGCCTGGAACCTGCTTCAGATCCTGTGTCTCCCTCTCTGCCCCTCACCTGTGCTCTCTCTCTCCCTTAAAAATAAATAAACGTGTTAAAAAAATTTAAAACACACATATATACTCTGTCCCAAATTTGATTTTTTAAAACATTTCAAAAATGCATTTTAACATGAAAGTTTCCGTCGTAATTCTGTTTCTCTTTATACATAAAAAAAAAAATGATTTTGAGAATGTTCATAAGGTTCACCAGCCTGGCAAAGGGGTCCATGGCCCCAAGACAAACAAGAGTGAAAAGTAAGAGGGCTAAGAGTGGGAGAGGAGGGAAGATTCCTGAAGGCTGCGGCAGCAGGCCTATCTGTGATAGCAGGGCTGGGAGGGGGGTGTAAGCCACAGGGAGGGGAAACTCAGCCCTGCGATTCAACCTGAATCATTTCCTGCCCAGCCCCGGCGCCGAGCCTGGTGCCTGGAATACGGAGGGCACTGAGTCTAATTTGTTACAAGAATGGGAAATGGGACTGGCATGGGAAGGAGGAGTGAAGTGGTATATACTGGCCTGCTCCAGTGAGTGGGCTCATGAGGTTAGGAGGGAAAGGATCCAGGTGCCTGGGTGGCTCAGTTGGTCAAGCGTCCAACTTTGGCTCAGATCATAATCACACAGTTTGTGAATTTGAATCCCTCATCGGGCTCTGTGCTGACAACTCCGAGCCTGGAGCCTGCTTTGGGTTCTCTGTTTCCCTCTCTCTCTGCCCCTCCCTCACTTGTTCTCTCTCTACCCCCCCCCCCCACATTCTCTCTCTCTAAAAAATAAATATAGAAAGAAAGAAGGAAGGTCAGGGGGAGGGAAGCAGTAGCATCAAACTCGGCTGTACCCCACAGGGGCCAGCTTAGGGCAGGTCTGGGAGGGTGGAACCTGCAGGGAGCTACCCAAGGGCAAGCATAGCCCAGATGCACACAATGGGCTCACTTTTTAATTTCACTGATCTGGTTCCAGATTTGCCTCTTCTCCTTCCTAGATGGGACTCTTGAGCCATCGCCACAAAGCACATCTGTCAGTCTTCCTGAATGTCTCCGCCCAAGCAGGTTAGGACAAGGCTTTTCCCTGCCCAGAACTTCTATTGCAAAGAATGGCTTGCCTGCATGACACCGCCCAGGCAAGACCTGGATCTGGGGCCAGGATCAGAATGAAGGAAAAGGCATTTGGGTTTCAGAAGGGTTAATTTTACATGTCAACTTGACCGTATCATCACATGCCCGGATGGCACAGCGAGGCGAGCTCACTCTGCCTGCGTGGGCGCGAGGCCATCGTCTTATCTGGTCTCCAGACTTGGACTCAAGTTGAAACTGACAGCTCAGCTCTCCGGGTCCCCAGGCCTTTGGCTCAGACTAGAAATACACCATTGGCTCCCCTGGGTTTGCAGCTTGTCATGTGTGGATCCTGGGACTTCTCAACCTCCACAGCCACACC
Source organism: Helogale parvula (assembly GCA_004023845.1). Lineage (NCBI taxonomy): Eukaryota > Metazoa > Chordata > Mammalia > Carnivora > Herpestidae > Helogale > Helogale parvula. Next base: position 161,698 of record PJEM01002694.1, read on the forward strand.
ACTGATTGACTGATCGATCGATCTCTCTATCCCCTGTTGAGTCTGTTGCTCTGGTGAACCCAGAACAGTGGAAATGATCTTTGTCTATAGCCCTTCACCATCGAAAATGATACAAATGTTACAAAAGTCATAAATTCAGAGAAAACATATTCCTCCTGCTTTATTAAGTTTGCTAAATCAACAAAAGGACATCCGCGAAAACGAGGAAATGAATTTCAATAGAATGTAAGTTTGGCTGAAGCAGTAGAGGTGAGGACCGCTTTGGAGGGGGCAGGAATTCGGGTTGTCTGGGGCTCAGGGACACACGCACCTGCTCTGTGTCCCCCTCGTGCGTTCTTCATCACCCCTGGCGATACGACCTCCACCCCAAGACTGCACGCTCAGATCTCTACCCTTGGTCGCCTCTGGTCTCCAAACTGTGCTAACAATGTACATCCTCAGCCTTGAGTTTTCAAAAATAATGGAATCATAGACTGTCCTGTTCTACCTGGAACCTTCATTTCACAGAATATAAAACTGAAGATCTTAGAAACCTAGAGACATGTCCAGGGACAGGTATCTGCTGGTGATTAGCAGAGTTGGGACTAGAAGCCAGACTCCCCGAATAGCACACTCTCCTGGATAACCCGGTTTTCGCTCTGGTCTACATCCGTGTTAGTTGTACACAGTCTTCACTGAGATCTGCTCTCTTCGACTCAGATACTCCAAATCCTCAACATAGAGCAGTCGCTGTGGAGACGTCCAGTCTTAAATGGAAACCCAGGGGCAAGTATTTGTCACGTAAGACAGTCAAAGGGTTGACACCCTTCACGTGTACAAGAGCATCCTGTTTGTGCAACAGGTTATTGAGTGCGAATCAGGTGTACGGCGCTAGACTTCGAGAACACAGTGGTGAGTGGGAAGAGCATGGCTCCTCCGGGCCTGGGGCTCGCCAGCTAGTGGGCAGGAACAGATTGCTCTGAAATCACCACTGGGCAAGGCGGTCATGTGCAGCATCCAGGTTCCTGTGTAGGAGGGCGGCCCTGGGCCTGGAACATTCCCTCACAAAGAGAAGAGCCCTTATGACCCGTGCTGCATATAGCTCTCAGCTCGGGAATATCTCTTCCGGCCCCACGTTTGAGCGGACGTAGTTCTTCGTCCTGTGTAAGTGTGGTCAAAGGCCCTCAGGCACCACTTCCGCTTCTGTATTTCAGACCCCGTGGGGTGGAGTGTGCGGCACGGCATCCTTGGCCTGCAGTGCAAAGGGCAGGTGTGCAGATCATGTCACTGTGCTGGCTGTGAGGTGACGACCGCAGAGCATAGGGGCCGCACGCTGGCTATTGAAGCCGATCCTGCTGTCTCTCCTTTGGGCGAGTCAAGTGTCATTCCACCCATGTGAGTCATGTCTTTCCTGGCAACCTTGACACCTGTGAACTACGCAGTGGGTTGACATCTTGGGACCCTGTTCCTGGTGGGAGGCAGCAGGTGCCACTCAGCCGACAGTTGTAATAAAACACTAACCGAAGGAAAGGAATGCCTGCTGAGGAAGCACGCCACAGAGGGCCCGACCCATGTTGGATGTGTGGCCCAGACTGGGGAGGGTCGGGACCCATGTTGGATGTGACCCCGACCGGGGAGGGTCGGGAGCTATGAATGAAGTTCTGAGCTGAGAATGGAAGCCTAAACAGGAGCTAATTAGGGAAGGCTGGAAGAAGCGGCAGACACCACAGGCAAAGGAAATTCGGTGCAAAGGCCCTGTGGCATCTTTGAAAACCTGAAAGAAGGCCAGGATGTCCTCTGGTATAAAGTGAGAAGAAGAGTATGGCTCAAAGAGATTGGAGAGGGAAGCGGGCACCACACAGCGCAGGGCCTTCTGGATCACACTAAGGATTTACATCTGCATCGACTGAAGAACAGACAGCACAGGAGCGATTGGTAAGGAGGGGTTGACACAGGGAGGTTTGTATTTTGAAGAGATGAAGCTGGTGGTTGTGGGAAAAAAGGATCTGAAGGGGAGGAAGTAGACACCGAGAGCCAAGTGGGACCGTCGCCAACATGCAGGAGAAAGAGAACCGTAGCTCAGCCTAGAGGTTCTCAACCTCCTCGGAAGAGACTTGGCAATTTCTAGAAGTGCTTTTGATAGTCACGCTGTTAGCAAGGATGTTACTAGTGCTTGGCAGGCGAAGGTCAGGGCCGCTACTCAATAAACATCCTATGGAACGCATGATTGCTCCCACACCAAAGAACTACCTGGCCTGAAATACAAACAGTGCCTAGACGAGAAGCCCTGCCCCTAACGCGGTGGCGGTGAGGGTGGGGCCCGCACTGCGGGGGTCACCCGGGGTAGAGTCAGCATACTTAACGACTGGTTGATGATGAGGGAGGAGGGGGTGACCAGCAAAGGGCACCCCCGCTTTCTGGGTGGCGCACTTGAATGAGAGAGGGGCCCATCCCTGTCCCATCCATGGAGACAAGACTTGCGGGAGAAGTGGATGGTTTGCTGGGGGAGGGGGAGGAGCTCAGCTGGAGCCCTACAAATCTGAGCTGTCTCTAGGACACCCAAAAGAAGCCATAGAAATCTAACAGGCCGTTCTCTTGGTCCACGGCTCAAGAGGAAAAGCCTGAGTAGGATCCAGCATTTAAGAGGCTTTGGTGCACCTGGGAGGCTTGGTGGGGGGGCTCAGTCTGTTGAATGTCTCTCTCTTTTTTTTTTTTAAATGTTTATTTATTAGAGAGAGAACCAGTGGGGGAGGGGCAGAGAGAGAGGGAGGCAGAATTTGAAGTGGGCTCCAAGCTCTGAGCTGTCAGCATGGAGCCCAACGCGGGGCTCGAACCCACAAATGTGAGACCATGACTTTAAGCCAAAGTCGGACGCTTAACCAACTGAGCCACCCAGGTGCCCCCATGACTAGCTCCTGATTTCACCTCATGTCATGATCTCCAGGTTTGTGATTTTGAGCCCCAGCATTGGGCTCTGAGCTGACAGTGTGGAGCCTGCTTGAGATCCTCTCTCTCTCATTCTCTGTCTGCCCCTCCCCCACTCTCCCTTGCTCTCTCCCTTTCTCTCAAGATAAATAAACTTTAAAAAAGAGGCTCTGTGACCAGAATGGGAGCCACCGGCATGGACGAGATTACCAAGAAAGGGGGCACAGGGTGAGGAAGAAAGAGGGCCCGGACAGAGTCTTGAGAAACTCGCAGGAGAGGAGCACAAGCCAGCACAAAGCATCTAGAGAACAGCTGGGGAGGTGGGAAGGAAGCTAGGCATGTCGCCTCCTGGAAGCTTAAAGAGGGACTGTTTCCCCCACACCTTCTCCAACACAAGGCACCGCGGCGGTGTTTAACGCTTTGTGAAACTGATAAATCAAGAACAAAAAAAAAGTTTTGTGTTTTTTTTTTAGAGAGAGAGAGTGTACGTGGGGAGAGGAAAAAAGGGGGGGGGGAGAGAGAGAGAGAGAGAGAGAGAGAGAGAACCCCAAGCAGGCTTTACGCTCAGTGCAGAGCCCCACACCAGGCTCGATCCCACGACCCTGGGATCATGACCTGAGCTGAAATAAAGAGTCAGATGCTCAACTGACTGAGCCCCCCCAGGCGCCCCAAAGATGTTTAAGTTTTAATTGGCAATTATGGGATAAGTAATGAGATTGAGTATCTTTGCCATGTTCACTGGCCATTTATACTTGTTTGGTGACTTTGCCAGTGTATGTCATTTGTCCATTTTCCGTTTCTATCACCTGTGCCCCCCCCACGGAGTGCCGCCCTGCCCCCACACCCCCTCCACTTGGGCTTGGGGTGAGGATGGAGGAAACCAAAAGACAGATCAAAGGGCTCTTGGCCTTGACGTTGATGCAAGAGGGACGCGGGCAGTGGACACCCTCCTCGCTTTCTCCAGGAGGTCCGGCGGGATCGGCATGGAGGGCCCTGGAAGGAGGGAGGTGTGGAAGAGGTGCGGGGCCGTGACCCCACGGAGGGGGCGGTGCCGGCCGCGGAAGCCCCGCCCCTCCCACGCCCCTCCCACGCCCCTCCCTGGCCCCGCCCCCGCGGCAGGCTGCCGCTCCCTCTGCCGCAGCGCAGATCGCCCTCCGCCCGCCGGCCGCGAGCAGGTGAGCCCGGGCCCCGCGCCACCGCAGCCGAGGGACGCGCGGGAGGCTCCGGGGGCCGGGCGGGGGGGGGTGGGGAGAAGGAGATGGAGTCGGACCCCGCGAAGGGAAGCTGGGAGGGGCCTTCGGGCGGCTGGGAGGCGGCCCCTGCCTCGCGGGGAAGGTGGCCGCGTCTTTACCGAGCGCGCCGGTGGGTCCGGAGGTGCGCCGGCGCTCAGAGGTCCAGACCGAGTGGAGACGCGGTTCCCCAGCGGGGCCTCCCAGGTCCTGGGGCGCCGGATCTGGGGGCGCTGGATCCCGTGTCCTGGGGTGCCGGATCCCGGGTCCTGGGGCGCCGGATCCGGGGGCGCTGGATCCCGGGTCCTGGGGCGCCGGATCCGGAGGCCCACGACCCCCTTGCAGCTGCTTGCACCCCGCACTTTGGAATCAGGCTCCGGGGACCCCCGGGAGCCTCCCGCGGGGACGGAGGACCCGCTCTGCCCAGGGCGCTGTGTGCGGGTGTGAGACCTGCGGGAAATGACTGACGCCTTGGGGTTTTTTTTGAAAACTCTCAGCTTACAGTTTCGGCCACCCCGTTCATCTCCTTGCATCTGGGGAGGTGACACTCGAATTTAAGCCTGGCTTTGGGTCTCCCTCCGGAGATCCGGGTGTATCCGCCCCCCAGGAGGTTTTGATTTGGGAGCAGCGAAGTGGGTTTGGAAGCGGGTCTTGCTTTCTGACGGGCTCTCCTGGGACGAGGGAGATTATCTTGCTTAAGGTAATCGTAGCCTTTTAACCTGAAAACCGGATTAAGAGGCCGCGGCGTGGCTCGCGTGTCACCCCTCTCCCGCCCCGGACAGATGGTCTTTAGCTGCGCCCCCGAGTTGGGTTTAACGCCGCGCGTTCGGGGAACTCCAGCCAGGGCCCACGGACAGCCAGTCGTTCTGTTCTCTCCCCTGCAGTTGGTGGAAGGATGCTCGCCGCGCTGAGCCGCCAGCCCTGCGAGCCAGCAGGTCAGTACCCCGCAGCAGGTGTGGACTCAAGTCCCAGCCCCGCCTCGCACGCGGGTCCCCTGCCGAGGAGGCCTTCGCGCTCTCCGGTTTGAGCCTCACTCGCTCACCAGGCTTTCGCCACCGGGCGTTCCTCAGGTCCAAGCAATGCTTTTCATCAAAGCTGTGCAAAACAAGGACTAACACGCATGTTTCGCCTACATGGTTTTTCCGGTTTGCGTAATCCATTAATTTGGCCCTGGGTGGATTCCCATACCAGGCTGTGTGCACGGTTTGCTCCAGAATAGCTGATTTGGGGATGAATTGCAAGGCACCTAGATCCGTCCCCCGTTTCCACCCGTGTTGCTGCAGGCACCCCGCGCTCCCCACCCCCACCCTCGGTCCGCGCTGTCGCCCTTGATCCCGAGGCGCGTGTGCAGAACTGCCCGCTCCCGCCTGCCCTGGCTGCCTCCGGAGCTCGTTTTGCAGTTGTTCGCAGAGCAGGCCTAGTAATTGCAGTGTTTGTTTCCTCCTAATGACAGCACAGCTCCGGGCCGATCCCCTAAATGAGTGAGACCCGGTCTGGCCCATTTTGCTTTGCGATGGGCTTTTCTGCCCGGGCAAAGGCTTGCTTCCGGCAATCATAGCTTTTTACCTGAAAACTGCTGACGCGCAGGACTGGGGAGACCAGCGTGCTGTGTGGTCACCCGCTGCTTACCTATCCCTGTCCCGCCCTGGACGGGTGGTCCTCGGTCGTGTCCCGAAACTGGGCATTCTGGTCGTCCAAAAGGATATGATTTTAGGATAGTAGGGGCAATCGATACACATCTGTTTTGTAGTAGGAATTTGTACCTAAAGAGTAGTTTACTTTGATTTCCAGGTTTTCCCCCAAAACACTTTGAAATTTTAACTCATACACTATAACACCACAAATCAGACGAACTTGTTACATTGCTTAATTTGGCAAATTATATCTTGTTAGGGGGGAAATGCCTTAAACCTCTAAACCTGACTCTGACATGTGAATATTCTTTAAACATTGATGCAGACACTTACAGGTTTCTGGCTAGTTCACGCACTTTTATCAGGAATCACCGGGAAGTGATCTGTGACCCTTTCAGGGGCTCTGAAGGTCAACTCCCGGGTGGCTGGCCTGCCTCTGGGTGCTATCACATGCCGTTCTGCAGTGAGTAGCTGTAGGTATAAGTCGTTTTGCATACACGGGGCTAGTTCCGTGGGATAAATTCTCAGAAGTGGGGCTGCAAATCAGATGGCCCACACCTTTGTAGCGAGGATAAATACTGACAGACTGCCCTCCGGTGCCGGTTTACACTCCCAGCGACAAGGTAGGAGAATGGGGGATTAAGTGACCGTCTTTAGTAGCAGGAAGTGTCTGTGCCTCGGGGAATTCAGAAGGGGCCAGAAGAGTCGGCTGTTCTGAGCTCTACGGAGACATTTTACGTGATGGCCTCACTAGCTAGATATTGAGGCGGAACCTGATTCTATATGGCTGTGTACACATGACCTTTTTTCTTTCCAGAAGAATGTCTCCTAGAAACAGTGAAGGAGGAAAGCATAGGTTGTATGATCTAAAAGTAAATGTTCTAGAATAGGACATTTGTCGTTCAGTAGAACTTTCTGTAGCCATGGAAATACTCCCTAGCTGCAGTTTGCAATGTGGCACCACTAGCCACGTGTGGCTACAGAGCACTTGAAATGTAGCTAGTGAGACTGAGGAACTGAGTCTTTAATTTTATTTTAATTCATCTGCATTTTTTAAACATTTATTTATTTTTGAGAGACAGAGAGAGACAGAGCATGAACAGGGGAGGGGCAGAGAGAGAGGGAGACACAGAATCCAAAGCAGTTTCCAGGCTCTGAGTTGTCAGCACAGAGCCTGATTCGGGGCTCGAACCCACGAACCATGAGATCATGACCTGAGCCGAAGTTGGACACTTAACCGACTGAGCCACCCAGGCACCCTGTTAATTCATCTACATTTAAATGCCCAATTGGTGATGTTTATAGCAGCGCTTTCAACAATAGCCAAATTATGGAAAGAGCCCAAATGTCCATCATCTGATGAAAGGATAAAGAAGATGTGGTTTACATAGACAGTGGAAGACTGCTCAGCAGTGAGAAAGGATGAAATCCTGCTGTTTGCGGCAACGTGGATGGACCTGGAGGGTATTATGCTAAATGAAATAAGTCAGAGAATGACAGATATATGATATTTGCACTCACGTGGAATTTGAGAAACTTACCAGAGGACCATGGGGAGAAGGGCAGGGGGGAAAATGTTTCAAACAGAGAGGGAGGCAAACCATAAGAGACTTTTTTAAAATGTTTTTTATTTATTTTTGAGAGACAGAGAGAGAGACAGCACGAGCAGGGGAGAGTCAGAGACAGAGGGAGACACAGAATCCAAAGCAGGCTCCAGGCTCTGAGCTAGCTGTCAGCACAGATCCCGATGCGGGGCTTGAACCCACGAACCGTGAGATCATGACCTGAGCTGAAGCCGGACGCTTAACCGACTGAGCTACCCAGGTGCCCCAAGAGACTCTTAAATACAGAGAACAAACTGAGGGTTGATGGGCAGTGGGAGGAGGGGGAAATGTGATGGGCAGTGAGGAGGGCACTTGTCGGACACTAAACTGATTGAGCCACCCAGAGGTCCCAGGATGAGGCAATTTATTTTAAAATATTTCTTTAAGGGAAATTTTACCTGAGGAGCTGGTTTACTTTGATTTTCACGTTTTCCTCAAAGGACTTTGAAAGTTTTGATGAATTTTGACAGAAGTGCACACCCATATACCCCACCATCCTGTGAAGATATAGGACTTCTCTGTTACCCCAGGAAGTGCCCCTGTGTTCCTTCCCAGGGACCTCGTGCCCCAACCCTCTGGACAATCACTGTTCTGATCTCGTCACCTGCCTGTTTTAGAACTTCACGTGGAAGCACTCATTTCAGTATAGAACAGTATTTGTTGTTTGTTTCTTTGAAAAAAATCTGTTTGCTACCTGGATTTATGAAATTTCCATCAGCCCATACTGGTTTGTTAAGACCTAAGTAAATATATGCTCAAAATGATCTAGGTAAGTGGGGCTTCTGGGTGGCTCAATTGGTTAAGTGTACAACTTTGGCTCAGGTCATGATTCATGGGTTCGAGCCCCATGTCGGGCTCTGTGCTGACAGCTTGGAGTCTGGAGCCTGCTTCGGATTCTGTGTCTCCTTCTCTCTCTGCCTCTCTCCCTCTCATGCTCTGTCTCTCTCTGTCTCAAAAACAAATAAGACATTAAAAAAATTTACAAATGGCCTAGTGAAGCAATATTAATTAATCATTAGTTTATTATGATAATCATATACTTTTATAGAATACAGATATAATTTACCTTTGTTCTGAGGCTCTGTATTTAGATGAAGATATTCATATGCTTCATTTTTTTTGCTTTTAAATTAGTATAGTTTACACGTTATGATTAAAATATAAATATCAGAGATGACAGGTGGCTTAGGGTGTAGTTACTGGGGTTTGTGAAGATGTAGGTGAAACCCTAAACCTTCACCAAAGACACAGGGAAATTGGCTGAGGTTGACTTCCTACCGGGAACTCAAACATTTTAGAAATTCATACATGTTACTGTCTCCGTGACAGGATGTCACTGAGTACTGAACTTTATAATCACTGACTATACCTGAAGCATAGAAGTCATTTCTTTTTATTTGTCTGATGTTATTTTTGAATGAAATATTATATCACCTGCTTTAGCAGAAAACCCGTATTTTTTAATATACATTGAAATCAATGTTATTGTAAATCATCTCAGGGCTGACCGATAATATGCAGACAGCATTTGGGGAGATACCAAGAAACTAACCTATGCACACCTTCTCTGCAAACGGTGTTTTAGTCCCCTCTCTGGAGGAAACATAACTACTGCAGCTTGAAAGTGCAGGCCTCACTAAGGCCAGAGGAAGTGACATAGGCACGCAGTGGGACACCCAGCCCACGGATTCTAAAAAGAAAGCCAGTGCCTTGTTCCTGCTTTCCCCTCATGTGTCTTCTGGGTCTTTCCATCTTAGGCTTCAAGGCCCTCTCCCGAACCCCAGCCATCATCGCCTTGGTGGTCTTGATTTTTAGTGTCGTGGTGCTTGTGACTATCACACTCATCCAGTTTCACCATAAAGAGGTCCTCCTTCCAGGACTGAAGGTAAGTGTGAAGGGATTGGCCCTGAATGGATGGGCTATGACACCTGTTATTCTAAGGCCATGAATGCGATGAAGGACCCCTCTGTAGTGGGGGACGCCTGAAGGACGAACTGAAGGATCTGTGGTAGAAGACCCAGGGGGGAGGTTCTGGACACACTGGCTTTGTGATGTTTGACGCTACAATTGATAAAGGTGCCACCTTCCCCAAGGCCGTGTGGCCTTGCTTTGACTCCTGACTGTTGGAGCCAAAGCTAGACTTCGTAGCCAAGAATTACAGATGGCTACCAAAGACCTAGCAGCTGCACATTCCCTAAGTCCACACGACCTTGATCATGAGTGACGACCAGGAGACCCATCCCCTCTTCTGGCCTGACCTGGTAAACAAGACATCGGTGACTTGAAAGTCTCCTTGAGCTGGACTTGTGCAACCTCTTTTGAGTCTAAAAGTGTGCTGTGGTCCCTCTGACGCTTCCCTTTGAAAAATCACTTAGGACCCTGTGCTCGGGTTCAGAGGCTACTCTTAGCCCTTTTGATAAGTCTGTCCCCAGATGGCTTCTCAGATGATGTCTGGTCTGAGTCCCATATACATCACCCCAGCCTTGGGTGCAAGGCTGATGGGAGGTGATCCGGTGCGGGCCTTTCAAAGGGCGGGGAAAAGAGTCCTTCAGTCATTTTGGGTAGAGGTTGGCAAACTTTGTCTGTAAAGAGCTAAACACTACACATTTTAGGCTTTAAAGGTAATTATAGCCTCTTTTATTATTTTTTATTATTATTTTTTGTCTTCTGTGACTCTTTAAAAATGTAAGAACCCTTCTTAGCTAGATGGCCATAGGAGCCAAGAAAACCAACTGTTATTTGAATCTCATTTAGCCTTTACCCTTGATCTCACGAGTCCTGTCTACATCTTCCTGCTCTTGGTGACTGTTCGAAGGCTATATTTAAAATAGAAGTTTTTAAAATTTTTATAAGATAAAAAAGAAACTAATATTAACTCAGCTTTGTGGGTGAGTTTGACCTACCATTCTGAGGCTGCTCTTCTGAAGGATTATAGTAAAATCTCCTTTAGATAATGGCATTTGGTTCTTTTATAGGACATGTTACTCAAGAATCTCAGCCCCCCACTCCCAGGGGCGCCTGAGTGGCTTAGTCTGTTAAGTATCTGACTCTTGATTTCAGCTCAGGTCATGATCACATGGTTCATGAGATCAAGCCCTGTGTTGGGCTCTGCGCCGACAGTGTGAAGCCTGCTTGGGATGCTCTAAGACATTAGCCAAGGCCACGAGAAGCCGTTTTCCCAAGTCAGGCACTGTCTTCTCCTCTAAGCTGTATACAGTCAGGAGGGCAGCCGGGAGTGATACGGTCTCCTTAGGCTTCCAACACCGTCCAGCTTGGGAGCACTCTTCCCTGGACTATCGCCCGTGACCCTGGTGGCGGCTACGGCAGGAGGACCAGGCAAGCATTGTCACCCCCACTTTCGAGTGAGGAAACATGGGTTTGGCCAGTGGGTGGCAGGACAGGAACTGAAGCCTTGTCCCTCCCCCCCCCTGTTCCCAAGCCCAGGGCTTTCTTCACTCGCCCCCCACCTCTCCCCGATCCTAAGTTCAGAACGAGGGACCCAGGGGGGAGGTCCCGGCGTCCGAGAAGAGAACCCATCCCCCCTTGCACAGGAGGGGTGGGCGGGGGAGGGTGGGCACAGATGTAGGAAGACTTGCTGCACTGGGGACGGAGGGGCCGCTGGCGGGGGGCAAGGCTGAGAGCACTCGTACACCCCACATTTCAGAGGAACCCCTCTAGTTGTCCATGTTTATCCCTCTCCGTGGCACAAGGGAGTGTGCCCACCCAGAGTCATGCATCCCCTTCTAGAACATGCTGGGGTGCCTGGGACTCCAGGACCCAGGGTCTGTGTGGCGCTCTTTCTGAGGACCAGCCTCACCACTGGTCTGAGGGGTGGCAAAGGGGCGGCCATTTGCAGCGAGTGTAGACAGACCACGGATATGGGTTGGGGCTGCCCCACCTTCTGCAGTCAACATACGGGTGCGTGAGGCCCTTTGCTCTGTGGATTTGCCGGGGGGAGGGGGTGAAGGTGGGTGGAGGTTGGGAGAGAGAGTAAAAGTCTTCACTACAGAACGTTCCCTCGGGCCCCACAGAAGGTAAAGGTGGGTCGGTTAAGGCAGTTGCCAGCTGCTAGCTTCCACTTGTTCTGGGAGGTACGAGGTGAGCCCTCGGTTCATACTGGAGAGGCGCCGAGGGATTAGGAGACTGGAAGAGTAAACTGAGTAGGGAAAAGTAGACCCCAGGGCAGTAAGGCGGCCCCCGTCGAAAGAGAAGACCACGCATGTCTCACGCTCCAGTCACCGTTGTGGGGACAAGAGTTGTGTGACCCTGGAACGTTGATTCAGGAGACTCATTCTGCTTGACTGGGTGGATTAAATGTGAGCAAAGACAGACGTTCTGAGCCAGTGGAACCAGAGTGAGCAGAGTGGCCACTTGAGAGAACATTCCGCACGCAACCCTTCTCAGGTCAGGAGGACAAGCCTCCTGCTTTTCGCTCTGCCGTGTGTGCCAGGGAGCGGGAAGGGCAGTTGTGGAGGGAAGCTGAATGAACTCAGGGGCTGTACGTTGTTATGGTTGTGTTTTTACACCTTGAGCGTTGTTTGTCTCTGTGTACAGCTGACGGTTGGTTACGAGAGGCCAGCTCCGCACTGGCCCATCTGGGCGGTGAGGTGTGGGGCTGGAAGGTTCCTTAAGACCCTGACAAAAGATTCTGAGAGCTGGCTGTTAAATCCAACCTTGGCTTACCTGAAGTTCGTCTATCTACGTTTAAGAGCAGAATTATTAAAATTTAGTCAAGGGTCATTGTGTCCCCAGTGCCATTTTCACTGTTACTGGTCGGTCCAACCTGCTCTACCAGCCTGGAGCGTAAACATGATGACGTCACTTTCATTCAGCCCCCCCCAACTTGCTCTATTCTCATGAAGTCCAGTCTCTTCCTCGTGAGACTTCTCCCTCCCCGGCCCCGTCACGACAGTCTAGAAGCCCTAGAGCTTCTCAGGGCAGTAGGATCAGCACCCCGTTGTCATGGCCTCTTGTGGCCGCGGACGTCACCGCTCAAGGGGGGGCCAGTGGAGTCCTTCTCCGGGTCTATTAGATCCCCGTCTTGAGTCACACTGCCATGCCTGGCCGTTATTCTCCAGTGCACAGCCACCAGACCAGGCTGTGCTAAAACCATGCCCTCATAGGGGCACCTGGGTGGCTCCGTTGGTTAAGTGTCCAACTCTTGATTTTTGGCTCAGGTCATGACCTCATGCTGCGTGGGTTTAAGCCCCACATCGGGCTCTGAGCTGACAGTGCAGAGCCCACTTGGGATTCTCGCTCTCCCTGTCTCTTTGTCCTTTGCCACTCACATTTTCTCGCTCTGTCTCGCAAAAACAAACAAACAAACAAACAAACAAAAAACATTCCCTTGTGATTCTCCTTGGGTTACAGTCATCAGCCCCGATCTCTGGTGCCTTTTGACCCTCCCTGGTTACCCCTTCGAGAGCGAAAGTTGGATAATTAGTTTCTTCCTTTGCAGAGAGATGTGGCTCCTTAATCACATTGGTCCGCCTCTGTAGCCAAATCTGCACACTACTTACCTACAAGTTTGCTTTTGAGGGACTTATCTGAACAAAGAAAGTCCGCTGTACACATCAGGCATCTTTTTTTTTTTTTGAGAGAGAGAGAGAATTCATGTGAGTGAGAGAGGGGCAGAGAGAGAGAGAGGGACAGAGAGGGGACAGAGGATCTGAAGCAGGATCTGAAGCAGGCTCTGACCTGAGAGCAGAGAGCCCAGACCTCACAGACTATGAGGTCAGAACCTGAGCCGAAACAGGTGCTCAATCGACTGAGCCACCCTGGCGACCTACGCACCTTACTACACCTTACCTGTTAGAACTGGTTTCCTTGGGACTCAGTGAAAGCGTAGGGGGTATGTGTATCGGTTTGATGGCCAGTAAGAGCCAAGCTTGAGCCAAAGTCTGTGAATGTGGGCAATTATTTACCTCTGTGAGCCTCAGTTTCCCCACATGTCAAGTGGGCATGGTGACCACATGCAACATTAAAGCACTTTGGGCAATGCCTGGCGTATTGTAAGTACTCCACACATGTGTATTACTACTAGTATTCCTATTATTATGCCAGTAGGGATGATGATGCTGGTGATGCTGGTGATGATGATGCTGATGATGCTGGTGATAATGGTGATGCTGGTGATGCTGGTGATGCTGGTGATTGTCATAATAAATCTAAGAAAGCTGACCTTTTGACTTTTGCTTTTGCTTTTGCTAGAAGCTCACACAATCCTTAAGTTTTGGATCATGGGGTTCACATGGAAGACTTTCCTTTTGGTTAATCCACTGAGTGTGTCTTCTGTTCTACATTCAACCCATGTTCTTTTCTGATATGGCATTAAACAGAGGGTTACTTACTGCCTAGCTGAACTGAATGAAACTCAGTCTCCACCCCACTGACTCCTCAAACCACATTGAGTTCCACTGATTTAGGTAACGGTGCTCTGAAAACTGATAAAGACCAATGTTTCCAGCTTTGAAAATGTCGGTGCACAGTGGTGGGTGGATACCTTACTTAGAAGCAGCCCCAGGCTCAGGGCTGGGCGCATGAGCATACCCGGCAGGTGCCTGACGGCAGCCATTTCTCCAGGCTCGCTGCTGAAAGTCTTTGGCTGCTCCCACCTTGATGAAAATCGGATCCCAGTTGGGATGAAGATGAGGAGGAAAATGGCCTTCTTCCTCCTTTCTGATCTTGGCACAGCTGCCCCAAAGTTCTTTCACAGGGAAAGCGCACTCTTCGTGCAGAGCTGGGATCCAGAAGGTCTGGGAAGGGCGGGGTCCTCGTGGAGTGGTTGGTCACGTGGGTGGGGTTTTCGTGGAGTGGTTGGTCACGTGGGCTCAGTACCAGGTGAAGAGGGGCCGATGGTGGGGGGTGGGGGGTCGGCAGCAGGAGGGAGGGGAGACTGGTAGGGAGGCTCAGATCTCTCGGGTGCCTGGTTTCCTGCAGCTCCACCTGCGCGCCGATCTCCCGGGGAGCAGGCTGTGAACAATGCCTCCCTTGTTCGCGGGGGTGTCTGTCAGGATCCCCGTCAGCGTTCATCAGCCTGAAGGCTGAGGTTAGGAGGGTGTCTAAGTTCAAATACCAAGGGGCGCAGGAAAGCTGTGATTGAGGAGCTGGAGCAACACGTTCCTATTTGGTCCCATTTCAAACAAAACAAGCATTTGTTGATAGTAGAAAGTTGGAGCCCTCCCAAATGCCTAGAACCAGGGGATTGGTTAAACAAATTATTGTACATCTTGCGGAAGATGTGGGAGTGTATTGGGAGTGATATCAGTATTTTTATTGGCAGCAAGAGATGTGCATGATATACTTTTTAAGCAAGAAAAGAGCACTGGAAAAGACTGTGTACAGTATAATCCTGGGTTGAATTGAAAACATACATCTAACCACATTCCCACATACATAGCTGTGTGCACAGAAGACCATTGGAAAAAAATCTGTGACAAGGTGTGATAACAATCGTGGGATTTGAGGGGTGCTATTTGCTTCTCTTTCCTCTTGTCCTTGCTTTGTAATTTTATTTGCTTAGTTTGCTTTATTGATCTTCTTGTATAGCCTGTTTATGGAGCAGCCACTGAGTGTCAGACGCATGGTTTGTTTACTTCTGAAAGTTAAGTTGTCTGAAGATGAGGAAATCCAGAGATTTCTTCCTCCTAGAGTCACAGAGCAAGCAAGCATCCATCTGAGTTCGACTGCTTCCAGAACCCAAATCCGTCTTCCTCCCGAGACCGGCTAGCCTAACCTGACAGCAGCGGGATTGGGGAAAAGCTCCAGAACCACCTGCTGCCCTGGGCTGCCTCCAGGCCCACGCACGCACTGACCTCGGTCAGCACTGCGCCCTCCAATCCCCACAGGCTGCTGACGCATGCTCGTTCCTGCTCAGGCTTGGGCCACGGCCGGGCTGGGCCACACCCCCAGGGAAGAAGCTTCCGGTGGCTGCCTGGAGCCGGGGAGATGGTCCAGGCCCCTGGCCTGCTCTGCACACAGCCCTCCCTGGCACTGCCCTGCCAGCACCCCGCTGTCTGTCAACACACCGTGTTACCAAAGTGGGACAGTATGTCAACATGAGAGTGAATTCTGGGGGTTTTCTGCTTCATTAGGACCACGTTCATTCTGAAGGCTAATGCAGGCGTTGATGTGTGTCTCCCTTGTTTGAGTTTCCTATGTTTACTTCCAGGCTTATTGGCCTGAAGTCTGAAGAATAGAGGGCAGCAGGTGACTGACTATTTTTTATTAGCTTCTGTCCTTCACCTCAGAGGCCTGTCTGAAAAAACATCGGGGACAGGCAAGATCCTCGGAGTCTTCATTTTCAACCTTGGCTGCATATTGGAAACACCAAGGAGCCTTAGGAACTGTGGGTGCCTGGGTCCACTCCCAGGATTCTGATTTAATGGGTCTGGATGTGGCCTTGGCATTGGGAGTTTCTAAAACTCCCCACGTGATTCTAGTGTAGGCCAAGAGTGAGAGCCGTGCCCCGGACACCTGACCCACCGCACCCCGGCCCCTTCCCCCACAGCCCAAGGAGACAAAGTTGGTTTGGAGAAACTCGGTTTTTCCGCTTGGTCAGCCCCTCCCCAAATGAAACGGTGTGGATTAAGCACTTAAGAGTATTCGGGGTTCTCAGCGGCCCATTGGCAGAGTCCTCGGAGAAGCCCAGCCCATTTCTGACTCTCTGTCCCCCTTTCGTTCAGTATGGCATCGTGCTGGATGCCGGGTCTTCCAGGACCACCGTGTACGTCTATCAGTGGCCAGCTGAGAAGGAGAACAATACTGGAGTGGTCAGTCAAACCTTCAAGTGCAGTGTGAAAGGTAAGGCCCAGACTGTGTGCGGGAGGCCCACAGGGAAGCAGGGGGAGGCCTTGCCGGGAGGAGGCCGGGAGGAGCCCCAGGAAGCTGCCTGGGCCTGGGAAGAGCACTGGGCTGGGCGTCAGGGATAAACGCGACCCTGTGCAGGTGGTGCTCCTCGCCCACGGGGTGGCCTTGGGCCAGTCACTTCCTTCTCTGGGCTTCAGTGTTCTCCTGCCTAACACATGGCGGTGCGTGGCGTGGGGTTTTGCCCAGCCACGCTTGCGTGAATGCTGGCTGAAGGCCCTCGTCTCCTGGGTCAGAACAGAGGATGGTTTCTTACTCACAGTAATGCAGTAGGCAAAGTGTCGGCATTTTCTGGTGCTGGTGAGACCCGAGACAGCGTCTGCTCACACGGCGGGTCGTATTACAGCAGGGGAAGCCCGAGATTAGGGAATCGGAAACATTTATAATGCCTGCCTTTTGTTCTGGGGGGAAGCACTGTCTCTGTCTTCTGAGCTTTGAAAATATAATCCAGGACAAAGGCAGTCGGGAGACACGCAGAACATGAGAGCCATGGAACGTTGTATTCCAGAAGGGACCTATATTCTCATTGGCCGTGTGTGTCGGGGTGGGGGGTGATGGTGGTAGAGATGGGTGGACATCCATGACCAAACGGGCATCTCTGGTCCAGTAAAGCTTGATCTATGGACCCTGAAGTTTTGAATTTCATATAATTTTCAAGCGTCACAACATACTATTTTAATTTTTTCCTTAGTATTTAAAAATGTAAAAACCGTCTTAGCCCACAGGCTGTACAAAAAAGGTGATGAGGGGCACCTGGGTGGCTCAGTCGGTTAAGCGTCCGACTTTGGCTCAGGTCATGATCTCACGGTTCGTGGGTTCAAGCCCTGCATCAGGCTCTGTGCTGACAGCTAGCTCAGAGCCTGGAGCCTGCTTCAGATTCTGTGTCTCCCTCTCTCTCTCACCCTCCCCTGCTCACGCTGTCTCTCTTTCTCTCTCTGAAAAATGAATAAAACATTAAAAAAAATTTTTTTTAAACAAAAAGGGTGATGAACTGGATTTGGCCTGTGAGATACCCACCCTTGAGACAGAACATTCTTGGAATCTTTAATGACCCTCCACAGCTTAGCCTGAATTTTATGCTCACTGTTTCCTTGTCCTTCTTATATTCTTTTGTCCTTACGCGTTTAGTTTTTCCTGTTTTCGAAAGCAAGATCAAGCATGTATGCACATAAATGGAGGCAACATTTATTCTTCTGTAATTGGCTTTGTTCGAGAGCATTGGGTTTTTAAGACCCGTCCATGTTGAGAGAGAGTCCCAGAAGCTCATACACTCTTCCCTGTTGATGGACATTTGTATTTCCGTGATTACGGAAAGGACGGTGAAGGGATAAGTTGGGTATATTTATATTTTAGTTTATTTTTAACATTATAAATTACAAATATGCTTATATATTTTATATTTATATTTCACGTGACCATTTCTGTTTTTGTGAAATTCCTGTTGGTATTGTTTACTTCTCTACTGAATTGCTTGATGTTTTCTCACTGACTCATTGGAATTCTTTATTTTTTTTATTTTTTTAATATTTATTTATTTTGAGAGAGAGAGAGATGGACAGAGTGTGAGCAGGGGAGGGACATAGAGAGGGAGAGAGGGAGACACAGACTCTGAAGCAGGTTCCAGGCTCTGAGCTGTCAGCAGAGCCCGACGTGGGGCTAGAACCCATGAACCATGAGATCATGACCTGAGCCGAAGTCAGACACTTAACCGATGGAGCCCCCCAGGACCCTGGAGTTCATTATACGTATCGTGAATGTGAGTGCTTAGCTAGCATTATTATTATGTTGTTGTTCTCATATTTCCTCACAGCTAATGGTTTGTCTTTTTAAGTTTCTTCATTGTGTCTTTTGATGAACAGAAGTACTTTTTATGTAGACACAATTATGAGTCTTCTCTTTTATGGTTTTGCTCTTTTGTATTTAAGAAATCCTTTCGCCTGAGATCATAAGGATATTCTTCAATCAAAGTTTTATAATTTTGTCTTTTACAATTAAATCTTCTTTCATGTTTATTTCTCTTTGAGAAGGGGGGGAAGAAAGGGAGAGAGAATGAGGGAGGGAGGGGCAGAGAGAGAGAGAGAGAGAGAAAATCCCAAGCAGACTCCACACTGTCGGTGCAGAGCCCGACATGGGGCTCAAACCCACAGACCATGAGATCATGACCTGAGCCGAAACCAAGAGTTGGATGCTTAACCGACTGAGCCACTCAAGCCCCCCACAATTAAGTCTTCAGTGCACACAACCAACCCCAGTTCGTGAGTGTGTGTCTGTGTGTGCCTTTTTATTTTTTTTCTTTTCTTTTTTTTTTATTATAGTGTAGTGTCAAGTTGGTTTCCATATAACACCCAGTTTTTTTTTTAATTTATTTATTTAAATTCAGGTTAACCTACAGTGTAGTATTGGTTTCAGGAGTAGAACCCAGTGACTCATCACTCATGTGTGCCCCTTTTTAAAAGCCACCCTCTTTAGACAGATATTGAGACAGAGTTTGGGATGTGAGGTGATTGTCAGAGGCCCACACCTGTGGGGGGAGGGAGCCGCAGGAAGACTGGCCAGAAGGAGAAGTCATCCTCCACACGGCCTGACGGAGCGTGAGGTAGGCGGCCGTCTTGCATGGCCTGAGCTGGCTGGCCTGCCACTCCCCTGTTGCCGCCAGCTGTTGGATGCTGCCATCCTCGGGAGGGCAAGCTCTCCGCAGCGAAGGCAAGCCACAAGGGAGCTGACAGCGGAGACACTAAGCCTTTGTTTGAAGGGGTGACTGCTGGGGCGCCTTGGCGGCTCAGTCAGTTGAGCATCCGGCTTCAGCTCCGGTCATGATCTCATGGTTTGTGGGTTAAGCCCCACATTGGGCTCTGTGCTGACAGCTCAGAGCCGGGAGTCTGTCTTCAGATTTTGTGTCTCCCTCTCTCTCTCTGACCCTCCCCTGCCCACGCTGTCTCTCTCTCTCAAAAATAAATAGAACATTAAACAAAATTGAAGAGGCAACTGCTTGGCATCTCTGGGCTCCACACTACAGGGCACTTGGATGCTTTCCGAGTCCTGATTGCGTTGTTATCCACAGACACCAGCGGCCACAGCCTTGCTCGGAGCTCAGCCAGAGATCCCATCTCTGTTGTCCTAGCTTCTGAGCCATTTCCTCACCTTCAAGCATGAAAGAGGGCAGCAGGATGCTCATTTTGAAAGGTGAGACTAGCCACTCCAAGAAAAGGGAGGCTAGTGTAGACTAATCGTTAAGACTCATCACTCCCGTGTGAGTTCTGGGGTGTTTCTAACTGCTCAGAGCCTTGGTTTCTGCATCTATAAAATAAGAAGCATGAGAGTCGTTAACACTCCTGCATAGGAACCATTTGAAGATTCAATGACGAGATATGCGTAGCAGGCAGCAAATGCGTGGCCTGCCGTAGGCACATAGTGCGCGTCAGCTCGCTATTCCTGGGCCCACGCGTTGTAGAGCCCCTGGCGGACATTCTTGCCAAGAAGTCGGTCTGCTCCAAATCTGCCTTTAGACCCAGGGAGCAATTTAGCCAAGTCAGTGCTGATGATCTTCTGGCTGTAGGGGGAGATATGACCTTCATGGGCGGGGCCGTTGGCCACCCTGGATGTGACTTAGGGGAGGGGCAGGGGAGGGAGCCCACACTGTATCCATGAGCAAGTCTTCCCTTTGATCATAGAAGCCTCGGGGATCCATATATATACTCCGAATGACCAGAAGACCACAAGCTAAATCTCAAAATACAGAGTTGAAGTTTGGCAAGTGCCATTGCCTTGAAGACACGTGGCTTCTCCAAGGACAATTTGGGTTTCCGGTTTCCCAGTTGTGAATTTTCCAGGGCTCCCCTGCCTGGGCCAGTCTGAGTGGGGGATGAATGCTTGCTGGCCCTGGAGTTTCTCAGGTATCCAGGCTGGAGATTTCTTTCTTGAGGGGAGGGGGCCTGGTGAGTGTCATCACTGCTCATTTGCTGCTCTTTTCCTGAGTTCGCTGGGTGCTGCCTCAGCAGCTGGTCCCCACGCTGGTGTCGGGGGCACTGGTCCCTACCTGAGAGGTATTTGGAAAGTAGAGCCAGGGCGCCTGGGGGCTCAGTCAGTTAAGCATCCGACTTCAGCTCAAGTCATGATCGCGCGGTTCAGGGGTTTGAGCCCCGCGTGGGGCTCCGCGCTGGCCGTGCAGAGCCTGCCTGGGATGCTCTCTCTCTCCCTCCCTCTCTCTGCCCCTCCTCCACTTGTGCAAACACACACTCTCTCTCTCAAAATAACCTTTTTAAAAAAGGAGACTTAAGACACATCCTAGCCAACTGCAATGGATGGACTTTATTTATTCAAACAAACTGGATAGAGAGAGAGAGAGAGGTGGGGGGTGGAGAGGGAGAAGATGAGTATGGAGGAAACGTGCGGCTTGACTAGAGTTTGGTTCTAGTCATTTTTACAGGCATAACTGTAGGACGGCGGTCACGGTGCTTTGAAAGAATTCCTGCCTGGCTCTACTTTCCGTTCTTTCTGTGACCATTCATCTCAGCCTCATGGAGATTTCTGACCAAACTGAGGAGCTCTGTCATGGGTTTGTTTGGGTTATAGGTCTCTCTCTCTCTAGGTGTGTTATTTCTTGTTGAAATTTATCAATGTGGACTTTTTGGTATTCTTTTTAATGTTTGGGATAACGTCTTATTAAATTAAATATAGTTATGCCACAATGTTTCCTGATGATAAATCATGACAAGATATTTTTCCCCCTCTGTGTTTGAACACATGAAACATAGATTTGAATTTCTGTTTCATTTTTTCCTGTCCTGCCTTTTACTATGTCTCAAACCCCATTTGGTGGAAATTCTGTGAAGAAGTGAATTTCCCGGAGCACCTGGCTGGCTCAGTCAGTGGAGCACGTGACTCTTGATCTTGGAGTCGTAGGTTTGAGCCCGGTGTTGTGTGTAGAGATCGCTTAAAAATAAAATCTTTAGGCGCGCCTGGGCGGCTCAGTCAGTCGAGCATCTAACTCCAGCTCAGGTCATGATCTCGCCATTCCCACGTTCTTTAAATCTTTAAAACAAACTAAAACAAAACAAAAAACAACTTACCAGGAGGCAGGTCATGTGAAAGGAGACAAGAGAGGTAAGAGGCCAATAGGATTGATTATTTCTGAACAGAAGAAGGAGAGGGAGAAGAGGAAGAAGAAGAAGGAGAAGGAGAAGAAGAAGAATTATTATTTTTGTCTTAGTGAGCATACTGAAATATTTGCAGAATGAATGATTCCATCTCTGCAGTTAGCTCTGTGGGGAGAGGGCAGGTGACGCCGGAGTTGATCCGGGAGAGCTGGGAGAGGGGTACAACAGGATTCATTATACCATTTTCCCTACGTTTATTTATGTGCAAAATTCCCGTAACGAGACTTTGTTCTTCAGCAGATCCTGGCTCGTTTTGCTCACTTTCGTAATTCCTTCCTTCCGTGTTTCTAGAGTTGACTCAGCAGTGTGACCACACGGGACTTAGCACGTCCACCTGTTCTCAGCCCCTCCTCAAGCCCGTTAACTTCCGGAGCCGGTTTGTTTTGTATTTAGAAGTTGTACGGCTCCTGTTGGTTCTTGGGAATGCTAAGGCGTGCTGACTGCTTGCTCTTCAGGCTCCGGGATCTCCAGCTATGGGAAAAACCCCCAAGATGTCCCCAAAGCCTTCGAGGACTGCATGCAGAAAGTCAAGGAGCAGATTCCAGCCCACCTCCACAGATCCACCCGCATTTACCTGGGGGCCACGGCCGGGATGCGCTTGCTCAGGTAAGGCCGGGATGGCCCCGCGGAACCCATGTGACCAAAGTCCAGACTGTGTTGAACCTTGCCAAGAATGTAGCCCTGTACCTGGAACAAATCCACGAGAAAGAAGCCCATATTCTGCATAAATTTAGGCTTCAAAAGTTGAGAAACTTTTAGTCTTTATTTTAATACCCAGAAAGAAACTGTCATAAAATGGATTCCCTTCACCTTGGTGACTTTCCTGAGAACTCGGGGGAAAGGCAGGTGA
This sequence comes from Helogale parvula, assembly GCA_004023845.1. Taxonomy (NCBI): domain Eukaryota; kingdom Metazoa; phylum Chordata; class Mammalia; order Carnivora; family Herpestidae; genus Helogale; species Helogale parvula. The sequence goes on from PJEM01002694.1 coordinate 183,940, forward strand.
CATGAAATCGCGTGGAGAGTACCTCTAGTTTTTTAGAAAAGTAGGACCTGCGTGGGATGCCTGGTCCTCTGACAGCGGTGTGCTGGCAGCCGCCCTGCGCAGAGCCGAGTCACCTGGCTGCTCACATACACGATCTCACCGGCATCTGCTGTAACTGTTTTCTCACCGGGGCGCCTGGGCGGTTCAGTCAGTTAAGCGTCTGACTCTTGAGTTCAGCTCAGGTTATGATCTCACAGTTGTAAGATCGAGCCTCATGTCAGGCTCCGCACGGACATGGAGGCTGCTTAGGGTTCTCTTTCTCCCTCTGACCCTCCCTGCCCTCTAAAAAAATCAGTGGAATTTGGGCACTGCACCTCAGTCAAAGCATTTGGAGCTATCAGGAAACAAACCGCTCATTTCATTCTACTGAGCAGTTCCTTCTAAATTTGTAGCCATGACTTTAAGCCAGGTTGCACTGCTGCCCTTTCTCTCTTTTTTTCCCCATTATTGTAGCTCCTTGACCTTGAAATAAAAGAAAAATAATTTTTATTTTTTTAAGAGAATACATTTCTTTTTCCTTACCATGTGTTTATTTTTGAGAGAGAGAGAGAGAGAGAGCTCACTGGGGAGGGGCAGAGAGAGAGTGTGTGAGAATCTCAAGCAGGCTCTGCACTGTCAGCACAGAGCCTGATGTGGGGCTCAAACTCACGAACCTTGAGATCATAACCTGAGCCAAAATCAAGAGCCAGGCACTCAACCAACTGAGCCACCCAGGTGCCCCAGGAAAAATAGTTTTTTAAAAAAACCAAACTTAAATTTACCCAGGGTAGGGGCGCCTGGGTGGCTTAGTCAGTTGAGCGTCTAGCTTCGGCTCAGGTCATGATCTCACAGTTCGTGGGTTCGAGCCCTATGTCGGGCTCTGTGCTGACCACTCAGGGCCTGGAGCCTGCTTCTGGTTCTGTGTCTCCCTGTCTCTCTGACCCTCCCCTGCTCGCACTGTCTCTCTCTCTCTCTCTCAAAAATAAGTAAAAAACAAACAAAAAAAAGTTTTAAATCTACCCAGGATAAAGCCTGCTCTGAACTGAGAAAATAAGGCTTTATCCCCCAAAGATGACACTCCTGTTGCCTCAAAGCCACTTTGTCTGCAGTGCCAGTAACAGAAAATTACATGTGTGGTCATAAAGAAGATACACAGAAACAAACAAACAAACAGAGCGACTTCAACCTGTCATTAAAAGAAATCACAAAGCACCCCTGGTTGGATCAGGCAGATTCTCCTTGAGGTTTTCCTCTCCTTGTTTCCACTCCTCTCTCCTGGTTGACCTATCAGAACGTGGGAAAAGTTGAATTTCTTGGTGTATGCAGGGTGTTTCAAAATTATTGCGTTTACCTGAAAGAAATGATGCAGAAATTCCTTCCTTCTGCCTTTTCTTTTTGACGGAAACAAAGCATCCGACATCTTCTCAGTTGCCTTTTCTCTTCTCCTCTCAGTGAGGAATAGAATAATTAGAAGACTGTGGCTTAGAGCCCGTGACCAAAACAATGGAATAGGAAGTTCTCCAGTTGGGAGAACAGTGAGTGTCCCATTTGAATAAACTAAATATTAACTCCTCCCTTGTAAAACTTTCTGACGGTAATCCGTTCCTTCTGAGGACCTAGCTGACGTTTTAATGGAGAGAAAAGTCAACTATTAAAAAAACCACTTACTGAGAATCTTCTAGGAGGGGAACTGATAAAATAGGAAAACTCGCAGATTCTTTTCCAAGCAGTGATCATTTGCTTCGGAACTGGGATGGGTCTCGGCTCTGTCTCCTTCTTGAGCTGACAGTGAGCCTGTGCCCCCGGGCTTCTTAGCCCCGTGACGAAAGGGGAAACGCTCTCCCAAGTGAACGTCCTTCCATCAGGTAGAATGGCCGCAAATGAATGACAGTATGACGCTGTGTCATGGGTGATCTGGGAATCCGCGGGTCAGCATCCCGACGGATTTCAGTCCAGCCACGGCCACGATGGCCGTCATATCCCCCTATGAGGAAGCCCTCGCTAGAGCAAAGCAGGCACTGCTGAAAAGTGAACCCTTCCTTCCCCCTCCTCCTAAGATCCCCCTTCCGGTGGGCCCCCCGCGGGTTCCTGGGCCCCCCGTGCCCTCACCAGCCCCCTTTCCTCTGCTGATCTGAGACGGAGCCACAGTGATTAAGCAGAAAGCTCTTGGGCTTAGCTGGTGGCTGGCGAACAGACAGGGATGGGTGGGGGAGGACAGCACGAGGGGTGGGCCCCTGCCAGGCGGTCTGACAGGTGCCAGGTGCGTCTGCCTCCATGGTTGCCGGGGCGGCTTCGCCTGGCGGAAGGGTGGCCGGTTTTGCACGCATCTGGACACCCGTCCCTGCCGGCAGTGGGGTGGGGAGGTTCACCTTTTCACCTGACTGAGAATATTTGAAGACTCTCTTGTCCAGGCACTCAGCCTTTTGTGTTCTGTGCCTTGCATAGGTTACAAAATGAAACAGCAGCTAATGAAGTCCTTGCAAGCATCCAAAACTACTTCAAGTCCCAGCCCTTTGATTTTAGGGGTGCTCAAATCATTTCTGGGCAAGAGGAAGGGATATATGGATGGATTACAGCCAACTATTTAATGGGAAATTTCCTGGAGGTGTGTGAAAGCAAATGCATGGTTTCTAATCTTGCTCTCTATCCCGTCCCCTGTGGGTGGCCGCTTAAGTGCAGGTGCATGCCGACGGGCTCTGTCCTGTGACCTCCCTCTCGGGTGTCCCACTGAGGAGACACCTGTGAGACAGTAGCCAAGAAAAGACACAGAGCTGGGGTGAAAACCCTGCATCGTAAACAGGACCCAATGTACAGGGGAGAGAATATCCTCATTTTACTAGCTAATAAGAAATTGGAGGTGGGGGGATCTAAATCTAAAGGCTACGGGTCTTTGGGAGCGTGGCTGGAGAATGACCCTTGTAAGATGCTCTGCCGTCGTCTGGAATTTCCACAGCCCTCAGGCAGTCTGCTTCCCACACTGTCCAGTGTCCCTGGGTCCCTTACACTGCTGTCCCCACATGCCCCACCCTGTGCAAAGGAAAGCCAGCGCCAAGGGACAACCATCATGTTACAGACGACAGAACCCATATCCAGCCCAACACCTGCTTTGTTCCCCCTAAAACAAATTCTTAAATTTTAGTTAGTTGCCAACAGTTAAGATTTTAGAAATGTCACACATACACACGCACACAGAAATGTCGCACACAAATCCACAGTTCTAGCTTTCCCTGACCCCCGCCGCCCCAGAAGCTGGAAGCATTGGTCACCGTGGGCTCCCTTGGGCGACAACCAAGCAGAACAGAGTGGGGTGCGTGCGGCCCCCAGTTTGCCACAGTCCCCACCTGACCCCCCCCCCCCCTTGTCTACACCTGGCCTACTTCACTCATCTATGTTGCCCGTGTAGCCTCTGGAACCGTGTGAGCTCCCCACCCCCGACAGAAAGGAGAGTTCTGGCCCCCGAACGCTCCCTGTGTCACCGGGTCTTGGGTGGAGAGTCCCGGGCAAACGGAGACGATGCCTCTGGCCTTTCCTCTCGTTCTCTCCCCGCCATGCAGAGGAGCCTGTGGCACATGTGGGTGCACCCGCACGGAGTGGAGACCGCGGGTGCCCTGGACCTGGGGGGCGCCTCCACGCAGATCTCCTTTGCGGCCGGAGAGAAGGCGGGGCTGAACGGCAGCCATGTCACAAAGGTGTCCCTGTACGGCTACGTCTACACGCTCTACACACACAGCTTCCAGTGCTACGGCCGCAATGAGGCCGAGAAGAGGTTTCTGGCCATTCTTCTTCAGGTACCTGAGCCGGGGGCGGGGGCGGGCGGCAGGCGTTGGGGGTCTTGAGAGGCGGGCGCCTTCTGGGGTCTGTCCATCCGTCTTCCGATGGTTTGGAGACAAGGCCACCCGCCAGCTGACTCCTGGGGCCACACTTGCTCCCCGGCTCTCTGTGACGTGCTGGCCACTTCCGGTGGATCTGAGTCTGGAGCCTAGAGAGATCGAGGGACACCAGATGTCTCGTAAATGACTCAGACCTGGGATCCCTCTGGGGACACGAGCTGTTCTAAACCAACAACTAAATAAGAGACTGAGACTTTTGTGACTCCTGAATGCTGACGAAAGAATAACAGTGGTCCCAGGAGCGCTGGCAGGAGAGGACCGAGCTCTCCCCGGGTTCGGCCTCCGTTCAGATGGGCCTGTGTTAGGTAGGCGGGTGCCCTTTGTGGGGTGGGGTTGGGAGCAGCTGGATGCCATCAGCTTGGTCAGGACTTGACCAGTGATTGTCCTGCGGTGCAGACGGCGACTTCGGGCCTCGGCTGGGAGGCTGGCTTGAGTGTGTGTCCGTGAGCATGGCTCCGTGCATGGTCCCCTAGACCCCGGCCTCCAGTGCTCGTGTCTCCGCTATGCTTCTGGTGCGGCCCTGGGCAGGGGATGAGGGCCGGTCAGCCTGTGGACGTAGCGGACACGGCACCACTGGCTCATCCCCACCCCGCCCGCTTACTTGGGCCACTGGGGACCGAAGCCGTGCTCAGAGCCCTGCACTTACCGAGGAGCCCTGCAGGGAGTGCGTGAGAATTCATCTCCGCTCTGGCCGCTCCCTGGAGCTTCTCTTTGAACCTGACAGGACAGGCCGCAGCCCCGAGTCACATGCATGTGAGGTGCATTGTTGGGAGAGGCTGATGTCTGCCGGGAAAGGAGAGAGCAGGGGACCCTGCTGGCAGCTCAGGAGACCCAGTGCCCACCCCAGACCCCACCACGCTCAGTCCTCCCTAGCAAGGTCCCCATGACCTGTGTGCTCACCGTTGCCCTGGGGGCCACCCGCCTCTGTCCAGGACGGAGCTCTGGAAACACCTCTTTTCTCCATCTCCGTTTGTTTCTAGCAACGCTTAATGCCTCTCCCAGCAGTTCTGACCCCAGTGAGCGTAGAGGGCAGGAGGCAACAGGAGAAAGCGGCAGGTGAGAGCATCCTTTTCCCAGAGCGAGTTAAGGGCAGGGAAGCTAACCGCGTCAATTTGGCTGGCCCTGAGGAGACGTTTGTGTGTGTTTATTTTTACAATGTTTGTTCAAGAATGATTATCGCGGGCGCCTGGGTGGCTCAGTCGGCTGAACGTCCGACTTCAGCTCAGGCCTTGATCTCACAGTTCATGGGTTCAAGCCCCACATCAGGCTCCA